>CM060108.1:7340144-7342644 GCA_030522415.1 Channallabes apus
CTCCTGTTGTCCTGACCCGTCCTCCTGTTGTCCTGACCCGCCCTCCGTAGCCCTGACACGTCCCTCCGTTGTCCTGACACGTCCTCCTGTTGTCCTGACCCGTCCCTCCGTAGCCCTGACCCGTCCCTCCGTAGTCCTGACCCGTCCTCCTGTTGTCCTGACCCGTCCTCCTGTTGTCCTGACCCGTCCCTCCTGTTGTCCTGACCCGTCCCTCCTGTAGCCCTGACCCGTCCTCCTGTTGTCCTGACCCGTCCCTCCGTGGCCCTGACCCGTCCCTCCGTGGCCCTGACCCGTCCCTCCGTGGCCCTGACCCGTCCCTCCTGTTGTCCTGACCCGTTCTCCTGTTGTCCTGACCCGTCCCTCCTGTTGTCCTGACCCATCCCTCCTGTAGTCCTGACCTGTCCTCCTGTAGTCCTGACCTGTCCTCCTGTAGCCCTGACCCGTCCCTCCTGTTGTCCTGACCCGTCCTCCTGTAGTCCTGACCTGTCCTCCTGTAGCCCTGACCCGTCCCTCCTGTTGTCCTGACCCGTTCTCCTGTTGTCCTGACCCGTCCCTCCTGTTGTCCTGACCCGTCCCTCCTGTAGTCCTGACCTGTCCTCCTGTAGTCCTGACCCGTCCCTCCTGTTGTCCTGACCCGTCCTCCTGTTGTCCTGACCCGTCCCTCCTGTTCTCCTGACCCGTCCCTCCTGTTGTCCTGACCCGCCCTCCGTAGCCCTGACCCGTCCCTCCTGTTGTCCTGACCCGCCCTCCTGTTGTCCTGACCCGTCCTCCTGTTGTCCTGACCCGTCCTCCTGTTGTCCTGACCCGTCCCTCCGTAGCCCTGACCCGTCCTCCTGTTGTCCTGACCCGTCCCTCCGTAGCCCTGACCCGTCCTCCTGTTGTCCTGACCCGCCCTCCGTAGCCCTGACACGTCCCTCCGTTGTCCTGACACGTCCTCCCTTTTGTCCTGACCCGTCCCTCCGTAGCCCTGACCCGTCCCTCCGTAGTCCTGACCCGTCCTCCTGTTGTCCTGACCCGTCCCTCCTGTTGTCCTGACCCGTCCCTCCTGTAACCCTGACCCGTCCTCCTGTTGTCCTGACCCGTCCCTCCGTGGCCCTGACCCGTTCCTCCGTGGCCCTGACCCGTCCCTCCGTGGCCCTGACCCGTCCCTCCGTGGCCCTGACCCGTCCCTCCGTGGCCCTGACCCGTCCTCCTGTTGTACTGACCCGTCCCTCCTGTTGTCCTGACCCGTCCCTCCTGTTGTCCTGACCCGTCCCTCCGTGGTCCTGACCCGTCCCTCCGTGGCCCTGACTCGTCCCTCCGTGGTCCTGACTCGTCTCTCTGTAGTCCTGACCTGTCCTCCTGTAGTCCTGACCCGTCCTCCTGTAGTCCTGACCTGTCCTCCTGTAGTTCTGACCTGTCCCTCCGTAGTCTTGATCCCTCCTGCCAGTCTTGGTCCTCCAACTATAGTCCCGACCGTTCATTACCTAGTCTTGACTCATCCTTCCATAATCTTGACCAGTCTCATCCTAGTCTTAACTCATCCCACTGTACTGTTGATTTGTCTCATCCCACCATAGTCTTGACTCGTCCCGCCGTACACAGTGATCTGACCTAATGGTCTATACAAGTTCTTCACAGATCTAAGCTCAGAGTTTTTGTCCTCAAAATGCAAGAGATTACGTTCAAGTTTAAGGAAGTGTAGTCTTGACCTATCCTCCTGTATTCTTAACCAGTCTCTCCGTAGTCTTAACCTGTCCCCTTGGAGTCTTGATCTGTCTCTCTGTAGTCCTGACCCATCCTCCTACAGTCTTGGTCCATCCTGCTGCAATCTTGGTCTTGGTCCCTCCCACCATAGTCTTGACTGTTTTTTTTATCACGTTTAACTTTTTATAAAAGTATAAAATCACGCGCAGGTGTCCAGGTTCTTTGGCTCAAGTGTTTCTTAAACACAGTTATGGACGACGTCAGGTGTTTGCAGGATTCTACCGACGTCCATATTTCTCTATGCAGCTGCCTTGTGGTGATTTGCTCGCCTATTCTGATGTATTTCCTTTTGAAACAGGAAGTCGAGGGACGGGTCTGTCAGAGCGCTGGCTTTTAAAAGCAATTAGCATCTTTGGCCTGAATCGACATGTGCGAGCGACGTTGTTTTGAAGAGACGTTCGAGGTTAACGCCTGACTCTGGGTCATGTCACGTTTTCCAAAGGAATTAATTTGTGAACACAAAATGTACAAACGTCTGAGACAGAGAGAGAGAGAAGCAGCGCGGTGTGAAACACCCGAGTATTTCTGAACCCTGACACGTTCAAACGCACAGGCAGAATTATTTTGCTTTGCATGCAGATATAGTTCCTTTCCGCAGGTTTTTAGCGTCCAGTGAAGCACGCGAGCGAGCGAGTTAGCGCGCTGATGAGATCTCGGCTGATTAGTCCTCATCACTGCTCCTCTATACACGCGCATCTAAGCGTCCGCTCTCGGCCGCTTTGTCAAGGCCCGATAAAAAAAATGTGACTTTATT
>CM060108.1:7347644-7355144 GCA_030522415.1 Channallabes apus
GTTTTATGACATTTATGAAGCAAGTCTCACATTCGCACTTGTTAACAAATTTAAAAACCAACAAACAAAAGCAGAAGTGAATTCAAGAAAGCACATCAGCAAAAGCAAAAAAAAAGCTATATAAAAAAACAGTAAAAGGGGAAAAGTAAATTAAAAAACAAAAGTGACAAGTAAAAAACAAAAGCAAATTCTAAACCACAAAAGGGAAAACTAACATTTTTTTACACGGAATGCAAAAACAAAACGAATTCAAAAACCCAACATTAAAAGTGTAAACAAAACAAATTTAAACAGTGAGATAAGCAAAAGTGAATAAAAAATGTGAACGCAAATAAACAGCAAAAACTAAATAGAATAAAAAAACAGTAAAAACAAAATGGAATTTAAAAAAAAACTGTAAAAACTAAATCGACTCTCAAACACGAGCACAAAAATGGAGACAAAAATATAAAGAAAAAATAAGAAAAGAGAAAACAAAAGTGATTTTTTAAAACAGCAGCAAAACAAACACAAAGAAAGTGGAAACAAAAGCCAATTTCATATTATGTTTAAGTGAGTTCAAAAACACAACAGCCGCAAAGGTGAAAATAGTAATTTTTAAAAGAGAAAATAAATGTTAAATTTCAAAAATGCAAAAGCAAATAAAAAAATACAATTTTAAACAGTCAAAGCAAAAACAAAATCAAATTGAGAAACTCAACAGCAAAAGCAAAAGATTTTTTAAATAGAATCCTCCATAGAAATAGAATTAAAAAAGTGTGAAAGCCAATAAACAGAAAAAACAAAAGCAAACTCAGAAACCCAACAGCAAAAGTGAAAGCAAAACAAATTAAATAATGACATCCACAATGAATAAAAACGTTAGTTTTTTTTTTAAAGCACAAACGGCAAAAGTCGCAAAAAGCTGAATTCAAAAACAAAGTGAAAACAAACGGCAGTTTTACAACATGTTCAAGATAAAATAACAGTGAAAGTGAAGGAAGTAATTTGAGAGAACAGAAACAATGAGGTCAAAACAACGTGCATGAATGTATTGTAGGTTCTTGATGAATGTTTCGTGCCCATTAGCATCCTGTTTCCGTGATGAGCATGTGGTGTGCGCTAAGGACCTTTTCACAGAACTTTGTTGTGTTTGGTACACACACCTTTAAACATCCGTACAGGCCTATGACACACACACCTACGCTACACACACATTGCATACGCACAAGACATGTACACAACATATAGACACACCTACACAGCGAAACACACACTTGCGTTGACGCTGCCTATATACATCTACACAACACCATAACGCTAAGACTCTGCAACTCTTTTCTTTCTATTAATTAAAAAGACAAAGACATACGTTGCACTTAGTAACAAGTAGTATCTCCAGTATGGTGCGAGTCTGAGGATCATGTGACCTTCACTCCTGATGGCTCAAGCATATCTTTGATGTTAGCACTAACAGGCTTGGCAGCTACGAAAGTGAGCTAACGGTGAGTCTGCAAGTCCTGAGGCGACCTGTGAGGTGAGGTGGAGTATGGACACGTTGTGCTTCACGTTAAGGGGGAGGAATAAATACTGAAGGATGTTCTGTTTGAACGGCTTTATGAACAAATCAAACAGATTAATGAAACAAGAGGAGAGAAGAGAAACAAGCTTTTCCCCCCCTAAATCACTGATCGGTGTGTAAACAGGTGTTCAAACAACATGGGGGGGAGAACTTTTTTTATTTATTTATTTTTTTTTTAAAGGGAAGCTGAATGAGCCAAAACGTACTCGGACAAATGTGCTGAATAAACTCGTACCGGTACGGCTCTTACCAGTAAGCGAACAGACGCACTGAAATAACAACCCATAATCTCTGTAGCCAGGTTCTTGCTGGAGCGTGAGCCCAGATGTTCAAATGTTCCACTCTTATTTGCAGAACAGATGAACAAACCTGTCCCGTCATGAACCCTGGGCCAGGAAGGTGCGCAGAAACACCTGCCACAGCTTTTTCGACTTCCTCTTCACTCTGTACTTGGAAAATCGTGATGTAATAGCGAGCTGATGAACGACTTGATATGCGAATGGATGGGATGTGGAGATAAATGGATCAGTGGAGGTCAGGGATAAATGGATGGATGGATGGAGTGGTTGATGGTTGAATGAAGAAATTGATGGATGGATTTATGGACCGATGTTTTCATGGATGGATCATTTAATGGATGAATGGTTTGATAATTCACTATCTGGCTTGATAACCCGTGTGGTGCTTGTGTTGATGGATGCAAAGAGTGATAAATGTACGGGTGGCTGGATAATTAAATGGATGGATAAAGGTTTCATGGATTGATACATTTTTGAAAGTGTGACTGATAACGGCGCGGATGGGAGGCTTGATAAATAGATGAATCATAGGATAAATGAAGGGAGGGACGGAGGGCAGGATTGATATGGGGTAGATGGAAAGATTATAAATGAAAGGCAGTTAGGATTGATAAACGGACCGAGGGTAGGATTGATGAACAGACAGAGGGTAGGATTGATGAACGGACAGAGGGTGGAATTGATAAACGGACAGAGGGTAGGATTGATGAGCGGACAAGAGGGTAGGATTGATGAGCGGACAATAGGGTAAGATTGATGAGCGGACAGAGGGTAGGATTGATGAACGGACAGAGGGTATGATTGATAAATGGTTGAATATATAGGTTGATCAAGAGATGGACGGTTGGATTGATATTTAAACGCCAGTTAGGACTGATAAATGGATAGAGGGTAGGATTGATCAATGGACAGAGGGTAGGAATGATGAACGGCCAGAGGGCAGGATTGATATGGGGTAGATGGAAAGATTATAAATGAAAGGCAATTAAGGATTGTTAAACGGACAGAGCGTAGGATTGATGAGCGGACAGAGCGTAGGATTGATGAGCGGACAGAGGGTAGGATTGATGAGCGGACAGAGGGTAGGATTGATGAGCGGGCAGAGGGTAAGATTGATGAGCGGACAGAGGGTAGGTTGATAAATGGTTGAATATATAGGTTGATCAAGAGATGGACGGTTGGATTGATATTTAAACGCCATTTAGGACTGATAAATGGACATAGGGTAGGATTGATCAATGGACAGAGGGTAGGATTGATGAACGGCCGGAGGGTAGGAATGATGAAGGACCGGAGGGTAGGATTGATAAACGGACAGAGGGTAAGGTTGATGAGCGGACAGAGGGTAGGATTGATGAGCGGACAGAGGGTAGGATTGATGAGCGGACAGAGCGTAGGATTGATGAACGGACAGAGGGTAAGGTTGATGAGCGGACAGAGGGTAGGATTGATGAGCGGACAGAGGGTAGGATTCATGAGCGGGCAGAGGGTAAGATTGATGAGCGGACAGAGGGTAGGTTGATAAATGGTTGAATATATAGGTTGATCAAGAGATGGACGGTTGGATTGATATTTAAACGCCATTTAGGACTGATAAATGGACATAGGGTAGGATTGATCAATGGACAGAGGGTAGGATTGATGAACGGCCGGAGGGTAGGAATGATGAACGACCGGAGGGTAGGATTGATAAATGGACAGAGGGTAGGATTGATAAATGGACAGGGGGTAGGATTGATAAATGGACAGGGGGTAGGATTGATAAATGGACAGGGGGTAGGATTGATAAATGGACAGGGGGTAGGATTGATAAATGGACAAGGGGTAGGATTGATAAATGGTTGGATGTATAGGTTGATGGATGTATGGAGTGATAAAGAGATGGATGGTGGGATTTATAATTGAAGGCCAGTTAGGATTGATAAATGGACTGATGGTGGGTAGGATTGAAGGGTTGTTAGGAATGAATAACGGAGGGGATGGGGTCTCCAGATATGATATCACGATACTTGGGTGCCTTTCGATTAAAAGTGCGATTATATGTATATATCTATAGATTAAAAATCTAATTGGATTAAAGTCTTGAATGCCTCCAAAGTCTCAAAATTCAAGTGGACAGTGAACGCGCAGGTGCATGCGGCTTCTAACACAAGCACTTCGAGTTTGGAGAAAAAATGCAGATTGGAGACTTTTAACAGGCTCAAATTTTTTGACAATTAAATACCATAAAACTGTGTTTCTTTTGCTTCACTCGGAAGCTTTTGCATGTGGTGATGTGTTGCCATGAAGATACACAGTGATTAGGTCATGTGACCCAGTCATACTGTTAATGATGTCACTTGTGGCATGTAACATCATACCGCTCAGTGGAAACCACCTGTATATATATATATATATATATATATATATATATATATATATATATATGTGTGTGTGTGTGTTGCACATTCCTTCAGGTGAGACACAGCGTGTGCTTTGATGTTTCTCAGCTGTAATGGAGGATTATACGAGAAAGCGTGGGGTGGATTAGTGAGCTCCGCTCTCCGCTATCAACAGTCATGCTCGTTCTGTAACACGTCTCTGTCTCTCTGTGTCTCTGCAGGGTCCTGAGATTGGGAATGCCTCTCTCTCTACATTTGGAGTCGTGCAGGCTGTGGTTGAAATCATCCTCATGATGTATCCAACACTGTTAATGATGAACGTGTGCCGTTTCCAAGTGTGTGTGTGTGTGTGTGTGTGTGTGTGTGTGTGTGTGTGTGTGTGTGTGTGTGTGTGTTTGACCTTAACTGTGCTCCAGCTACCTGATGGTCTCTTCCGTCGTGGGATTTTACAGCCTTCGTATCTTTCAGGGACTCACACCAAGGAAGGACGACACCACCATGACCACCGTATGCCAACACACACACCCACACACACACACACTGTTTACACACTCAGTCAGCTTGATGGTCACAATTGAGTATTGAACTCTGTTTTCCAGATCATCGGGTGCTGTGTGTCCATCCTGGTCCTGAGCTCTGCGCTCCCCGTCATGTCCCGAACTCTTGGTACGAGCTGCGTGCATGTGTGTGTGTGTGTGTGTGTGTGTGTGTGTGTGTGTGTGTGTGTGTGTGTGTGGGGTGGGGGGAATGTTGCAAGTGTGACAACAGCAGCCATAAACAATATACAGTAGAACCTTGGATTAGGAGCATAATTCGATCCGGGAGCGGGCTTGTTTTCCAAAACACTCGTAAATCAAAGCAGATTTTCAAATAAGAAATAATGGAACACATTAAATATTAATACATTAAAATAAATGCATAAAAAATATAATTAACACAATATAAAGTAAAAATAAAACGAACTAATCTGCACTTTACCTTTTAAAAAAAGTAAAAATAAATCCTGACAGATTTAGTGTTTCCCTTGTGTGAAGCTAAAGTAAGAGGAGACTCTTAGGCTGAATCCCATTTCTATTTTCTACCCCTTCCCCTACCCCTTCCCCTACCCCTCGCCCCTTCCCCTTGTCCCTTGAAACGAAGTGGAAAGGGGAAGGGTTTAAATATTTTCCCTAAGAAATGGGACACCACTACAACATCATACGTTGTCGCTAGTTCCTAATGTTACGTTAGAGGACATGCGCCGATGTTTATCACACATTGCAATAAGAGAGAGATTACTCACTCCCAAAGTTTTTTTGCGCCGTATTTCATCCCTATACATAATATAAATTACAAAACTGTGGTCACGTTGCAATAAGTAAGAAAAGTGTAAGCACCGTTCATTTACATGTACACATATGGCCGTAAGCAAAACAAACAATGCGTTATCAAATGCTCGGCAAACTGCCGTGCTACTGAACTTTCATATTTGTTTGTAGCATGCAGTAAAGTGTATGTGACATAAAAATATATATTTGTAATATCGTGCAATCGGTGCTATCCGCTAGCAAACTTTAGCGACTTTTTTGCAAACGTTTCTTTACAGAACATCACCATAAACACAAGACTAGAGGTAATATACATATAATGAAAACTTGTCATAAAAATCTTTATTAATGGCAAAAATGACTTAACATTTATGGGTCTGTTTGCTCGAGTGAGCAGCCATGTTGAAAATTTCGCTTAGCCCTTCGTTTGAAGTGAGGTCCCGAAAAATCTTCGTTTGGAGGGCTATCTGGCCCTTCCCCCCTCCCCCTACCCCTCCAACCAAAAGAGAAATGAGACACCACTACCCCTTCACGTGAACGCGCCAAACGGAGGGGTAGGGCTATGTGTAGGGGTAAGGGGTAGAAATGGGATTCAGCCTTACTTTCAGCCCCTCCCGTCTCCCCCTTCACATCTTGCACAATAAACCTTTCTCCTCTCTTATTTGAATTTCTCACACACACACACACACACACACACAGATACATTAATGGAAAGACTGTTTTGTCGGAAAGATTTTTGTCGAAAGGAATTAGATTAGATACTAACGAATCACTGCTGTAAAGTAAAACTAACAAACAAATTAACCTGCACTTTAACTTTGAAAAGAATCGCAACAGAGCAGTGTTTCTGTGTAGAGCAGTGTTTCTGTGTAGAGCAGTGTGTGTGTGTGTGTGTGTGTGTGTGTGTGTGTGTGTGTGTGTGTGTGTGAAGCAGAGAGGGAGTGTGTGTGACCTGGCACAGTGTCAAATTATGCGTGCGCACACAAAACAGAGAGAGAGAATATGGATCTTTAACCTCTCTAATGAGACTTTCTTTTGCTTTACACACACACACACACACACGCGTGTGTTATAAGAAACAGTACACGCGCACTGTACACACGCTTTCAAACACAAAATAAAATTGTTTTACACACACGCATGGTCACAGTGTTATAGTAAATAGTACACGCGTGCGCGGATGTTGATTATACAAGTAAGTGACGAGCACTAAGATTCCCCACATAGTGTAAAAGTTGTATAGTTGTAAGTGCTTTTGTTTAAACTGTTTGCTAACTTCGGGACAGTCACGCTAGATCTGTTCACTTGCTACTCTCTAGCATCACATCATGAGCAATAGTGATTAGTTAAATGGTGCTACTTTAGATTATCTTAAATTACACGGTGCGAATAACAGTAGAATATTACATTTAGTGATTATTGTGGTTTTCAGCGAATGCAAATAACAATACATTTGTGACTATTAGTGTGACTATATGTCAGTGTATTTTTTATATATATACACTACCGTTCAAAAGTTTGGGGTCACTTGCAAATTTCTTTGTTTTTGTTTAGTGATTTATTTTCTACATTCTACAACAATACTGGAGATTTTTACAACAAAACTATTAAATAACACATATGGAATTAGGTAATTACGTAACAACAAGAAAAACACCAGTTAGTTGTTATTTTAAGACACAGAGGTCGGCCTTTCTGTAATAGTTCTTGCAAGAACAGTATTGTCAAGTGCATTTGCAAAATCCGTGCAGCACCATAATGAAACTGTCTCTCATGAAGGCCGTCCCAGGAGGACGAGACCAAAACCTCCCTCTGCTGCAGACGAGAAGTTCATTTAGAGTTATCAGCCTGAAAAATGACCAATTAACAGCAGCTCAGATTAGAGGCGTTATGAAGTCTTTACAGAGCAGAAGTAGCAGAAACATCTCAATATCAACTGTTCAAAGGAGATT
>CM060108.1:7357644-7380144 GCA_030522415.1 Channallabes apus
AGACTGCTATTTGATTCAACAGAACTAAATAAACACATTAATCGTAAACCAAACTAAAACAATACCTGCTTTTAATTATTATTCATTAGAACTTGATTCAGTTTGGTAAATGAATCAAATAATGGTATTTAATGCACCAGTCTGTCTATTTGACTTATCAGGACGACTAATGATCGAGTTAAAATGATCTCAAGTACTGATTCTCTCGTTTGAGTCATGCAGGGCTCTTTTCTAGTGAGTCAAATGGAAAAATCACACTGGTGTTTGATTCACTAAACTCAGTATGTTGATGCATTGGTACTTCGAACAGTACTCAGTTTTACCAAACTGAATGAACTGTTAGATTTTTCTTTCCTACAGTACAAGCACTGATTCAAATACATTTGGCGAATAAAAAACAAATATATTTAATATTGTTTTGTTTGATTCATTTCAGACTGGTAATTGATTCAACAGAACTAAATGAACACAATGGTCACTAAGGTAACCAAAAAACTTACTGTTTGGTGCTGATTTGGAAAATGAATTCAGTTTGGTAAAATCCAGTCGAACTGTTTAAACAATCAAGGTGCTGAAGTTTTGTTTCTGTGAATCAATCAGTACACTAGTAATTTACCTTAATTTACCAAACCTTACTATTTGATTCATTAGAACAAAAACTGATTCAGGTTCTGGTGTGATGGTTGGTCAGCTAGAACAGCGCGGGTCCAACATATCGTAGATCTGAACGGCGTCTTCGGCACGTGCCTGCCGAGCGCTGACGTGGGTGATGGTTTCGTCTGCGAGCACCTTTTTATAGACAAATTCACTGTGACCCCTCATGTGACCGTCGAAGAATAAAAGAGCGCCCTGTTTACAATGCCAGAGACGAAATGACGTCTTCGCCAGGCTTTTTTTTTTTTTTTTTTTTTAAAGATTCTCGCATGAAGGACACAGAATTTACATCCTGTGTAAAAGGTCATTTATAAAATCTTAATTATCGAATAAGCTGACTGGTCACATTTTATGTTTGAATGTAACACATTTCTGAAGGACGATTGTTTTTTTTTTTTTTTTTTGTAGTAAAGCGTATGTACAAAGTATGCAAGTTTTTTTCTTTGTCAATGTATGATATGCAAATCATCATGTCTCACTTTTTTTTTTTTTTTTTTTTTGTCTGGCCATTTTTTTTATTTCTGGATTGTAAATAGAAATGCACCGATAATAACATTGTCGCTGAGGGAAGGTTTGTATATTAATATACTGTGAAAAGAGCTTTTTAAAAAAAAAAAATCAACAAAAAAATCCATTACAAGCAGTAAGTGTTTCTTTTTTTTTCTTTCTTTTTTTTCTGGTCTGTTGTTTCACATTTGTTTGGAAATAAATGTTCTTTTCTCAATGCAAACACCTGTAAAATGTCTTATTTTTCAACGTAATTACAGACAAGTCTCTCTGATTCCAGTTTTAGGTGTGTATGGAGTTTGCATGTTCTCCACATAGAAGCCATATATCTCTAGGAAAAATCATCAGAGACGGGCTGATATTCTGCAAACAAAACAGGAATTATCGTGCTGACGACTGGGGTAAAGTTATTTTCTCTGATGAATCCCTGTTCTGATTGTTTGGGGCAAAAAAAAAAAGAAAAGCTGAGAGCGACCATCAGTCCTGTGTCATGCCAACAGTAAACCATCCTGAAACCATTTGTGTGTGCGGTCGCTTCTCAGCCGAGGGAGTGGACTCGATCTCAATTTTGCTTAAGAACTCAGCCATGAATAAAGAATGGTACAAAACACATCCTCCGAGAGCAACTTTTCCCAAACATCCAAGAACAGTTTGGTGATGAACAATGCCTTTTCCAGCATGATGGAGCTCCTCACCCTAAGGCGAAAGTGACAACTGAGTGACTCGAGCAACAAAACATGGAAATTTTGTGTCCATGGCCAGGAAACTCACCAGACCTTAATCCCATTGAGAACTTCTCAGTCCTCAAGAGGAGAACCCCACAAGTTCTAGACAAACTCCGAGCACTGATTATGTTAGAATAGGCTGCACCATCAGTCAGGATGTGACCATTGATTGATTGACAGCATGCCAGGGTGAATTGCAAAGGTCTTGAAAAAGAAGGGTTTGACACGTTGAGACCAGAGTAACAACTGACAAAAAGATCTAAAAACACTGAAGCAACAGACTGTGAAAATTGATATTTGTGTCATTTTATAAACTTCAACAAACCTAGTAACAGTGCGTTACAGTAACAGTGCCAAGTAATGAAGCCCCAGTGTGAAGATTTTACTGTTCGATTCTTTAAATCATGTGGTGGTGTATCAAATACTAAGGTAAGACGTTGCATTCTGATTCACCAATCAGAATGTTTGATTTGCCACTTGGATCAGATAGAGTGAAGCAGTAAAATACTAATTCAGTTTGGTGAACTGAGTACCAGCGTGTTATCTGGTTCTGATCCTGAGTTTACTCATTTGATTCATTAAAATGCACATCGAGTGTGACTGACTGGATTTCGTTCTGGTGAATCAGATACCAGTCTGATGATCTGTTGTAATGAATCAGTTTGAATAATTGCGTGTGGATATTTTTACATGAATCAAGCCTCAATGTGAGTTACTTTGATTACCAATTTAAATATCAATAATTTAATAAATGGGATCATTTCAATAAATCAGATGGCAATACAATTTTGTAATATCGTAGTTTGGTTTATTCAGAATTGCCCATGGCTCCATGTTTGCTTTGCGTACTGAATAACTAACTCACAGTTGTGAGGTATTCTAACGGGTGAAGCCATAAACAGGCACAGAGACGTAGTGAGAGCGGCAGAGAGGGCAGGTTGTGCCGCTCTGCTGGCAGAAGTGCTCAGACGCCCTCAAGCATGACTGATGGAACACATGGGAGCAGGAAAGCAGGACGAGTGGAGGGGATGAGTGTGTGTTACTCAGAGGAGTCAGACAGATCGGACAGTCACGAGTGTCCCGCTGGACCGCCTGTGGATGAAGAGCAAGAAACAGTTAACAAATAAACTGTTAATAACATTTTCTTTAAATCTTCACACATATTACTGAAATTTATAGACGTGTTACTAAACTTCTGAATTTATCATGGAAACTTCTAAAGGATTGTTTTACTTTCATTTCATTGATGATAATAGACAGTAACAGCACTGGTGCCTTTAACTTCATGCATCACTCCACACCCAGGTGTTCTACAGTCATTAATAACTCAGTCACAGCACGGATGAAAGCAGGTCTGTACGGTCCGCAGTACTGAAGAGAGAGCAGCTGCCCGCCAAAACCCACATTTACAACCAGTCACAGAAGTCTGATAAAATTCTGGCATCTTAAACAACACTTTTTTTTCTTTAGTAATCGCTTCAAAGTCATTCTGAACCGCCTCTGAACTGTCTGTCTGTGTTCTTTGATTTATGGATACAGAGCTAACTAGCTTCTAACACAAGGCTGAATCCCAAATCCCTTTCTAACCCCTGATCAAGGGCACTACGTGGTGTGTGGAACAAGGGATCCTACAGTGCGCATTAACTTTCCATCTAACGCTACTGATTTAACCCTGGAAGTTAACGGAGCTGATATTCTAAAACAGAATGAGTTGAAATATAAAATAAATCTCATAAGTTTCTCAGGACTTACGAGACTTCTCATGGTTTATTCTCCTCACCTTTTGGATACATACGTAGCCCTAGTAAGAATTTAAAGCTCCTTTCACCCCTGTTAATTACTCTAAATGTTGGTTGCTACAGTAACTGTCACCCTGCCACTCGCATTAGTAAGTTCCGCCAGGTGTGGATGGAAATGTGTTTTTGGTTTCTTTATATAACTGGTTAAATAAAGAAACAAATCATAATCTGTTGATGATAAATGGTGTTTGTGGAACTGTATAGTATAAAAGCAATATCACTCTGGAAGTGGTGCTGTTGTGCTGGTTATAGCACGAATGTGATGTCTTCGGTACTTGGGCTGTGCCCTCGTGCCCATGACCGCACTACAGCTGTGCTGATATTCACTTACACAACACTTCCTCTTGTGCGACATTGCTTAATTATATTTATTCGTGACCAAAATTCCGCACTAAAATTGCCTTTACTGTATTAATTATATCTACTGTATATGCAATTATTTCGGGAACATTTTAACCTATTTCTTTAAATTAGAATTATTCAAAATTATAAAACAAAAACTTCTATACATTTGTTACTAAAATCATGAACATTTTTCATTTATTACTAAACTGTTAAGACGGATAATTTATTAATAGCATCTGTTTGCTGTATAATAAATTTAAAAATGCCATGGATGTTGTATTAAATTATGAAAGCAAATAAAGAAAAGAGTGAATACTTGAAAGAAAGAAAACTTTGATTATACAGATAAATTATATACAAAAATATTTTATGTATATGTTTATTAATAAAATTCATATATTGCATTTATCAGTAAAACGCAAAGCAAATTCAGATTTACTTTACTGTATAACTAAAATTTATTTACATCATATATTTATCTAAACTTTCACACAGTTTGTATACACTTTATATATATATATATATATATATATATATATATATATATATAAAATCAATATCTCTGTCAGTTATTACTTCGTAATTGTTATTGTACTTTTCAGGTATATGGACTACCAAAATTCCATATTTAAAACAAAAGAAAACATTACTTTCATTTCTATAAATTATGATTCCTAATTTATACACACACAATAAAATCTGATACAGATACTTTCAGATACAATTACTCCCAAAAGCTCTGCTTGTTTGTTACTGATTTATTTGACATTTACACATTTTTTTGGTGCGTTTCCTGAATTCTGTGCCACTCCAGCCGTAAGGAGCATTTAACAAAAGTCTGACACTAATAAAGTCTGACACTAATAAAGTCTGACACTAATAAAGTTGTACATGTTGTAATGGAAAGTTTAATAATGACACGTCTATTGACTTCAGTAAGCAAAGGTTTTTCTGTTGTTCTTTTTGTTTGTTTTTTTTCTCAGACGCCGCAAAATATAAACTTCCTGCTTTCATTGTCTTTGAAACCAGCGGCTAATAAAGAACAAATCTGCTGTTTCTTTAATTTCCTGGCCTGTGGGTGTATTGTGTGCATGTGGTTAGTCTTGTGTTGTGTTGTGAACACTGTGTACAATGCGAGCTGATTTACGAGCGAGCCGAGCTCCATTCAGGCCGCGCTGGGACATCTGCAGTGCGGAGACAGGTGAGGACACGTCGCGGACTGACAGGGACCAGAGGGATTAGGACTATTGAGGAGCGGCGCTTTGATCGCGCTCGAGTTGTGAATTTATGTTCGGATGTGTGAAGGATAAACCCCGGCTTCGGTGCGAGCGTCGAGGGAGGATCGGAACGTTTCCGAGGTTGTTTTTAACCCACAAACGGACACGTGGCAGCTTTCACACGACCGATCAGGACACTCTTCAGGGCATGCTGCTGTTGGAAAGTAATGAACTGGTGGCAATAAGGCATCTCGCTATCTCGAGACTTGTTTATCCTCCAGTAGTTTTTATCTGTTTATATTTATTTAGCAGGTTCGTTTATTCCACCTCTGACACTGGAGACTCCTTCCTCAGATTCAACAGTGAAAGTTGCAGCTTTGAGCTCTTCATCTGTTCCATCAGTCATGCCTGAGGTTGTTTTATTTGGTGGGTTTTAGTATATTTACAGTACTTATTGTAGATGCAGTTTGAATTAGAGCTCCTTCTACTTTTGCTCATGTGAAAATCACAAAAAAGTATACAGTGGTACCTTCGGCACATATATCCAGTTGCGTGTACTTCAGTAGCCGATCAAAACTTTTTGTCACGTCAATGGAAAGCCAAGCAAAGCAAGTTTCTGTTTTTTTCTTTTGTTTGCTTTTTGTTTAAAGAACTTTTTTTTTGGTCACAAGAAGAAAAACGAAGCAGCTTTCAGTTTGTTTTTTAACGCAGCCTGGGGAATCATAAATTAAGTGAGGTTTAATGCCTATTTATTACTTATTTTATTTCATTTTATGTCTTTTCTGAATGTTTAGATTTTTTTATATGCAAAAATATGATTATAGTGTTGGAAATCTGTAATATTGGTAATATTTTTGGGTGGCTGGAACGGATTAAGTGCATTTACATTATTTCCTATGGGACAATGCGTTTCACAATACGGAATTGTCGCCTTAAGAACTCGCCTCAGGAACGGATTAAAACTAATCAGGTTTTTTTCCCCCCAGATTTAAACAGACAGACAGACAGACAGACAGAGATGTACGTACCTTCTCCTGAGCCTTCATCCACTCGTCATGCTGCGTCCCTGCGCTGGCGTGGAGACGGTCGAAGAGGTGGAAGACGTCTCGGCTCTGGGTGACGCTCCGGTCGATGTCACGCAGGAACGAGTCGACGTCGCTTCGGCACGACCGCACCAGGCTCTCGTTCAACTCCTGAAACTATACACAGGCCAGGTGACAGTTATTCACGATAATAAAAACTTCTGAGCTCTGCTTTCATGATTTCTGCTACAGATGTTCTGCTACCTGTTTAGAATTGCAATGAACTGGGCTAAAGACTCCGCCCACTCCTGGGCAACCTTTTGACCTTAGAACAGGACAGCAAATTCCTGAAATTCTCACCTTTTCAGGATTTATTGAGTCAGATTTCACTTACTGAAACACATCTAAACACCACACACACAATAATAAAGATAGAGACTTATTCACTTTCTGACATTTTCACCACTTGAACAGTTTATTTAAGATCAACGCTTGTTTTGTATTTTCGAACGTGTCGGCTCACGTTAAAGAGGCTGAAAAGTGTTAAAAGGAAAACTGATGAAGACTTGTTTACTCCTCTCTAATCTACCATGCATGAAACGAAGAGAGAAAAGGAAAGAAAGAAAGAAGATCAAAGACAGAAAAAGGGAAAGAATTCTTGAAGGAAGGAAGGAAAAGGAGATGAATTTCTTGACGAGAATTAAAAAGAAAGAACGAAATGAAAATGAGAAAAATGGGCGAGAAATTTTCAAAAGAAAGAGAAAAGAGTGAAGAACAAAAATGAAATTAAAAATAAAAATAAATACAGAAGAAACAACACAAAAATTTAAGGAAAGCAAGATGCAGCACTAATCACATGAACACACATCACTGGTGGGCGTGGCCTGCTGTTTTAAGCACCAATAAGGAAGCGCAGAAGACTGTATAGTCTATATACGTTATCATGACAAGGTGTGTGTGTGTGTGTGTGTGTGTGTTTCTCGCTTGGTTTTGTTAATCAGTCATCATTTGATTGAAAGAGCTAAACTCTAGCATCACACACACACACACACACACACACACAGTGCTGAAACAAACACTTTGGAATGGAGCAATTCTTTTTGCGTTAACTAAACAGCAAGTGTTTGTCTGAACATCAGAAAAAAATACACAGTAGAGATAAGCACTTGTGTGTGTGTGTGGGGGGGGGGTGGGGGGGTGGGGGGGTTAGTTAGTAAGCTCGTTAGGCACTGTGTGTGTCCGAGTCAAACACACCGGACATTCCTGGGACACACACACAAAGAAGAGTGTGTTTACACGTCCACTCCGAAACATACTTTCTCTTCAGAGAGTGCATCCCAGGACACACACACACACACACACATAATTAAGTTTTTTCTTAAAAAATTGTTTAATTTATTTTTCAAATTAAAAACTAATATGTAAGTGTCTTGTTTGTGGAAATTACTTTTTGAAAATTTGTTTTTTTTCTGATTTATTTAAAAATAATATTGAGAAAAAAAATGTATCGATGTTCAAACGTCTACATTTGAATATAATTGAATATACGAATGATTCACTGACAATTAAGTGCTAGTCTTACAGTTTTATAAAATCATGCAACATTTAAACAACAAATATCTCTTCTTTTTTAATATAAAAAAAATGAAACAATAAGAAAGTGACATCCAGAAGTGTTTCTAAACCGTAGACTTTGACGCCTGTCTCATGTTGATGCTCACGGTAGATGTTGTGAAAGGGTTCTTCTCCACCACAGACAGAATTCTGGATTCATTAACTGTAATTCTCTCTCGTGGTCTCCCAGGCGTTTTGCTGTTATTGAGTTTTGTCAGTTAATTCTTGCATTTGAAGAAACTATCGTATTCCAGTGTTTCTGTTCCCATCCCTCAGATGGGTTTATTTTGTTATTTCAGCCTAACGATGGCCTCCTTCACTTGCATAGACGCCTCTTTGGACAGTTCGAAGGACCTTTTATCTGCTTAACTGGCCATCGGATAACGAGGAAACAGGCCACACCTGGCTATGCAAATGCTTGTCAGACATTTGTTCCATTATTTATGACACCCCAAATAACTGTAATTCCTGAACAGTTAATGCCACATATGTGTTACACCCCTGGAATTAAAGCTGAAAGTCTTGTCTTCACTTAGATCTTGAGTGTTTCAAATTCAATGTGCTGCTGTGTATAAAGTACAAAACATGTATATGTGTTCCAATATTTATGGACCATATATACAAATGGTTAGTTTACCTTCTCTTCGAAGAATCGACGGCGTAATCGAGGGTCACTGGGTGGCACGACTTTCCTTATGCCTCTGTACCACTTTCGGGTGACGCAGCCTCGCCACCAGGCCTGAATCCTAAAGGAGTAAAAATAAATAAATACGCATGAAGTCTAAACATCACACACATAAAAATGCCCCTGAGGTGATGTTATACCTGCGAGCACACTTCTCCCTGTAGAGTATCGCTCCGTCGTATATCACTCGAGTCTCGTACTGCTCCGTCCTGCACAGTGGACAACACCTCCTGCCCGATAAGCACTCAAACTTCCTCAAACACACCTAAACACACGCAACACACTTTCTTAAGACAACAGAAGGATGATGTTAAATGGAATGGATGGAAGAAAAGAAGGTTAAAAGGAGGGAGGGAGGAAGTACGGGAGGAATGGATGTAAAGAAGAAAAATGCAATGCAGCTAAAGAAGGATGATAGTGAGAGTGACAACAATGGAGAGAGTGATAGTGGGAGTGAGAATGATGTTAGTGAAAGTAAGTAAGTGATAGTGAAGACAGTGATGATGAAAGTCATGGCGTTGACGAGGGTGATGGTGAGCATGATGGTGATAGTAATGGTGAGGGTGATTGTGATGTTCATGGTGATGGGGACGGTGATGATGATAGTGATGTTCATGGTGATGGGGA
The DNA here is from genome assembly GCA_030522415.1 of Channallabes apus. Taxonomy (NCBI): domain Eukaryota; kingdom Metazoa; phylum Chordata; class Actinopteri; order Siluriformes; family Clariidae; genus Channallabes; species Channallabes apus. The sequence continues at coordinate 7,366,840 of CM060108.1, forward strand.
CGTGATGATGATGATGATGATGATGATGATAGTGATGTTCATGGTGATGGGGACGGTGATGGTGATGATGATGATAGTGATGTTCATGGTGATGGGGACGGTGATGATGATAGTGATGTTCATGGTGATGTTCATGGTGATGGGACAGTGATGGTGATGATGATAGTGATGTTCATGGTGATGGTGATGATGATGATGATGATAGTGATGTTCATGGTGATGGGACAGTGATGGTGATGATGATAGTGATGTTCATGGTAATGGGGACGGTGATGATGATGATAGTGATGTTCAAGGTGATGGGGGCGGTGATGGTGATGATGATGATAGTGATGTTCATGGTGATGGGACAGTGATGGTGATGATGATAGTGATGTTCATGGTGATGGTGATGATGATGATGATGATAGTGATGTTCATGGTGATGGGACAGTGATGGTGATGATGATAGTGATGTTCATGGTAATGGGGACGGTGATGATGATGATAGTGATGTTCAAGGTGATGGGGGCGGTGATGGTGATGATGATGATAGTGATGTTCATGGTGATGGGGACGGTGATGATGATAGTGATGTTCATGGTGATGTTCATGGTGATGGGACAGTGATGGTGATGATGATAGTGATGTTCATGGTGATGGTGGTGATGATGATGATGATAGTGATGTTCATGGTGATGGGACAGTGATGGTGATGATGATAGTGATGTTCATGGTGATTGTGATGATGATGATGATGATAGTGATGTTCATGGTTATGGGATGGTGATGGTGATGATGATAGTGATGTTCATGGTAATGGGGACGGTGATGATGATGATAGTGATGTTCATGTTGATGGGGACAGTGATGGTGATGATAGTGATGTTCATGGGGATGGGGATGGTGGTGATGATGATAGTGATGTTCATGGTGATGGGACAGTGATGGTGATGACGATAGTGATGTTCATGGTGATGGTGATGATGATGATAGTGATGTTCATGGTTATGGGATGGTGATGATGATGATACTGATGTTCAGGTGATGGGGAAGGTGATGATGATGATAGTGATGTTCATGGTGATGGGATGGTGATGGTGATGATGATAGTGATGTTCATGCTGATGGGGATGGTGATGATGATGATAGTGATGTTCATGGTGATCGGACGGTGATTATGATGATGATGATGATGATGATGATAGTGATGTTCATGGTGATGGGGACGGTGATGATGATGATGATAGTGATGTTCATGGTGATGGTGATGGTGATGATGATGATAGTGATGTTCATGGTGATGGGGACGGTGGTGATGATGATAGTGATGTTCATGGTGATGGGGCAGTGATGGTGATGATGATAGTGATGTTCATGGTGATGGTGATGATGATGATGATGATAGTGATGTTCATGGTTATGGGATGGTGATGGTGATGATGATAGTGATGTTCATGGTAATGGGGACGGTGATGATGATGATAGTGATGTTCATGTTGATGGGGACAGTGATGGTGATGATAGTGATGTTCATGGTGATGGGGATGGTGGTGATGATGATAGTGATGTTCATGGTGATGGGACAGTGATGGTGATGACGATAGTGGTGTTCATGGTGATGGTGATGATGATGATAGTGATGTTCATGGTTATGGGATGGTGATGATGATGATACTGATGTTCAGGTGATGGGGAAGGTGATGATGATGATAGTGATGTTCATGGTGATGGGATGGTGATGATGATGATACTGATGTTCAGGTGATGGGGAAGGTGATGATGATGATAGTGATGTTCATGGTGATGGGGGCGGTGATGGTGATGATGATAGTGAAGTTCATGCTGATGGGGATGGTGATGATGATGATAGTGATGTTCATGGTGATCGGACGGTGATTATGATGATGATGATGATGATGATGATGATGATAGTGATGTTCATGGTGATGGGGACGGTGATGATGATGATGATAGTGATGTTCATGGTGATGGGGACGGTGATGGTGATGATGATGATAGTGATGTTCATGGTGATGGGGACGGTGGTGATGATGATAGTGATGTTCATGTTGATGGGGATGGTGATGATGATAGTGATGTTCATGCTGATGGGGATGGTGATGATGATGATGATGATGATGATACTGATGTTCATTGTGATGGGGATGGTGATGATGATGATGGTGATAGTGATGCTCATGGTGATGGGGACGGTGATGGCGATGATGATAGTGATGTTCATGGTGATGGGGACAGTGATGGTGATGATGATAGTGATGTTCATGATGATGGGGACGGTGATGATGATAGTGATGTTCATGGTGATGGGGACGGTGATGATGATGATGATGATAATGATGTTCATGGTGATGGGGACGGTGATGATGATGATAGTGATGCTCATGGTGATGGGGAAGGTGGTGATGATGATAGTGATGTTCATGGTAATGGGTCAGTGATGGTGATGATGATAGTGATGTTCATGGTGATGATGATAGTGATGTTCATGGTGATGGTGATGATGATGATAGTGATGATCATGGTTATGGGATGGTGATGGTGATGATGATAGTGATGTTCATGGTGATGGGGACGGTGATGATGATGATACTGATGTTCAGGTGATGGGGAAGGTGATGATGATGATAGTGTTGTTCATGGTGGTGGGGGGCGGTGATGGTGATGATGATAGTGATGTTCATGTTAATGGGGATGGTGATGGTGATGATGATAGTGATGTTCATGATGATGGGGACAGTGATGGTGATGATAGTGATGTTCATGATGATGGGGACGATGATGATGATGATGATAGTGATGTTCATGTTGATGGGGATGGTGATGATGATAGTGATGTTCATGCTGATGGGGATGGTGATGATGATGATGATGATACTGATGTTCATTGTGATGGGGATGGTGATGATGATGATGGTGATAGTGATGCTCATGGTGATGGGGACGGTGATGGCGATGATGATAGTGATGTTCATGGTGATGGGGACAGTGATGTGATGATGATAGTGATGTTCATGATGATGGGGACGGTGATGATGATAGTGATGTTCATGGTGATGGGGCCGGTGATGATGATGATGATGATAATGATGTTCATGGTGATGGGGACGGTGATGATGATGATAGTGATGTTCATGGTGATGGGATGGTGATGATGATGATACTGATGTTCAGGTGATGGGGAAGGTGATGATGATGATAGTGATGTTCATGGTGATGGGGGCGGTGATGGTGATGATGATAGTGATGTTCATGCTGATGGGGATGGTGATGATGATGATAGTGATGTTCATGGTGATCAGACGGTGATTATGATGATGATGATGATGATGATGATAGTGATGTTCATGGTGATGGGGACGGTGATGATGATGATGATAGTGATGTTCATGGTGATGGGGACGGTGATGGTGATGATGATGATAGTGATGTTCATGGTGATGGGGACAGTGGTGATGATGATAGTGATGTTCATGGTGATGGGGCAGTGATGGTGATCATGATAGTGATGTTCATGGTGATGGTGATGATGATGATGATAGTGATGATCATGGTTATGGGATGGTGATGGTGATGATGATAGTGATGTTCATGGTGATGGGGACGGTGATGATGATGATACTGATGTTCAGGTGATGGGGAAGGTGCTGATGATGATAGTGTTGTTCATCGTGGTGGGGGGCGGTGATGGTGATGATGATAGTGATGTTCATGTTAATGGGGATGGTGATGGTGATGATGATAGTGATGTTCATGATGATGGGGACAGTGATGGTGATGATAGTGATGTTCATGATGATGGGGACGATGATGATGATGATAGTGATGTTCATGTTGATGGGGATGGTGATGATGATAGTGATGTTCATGCTGATGGGGATGGTGATGATGATGATGATGATGATGATACTGATGTTCATTGTGATGGGGATGGTGATGATGATGATGGTGATAGTGATGCTCATGGTGATGGGGACGGTGATGGCGATGATGATAGTGATGTTCATGGTGATGGGGACAGTGATGGTGATGATGATAGTGATGTTCATGATGATGGGGACGGTGATGATGATAGTGATGTTCATGGTGATGGGGACGGTGATGATGATGATGATGATAATGATGTTCATGGTGATGGGGACGGTGATGATGATGATAGTGATGCTCATGGTGATGGGGAAGGTGGTGATGATGATAGTGATGTTCATGGTAATGGGTCAGTGATGGTGATGATGATAGTGATGTTCATGGTGATGATGATAGTGATGTTCATGGTTATGGAATGGTGATGGTGATGATGATAGTGATGTTCATGCTGATGGGGATGGTGATGATGATGATAGTGATGTTCATGGTGATCGGACGGTGATTATGATGATGATGATGATGATAGTGATGTTCATGGTGATGGGGACGGTGATGATGATGATGATGATGATAGTGATGTTCATGGTGATGGGGACGGTGATGGTGATGATGATGATAGTGATGTTCATGGTGATGGGGACGGTGATGATGATGATAGTGATGTTCATGGTGATGGGGACGGTGGAGATGATAGTGATGTTCATGGTGATGGGACAGTGATGGTGATGATGATAGTGATGTTCATGGTGATGATGATGATAGTGATGTTCATGGTTATGGGGACGGTGATGATGATGATACTGATGTTCAGGTGATGGGGAAGGTGATGATGATGATAGTGTTGTTCATGGTGGTGGCGGCGGTGATGGTGATGATGATAGTGATGTTCATGTTGATGGGGATGGTGATGGTGATGATGATAGTGATGTTCATGATGATGGGGTCAGTGATGGTGATGATAGTGATGTTCATGATGATGGGGACGATGATGATGATGATAGTGATGTTCATGTTGATGGGGATGGTGATGATGATAGTGATGTTCATGCTGATGGGGATGGTGATGATGATGATGATGATGATACTGATGTTCATTGTGATGGGCATGGTGATGATGGTGATAGTGATGTTCATGGTGATGGGGACGGTGATGATGATAGTGATGTTCATGGTGATGGGGACGGTGATGATGATAGTGATGTTCATGGTGATGGGGACGGTGATGATGATGATGATAATGATGTTCATGGTGATGGGGACGGTGATGATGATGGTGATAGTGATGTTCATGGTGATGGGGACGGTGATGGCGATGATGATAGTGATGTTCATGGTGATGGGGACGGTGATGATGATAGTGATGTTCATGGTGATGGCGACGGTGATGATGATGATGATAGTGATGTTCATGGTGATGGGTCAGTGATGGTGATGATGATAGTGATGTTCATGGTGATGATGATAGTGATGTTCATGGTTATGGGATGGTGATGATGATAGTGATGTTCATGATGATGGGGACGGTGATGATGATGATAGTGATGTTCATGGTGATGGGGACGGTGATGGTGATGATGATAGTGATGTTCATGGTGATGGGGACGGTGATGGTGATGACGATAGTGATGTTCATGGTGATGGGGACGGTGATGGTGATGATGATAGTGATGTTCATGGTGATTGGGACGGTGATGGTGATGATGATAGTAATGTTCATGGTGATGGGGACGGTGATGTTGATGATGATAGTGATGTTCATGGTGATGATGATAGTGATGTTTATAGTGATGGGCACGGTGGTGATGATGATAGTGATGTTCATGGTGATGATGATAGTGATGTTCATGGTTATGGGATGGTGATGATGATGATAGTGATGGTCATGGTGATGGGGACGGTGATGATGATGATAGTGATGTTCATGGTGATGGGGACGGTGATGGTGATGATGATGGTGATGTTCATGGTGATGGGGACGGTGATGGTGATGACGATAGTGATGTTCATGGTGATGGGGACGGTGATGGTGATGATGATAGTGATGTTCATGGTGATGGGGACTGTGATGGTGATGATGATAGTAATGTTCATGGTGATGGGGACGGTGATGATGATGATGATAGTGATGTTCATGGTGATGATGATAGTGATGTTTATAGTGATGGGCACGGTGGTGATGATGATAGTGATGTTCATGGTGATGGGACAGTGATGGTGATGATGATAGTGATGTTCATGGTGATGCGGACGGTGATGAAGATGATGATAGTGATGTTCATGTTGATGGGACAGTGATTATGATGATGATGATGATGATAGTGATGTTCATGGTGATGGGGACGGTGATGATGATGATAGTGATGTTCATAGTGATGGGACGGTGATGATGATGATAGTGATGTCATGGTTATGGGATGGTGATGGTGATGATGATAGTGATGTTCATGGTGATGGGGACGGTGATGGTGATGATGATAGTGATGTTCATGGTGATGGTGATGGTGATAGTGATGTTCATGGTGATGGGGATGGTGATGATGATAGTGATGTTCATGGTGATGGGGACGCGGGATGGTGATGATGATAGTGATGTTCATGTTGATGGGGACGGTGATGATGATGATGATGATGATGATGATGATAGTGATGTTCATGGTGATGGGACGGTGATTATGATGATGATGATAGTGATGTTCATGGTGATGATGATGATAGTGATGTTCATGATGATGGGGACGGTGGTGATGATGATAGTGATGTTCATCGTGATGGGACAGTGATGGTGATGATGATAGTGATGTTCATGGTGATGGGGACGGTGATGGTGTTGATAGCGATGTTCATGGTGATAGGGACTGTGATGGTGTTGATGATAGTGATGTTCATGGTGATGGGGACGTTGATGATGATGATAGTGATGTTCATGGTGATGGGGACGCTGTTGATGATAGTGATGTTCATGGTGATGGGGACGCGGGATGGTAATGATGATAGTGATGTTCATGTTGATGGGGACGGTGATGATGATGATGATGATGATGATAGTGATGTTCATGGTGATGGGACGGTGATTATGATGATGATGATAGTGATGTTCATGGTGATGATGATGATAGTGATGTTCATGATGATGGGGACGGTGGTGATGATGATACTGATGTTCATTGTGATGGGGATGGTGATGGTGATGATGATGATAGTGATGTTCATGGTGATGGGGACGGTGGTGATGATGATAGTGATGTTCATGGTGATGGGGCAGTGATGGTGATGATGATAGTGATGTTCATGGTGATGGTGATGATGATGATAGTGATGATCATGGTTATGGGATGGTGATGGTGATGATGATAGTGATGTTCATGGTGATGGGGACGGTGATGATGATGATACTGATGTTCAGGTGATGGGGAAGGTGATGATGATGATAGTGTTGTTCATGGTGGTGGGGGGCGGTGATGGTGATGATGATAGTGATGTTCATGTTAATGGGGATGGTGATGGTGATGATGATAGTGATGTTCATGATGATGGGGACAGTGATGGTGATGATAGTGATGTTCATGATGATGGGGACGATGATGATGATGATGATAGTGATGTTCATGTTGATGGGGATGGTGATGATGATAGTGATGTTCATGCTGATGGGGATGGTGATGATGATGATGATGATACTGATGTTCATTGTGATGGGGATGGTGATGATGATGATGGTGATAGTGATGCTCATGGTGATGGGGACGGTGATGGCGATGATGATAGTGATGTTCATGGTGATGGGGACAGTGATGTGATGATGATAGTGATGTTCATGATGATGGGGACGGTGATGATGATAGTGATGTTCATGGTGATGGGGACGGTGATGATGATGATGATGATAATGATGTTCATGGTGATGGGGACGGTGATGATGATGATAGTGATGTTCATGGTGATGGGATGGTGATGATGATGATACTGATGTTCAGGTGATGGGGAAGGTGATGATGATGATAGTGATGTTCATGGTGATGGGGGCGGTGATGGTGATGATGATAGTGATGTTCATGCTGATGGGGATGGTGATGATGATGATAGTGATGTTCATGGTGATCGGACGGTGATTATGATGATGATGATGATGATGATGATAGTGATGTTCATGGTGATGGGGACGGTGATGATGATGATGATAGTGATGTTCATGGTGATGGGGACGGTGATGGTGATGATGATGATAGTGATGTTCATGGTGATGGGGACAGTGGTGATGATGATAGTGATGTTCATGGTGATGGGGCAGTGATGGTGATCATGATAGTGATGTTCATGGTGATGGTGATGATGATGATAGTGATGATCATGGTTATGGGATGGTGATGGTGATGATGATAGTGATGTTCATGGTGATGGGGACGGTGATGATGATGATACTGATGTTCAGGTGATGGGGAAGGTGATGATGATGATAGTGTTGTTCATCGTGGTGGGGGGCGGTGATGGTGATGATGATAGTGATGTTCATGTTAATGGGGATGGTGATGGTGATGATGATAGTGATGTTCATGATGATGGGGACAGTGATGGTGATGATAGTGATGTTCATGATGATGGGAACGATGATGATGATGATAGTGATGTTCATGTTGATGGGGATGGTGATGATGATAGTGATGTTCATGCTGATGGGGATGGTGATGATGATGATGATGATGATGATACTGATGTTCATTGTGATGGGGATGGTGATGATGATGATGGTGATAGTGATGCTCATGGTGATGGGGACGGTGATGGCGATGATGATAGTGATGTTCATGGTGATGGGGACAGTGATGGTGATGATGATAGTGATGTTCATGATGATGGGGACGGTGATGATGATAGTGATGTTCATGGTGATGGGGACGGTGATGATGATGATGATGATAATGATGTTCATGGTGATGGGGACGGTGATGATGATGATAGTGATGCTCATGGTGATGGGGAAGGTGGTGATGATGATAGTGATGTTCATGGTAATGGGTCAGTGATGGTGATGATGATAGTGATGTTCATGGTGATGATGATAGTGATGTTCATGGTGATGGTGATGATGATGATAGTGATGATCATGGTTATGGGATGGTGATGGTGATGATGATAGTGATGTTCATGGTGATGGGGACGGTGATGATGATGATACTGATGTTCAGGTGATGGGGAAGGTGATGATGATGATAGTGTTGTTCATGGTGGTGGGGGGCGGTGATGGTGATGATGATAGTGATGTTCATGTTAATGGGGATGGTGATGGTGATGATGATAGTGATGTTCATGATGATGGGGACAGTGATGGTGATGATAGTGATGTTCATGATGATGGGGACGATGATGATGATGATGATAGTGATGTTCATGTTGATGGGGATGGTGATGATGATAGTGATGTTCATGCTGATGGGGATGGTGATGATGATGATGATGATACTGATGTTCATTGTGATGGGGATGGTGATGATGATGATGGTGATAGTGATGCTCATGGTGATGGGGACGGTGATGGCGATGATGATAGTGATGTTCATGGTGATGGGGACAGTGATGTGATGATGATAGTGATGTTCATGATGATGGGGACGGTGATGATGATAGTGATGTTCATGGTGATGGGGCCGGTGATGATGATGATGATGATAATGATGTTCATGGTGATGGGGACGGTGATGATGATGATAGTGATGTTCATGGTGATGGGATGGTGATGATGATGATACTGATGTTCAGGTGATGGGGAAGGTGATGATGATGATAGTGATGTTCATGGTGATGGGGGCGGTGATGGTGATGATGATAGTGATGTTCATGCTGATGGGGATGGTGATGATGATGATAGTGATGTTCATGGTGATCAGACGGTGATTATGATGATGATGATGATGATGATGATAGTGATGTTCATGGTGATGGGGACGGTGATGATGATGATGATAGTGATGTTCATGGTGATGGGGACGGTGATGGTGATGATGATGATAGTGATGTTCATGGTGATGGGGACAGTGGTGATGATGATAGTGATGTTCATGGTGATGGGGCAGTGATGGTGATCATGATAGTGATGTTCATGGTGATGGTGATGATGATGATGATAGTGATGATCATGGTTATGGGATGGTGATGGTGATGATGATAGTGATGTTCATGGTGATGGGGACGGTGATGATGATGATACTGATGTTCAGGTGATGGGGAAGGTGCTGATGATGATAGTGTTGTTCATCGTGGTGGGGGGCGGTGATGGTGATGATGATAGTGATGTTCATGTTAATGGGGATGGTGATGGTGATGATGATAGTGATGTTCATGATGATGGGGACAGTGATGGTGATGATAGTGATGTTCATGATGATGGGGACGATGATGATGATGATAGTGATGTTCATGTTGATGGGGATGGTGATGATGATAGTGATGTTCATGCTGATGGGGATGGTGATGATGATGATGATGATGATGATACTGATGTTCATTGTGATGGGGATGGTGATGATGATGATGGTGATAGTGATGCTCATGGTGATGGGGACGGTGATGGCGATGATGATAGTGATGTTCATGGTGATGGGGACAGTGATGGTGATGATGATAGTGATGTTCATGATGATGGGGACGGTGATGATGATAGTGATGTTCATGGTGATGGGGACGGTGATGATGATGATGATGATAATGATGTTCATGGTGATGGGGACGGTGATGATGATGATAGTGATGCTCATGGTGATGGGGAAGGTGGTGATGATGATAGTGATGTTCATGGTAATGGGTCAGTGATGGTGATGATGATAGTGATGTTCATGGTGATGATGATAGTGATGTTCATGGTTATGGGATGGTGATGGTGATGATGATAGTGATGTTCATGCTGATGGGGATGGTGATGATGATGATAGTGATGTTCATGGTGATCGGACGGTGATTATGATGATGATGATGATGATAGTGATGTTCATGGTGATGGGGACGGTGATGATGATGATGATGATAGTGATGTTCATGGTGATGGGGACGGTGATGGTGATGATGATGATAGTGATGTTCATGGTGATGGGGACGGTGATGATGATGATAGTGATGTTCATGGTGATGGGGACGGTGGTGATGATAGTGATGTTCATGGTGATGGGACAGTGATGGTGATGATGATAGTGATGTTCATGGTGATGATGATGATAGTGATGTTCATGGTTATGGGGACGGTGATGATGATGATACTGATGTTCAGGTGATGGGGAAGGTGATGATGATGATAGTGTTGTTCATGGTGGTGGGGGCGGTGATGGTGATGATGATAGTGATGTTCATGTTGATGGGGATGGTGATGGTGATGATGATAGTGATGTTCATGATGATGGGGTCAGTGATGGTGATGATAGTGATGTTCATGATGATGGGGACGATGATGATGATGATAGTGATGTTCATGTTGATGGGGATGGTGATGATGATAGTGATGTTCATGCTGATGGGGATGGTGATGATGATGATGATGATGATACTGATGTTCATTGTGATGGGCATGGTGATGATGGTGATAGTGATGTTCATGGTGATGGGGACGGTGATGATGATAGTGATGTTCATGGTGATGGGGACGGTGATGATGATAGTGATGTTCATGGTGATGGGGACGGTGATGATGATGATGATAATGATGTTCATGGTGATGGGGACGGTGATGATGATGGTGATAGTGATGTTCATGGTGATGGGGACGGTGATGGCGATGATGATAGTGATGTTCATGGTGATGGGGACGGTGATGATGATAGTGATGTTCATGGTGATGGCGACGGTGATGATGATGATGATAGTGATGTTCATGGTGATGGGTCAGTGATGGTGATGATGATAGTGATGTTCATGGTGATGATGATAGTGATGTTCATGGTTATGGGATGGTGATGATGATAGTGATGTTCATGGTGATGGGGACGGTGATGATGATGATAGTGATGTTCATGGTGATGGGGACGGTGATGGTGATGATGATAGTGATGTTCATGGTGATGGGGACGGTGATGGTGATGACGATAGTGATGTTCATGGTGATGGGGACGGTGATGGTGATGATGATAGTGATGTTCATGGTGATTGGGACGGTGATGGTGATGATGATAGTAATGTTCATGGTGATGGGGACGGTGATGTTGATGATGATAGTGATGTTCATGGTGATGATGATAGTGATGTTTATAGTGATGGGCACGGTGGTGATGATGATAGTGATGTTCATGGTGATGATGATAGTGATGTTCATGGTTATGGGATGGTGATGATGATGATAGTGATGTTCATGGTGATGGGGACGGTGATGATGATGATAGTGATGTTCATGGTGATGGGGACGGTGATGGTGATGATGATGGTGATGTTCATGGTGATGGGGACGGTGATGGTGATGACGATAGTGATGTTCATGGTGATGGGGACGGTGATGGTGATGATGATAGTGATGTTCATGGTGATGGGGACGGTGATGGTGATGATGATAGTAATGTTCATGGTGATGGGGACGGTGATGATGATGATGATAGTGATGTTCATGGTGATGATGATAGTGATGTTTATAGTGATGGGCACGGTGGTGATGATGATAGTGATGTTCATGGTGATGGGACAGTGATGGTGATGATGATAGTGATGTTCATGGTGATGCGGACGGTGATGAAGATGATGATAGTGATGTTCATGTTGATGGGACAGTGATTATGATGATGATGATGATGATAGTGATGTTCATGGTGATGGGGACGGTGATGATGATGATAGTGATGTTCATAGTGATGGGACGGTGATGATGATGATAGTGATGTCATGGTTATGGGATGGTGATGGTGATGATGATAGTGATGTTCATGGTGATGGGGACGGTGATGGTGATGATGATAGTGATGTTCATGGTGATGGTGATGGTGATAGTGATGTTCATGGTGATGGGGATGGTGATGATGATAGTGATGTTCATGGTGATGGGGACGCGGGATGGTGATGATGATAGTGATGTTCATGTTGATGGGGACGGTGATGATGATGATGATGATGATGATAGTGATGTTCATGGTGATGGGACGGTGATTATGATGATGATGATAGTGATGTTCATGGTGATGATGATGATAGTGATGTTCATGATGATGGGGACGGTGGTGATGATGATAGTGATGTTCATCGTGATGGGACAGTGATGGTGATGATGATAGTGATGTTCATGGTGATGGGGACGGTGATGGTGTTGATAGCGATGTTCATGGTGATAGGGACTGTGATGGTGTTGATGATAGTGATGTTCATGGTGATGGGGACGGTGATGATGATGATAGTGATGTTCATGGTGATGGGGACGCTGTTGATGATAGTGATGTTCATGGTGATGGGGACGCGGGATGGTAATGATGATAGTGATGT
>CM060108.1:7385144-7400144 GCA_030522415.1 Channallabes apus
TCTCTCTCCTGTCTCTCTCTTCTGTCTCACTCATGCGTTTCTCCCAGCTCTCTCCAGTTTCTGTTCTATTTCTCTTCCGGCCCTTACCTGTCCCTCTTACTTGTCTCTCATTTTTGATTTTCTCTCTCCAGCCTCACCTGTCTCTCCTGTGTCTTCCTCCCAATCATATCGAGTATCTATTCCATTTCTATTCAAGCTGTCTCTTCTGTCTCTCTTTTTTCCTGCCTCTTTCATGCCTGTCTCGCACAGCTGTCTCCAGTATCTTTCCTGTCTCACTCCTTTCACCAGTCTCTGTCCCCTCTCTCTGCCAGCTCTCTTTCTTCTGTCTCTAATGTCTTTTCACTTACAGTATATCTATGAGGACTTATCTATCTCTCCTATCTTTCTCCCAGCTCTCTCCACTCTCTCTTTCTCTCTTATTTTTCCCTGGTATCTCTCCTGCCTATTCTCTGTCCCTTTCTCCCGTCTCTCTCTCCAGTCTCTGACTATCATCCTTCTAAGGCTCTGGTTTGTGTTTTTAAGGACCTAATCACTTTGTGAAAAAAAAAGAAAGCACAGACGGAGAGACATGGCTTTTTTTCAGTTCTCCTGTCATCAGGAAGCTTGTCCAGGTTTTCAACAGAGACACTGTTTGTCTTCGCCGTGTCCATAAGTACAGTTTTAAAGAGCTTTTCTGTTTGGCTTTCTGAGCCTCTCTACCTTAGTATTTTTTTCTTTTCCTTTAAAGAGGGAGAAGTCACCTTGTCGTGCAAACAGCTCTCAGGTTGAGAAACGCAGGAGAAAGGAGCTCGGGTTTGAATAGGGCGCCTTCGCTGAACTCCTCTGCAAACTTGGCTGCTTGAAAAGAGACCAGTAATCCGGCCATTTATCTCTGTTCAAAGCCGGCAGGTAAAAAGCCGCGTGCTCGGATGCCATGGTTTCTAAAAAAACTAATAATAATAAAAAGGACATGTTGAATGAATGCTCGCTGTTTACCCAGTTTGTAAGACGACGACAATGAGAACAACTTTATTTATACAGCATCTTTCATCTGTTTCAAATGCGGCTCAAGGTGCACAGGAAGAACGCGCTAAAGGGTAAAGAATAGGATAAAATCAGCAGGTATAACGTGACTGCACCATGTCTGAGAAATGTAATCCTTATGATAACTATGGTAAAAAAAAAAAAACACTTTGATTAGTTCTTTTTCATATTGTTATGATATTAAAATAAAAAACAGCCCCCGCATTAGGAGTTTATTTTTAATCGGATACATTTTAAGAACAATAACGAGACATAAATAATATTCATACACACTGTTCACACACTTCCTTCATGTTTGTTCAAGCAGATGTGAGCGGAGCTTTGCTTCTGAGTGCTCGTCTCCATTAGCATTAGAATGTTCCATTTTTTTCAGTACCATAAAACATGAAAATGCAATTATCAGGACATGATGGTCATTCATTTTCTATACCGCTTAATCCTGTGATCAGGGTCGCGGGGGACCTGGAGCCTATCCCAGGAGACTTCGGGCACTAGGCGGGGTACACCCTGGACAGGGTGCCAATCCATCGCAGGGCACACACACATACACACACTCACACACTCAATCACACACTACGGGCAATTTTAGGAACGCCAATTAGCCTAACCTGCATATCTTTGGACTGTGGGAGGAAACCGGAGTACCCGGAGGAAACCCACCAAGCACGGGGAGAACATGCAAACTCCATGCACACAGAGACGGGAATCGAGCCTGGCCGGGGAATCGAACCCAGACCCTGGAGGTGCAAGGCGACAGTGCTAACCACTACACCACCGCGCCGCCTAGGACATGATGTTAATGAAATAAAATATATTTCTCAAGGTGCTAATTGTTACTTTGCTCAGCTCTATGATTATTGATTATTTTCCTAAAACAGCACAACATGGAGGTTAATTTCTCAGTTCAGAAATGCAAACAGTTTTAGTAATCAGTACAACAATACGAAAGGCTGCACACGTTCGGAAAAATTATTATCACAATGTCCATTTCTGTGTAATAAATCACTTACGCTACAGTCTTCGTTAACTACATAACATGGTGTTTGCACAACATTCAAATTAAATAAAGTCCTGTTTCAAAGAACGTATTGCGGACGTTAAGGCTTAGTCACAACCACACTTCAGCCATTCACAGACACCATGCATTGTCCTATGCTGTTGTTTGTCATCTGAGTATTTTACGAGTGCAATAAAGCTGCTCACTTCAGTGCATACTTTCACTTTGCACTTTTCATCCTCATTGATCAAAATGCTGCCGATGTGATCAGCTTTAATTCAGTCATAATATACTCAGCCACATTCCAGCCATTTATGGTCAAATAACTGTTCAATGCTGGACACAAACAGCAAAAAAGCATGATAATTATTATTATTTTAAAAACAGCACTTCATGTGGATTCGCGCGAAGTCATTTTCTCAGGGAAAGATTCTTACATGCAGATAAGAATATTTATGTGAAAATATTGAATGTTTCCTTACTCAAGCCCTTTCTGTTCTGTTGGACGCGGACATGCTTCAGCACATCACTCCCTCCAACAACCCTGCAATTAGCATTCACTTACATCTGAATAGGGTCATTTACATGAATCTTGCATGTGAATGGAGCACTAAGCGCGGATTAGTAACAAATTTACTTAAATTAATTTAGTTACAAACATTTATTTGGCAATAAACTTTTTGTAAAGAAAACCGTCTACCATTTGTCTGCGTTGCTACAATATAGTTTCATTTACAAAAGCACTTGCAAAGAGAAAAAAAAGTGATAGGCATCGTCTGTGATGCCGTCAAACACTAAGGGTTAACGAATCTAAAATTAGGTTATAAAGCAGTTTTCTACGTTTTATTAGACAACCTTGTGCATCAGGGGGAAAAATTGGCGAAACGAGTAAAAGTCAGAAAGTGGCTTTTATCGAGTTTTGCTGTCAAACTGTTCAGAAGTTGATCCATGAATGGTTTTTCACTGTGAATTAAACACCTGCTATTTGTGAATAATAGAATGAGTCTGAGGTCAGGAGACAGGTTTATAGTTAATTAATAATATTAATCTGATAAAGATGAGATTCTACTATGACATTAATTCCCTGATATATAACATTGGTCTGAGTAATAAAGTGATATTTATACATATACACACACACACACACACACACAGTGGTCCAAAACCCGTCAGTAAATGAAATACAAATCACAGTTGGCTTTGGTGTTTTATTTCATCTGCTAAAGTGCTGCATTACCTCACAGTCTGGCCTCGGTTCAGAACGCAACGTCCAGCTAAATACTAAACCGTAGAGGAAGTTGCTGCAGTACACACTCATGCTTTTTAGATATGAGGCTAAAATCCCTGTAATATCCTTTTGCTCGACAATGAAACCGAACTTTACCTGCGACGTCTCGGCGATGATGTAATACGAACGATGTGGAACCAAAGTACTGAGGAAGTGAAAGCGTTTATTTGGAAGGAAAAAAGTGGGGAAAATAATCAGTAATCTGTAAATGAATCTGTAGATAGTGAAACGACATTTCATGTTAAAATACGTACTTTTGTAAAGCTTCTAAAAAAGGTTCGAAGGATTTTTATTAAATATTTACCCATATTTTTGTCTGAAAATATATTTTCAGTTCATTAGGATTTGACTCGCGGCCTAGCTAATTATGTTAGCTATAAGAATTTATGCTATAAAAATGCTATAAATTAACTAAATTTACCTCAAACTCACGCACAGAGTTACAGGAGAGGACTCGGGTTTATACAAGTCTTTTTAACTAAGGAAAAAATGTAACTGCGGAAGTTTAGAAGGATTATCTACCGTTACGTTGTTCTAACACACATGGATAAGTAGAGCACTAACTACACTATAGTACACTATATACCTCAAGTCATTAATTGGTGCGTTATTCGTATTGCATATAAAAACCGAATTAATAGGAGCCCAAACTAAAGCGATTGGAAGCTAAACTACGTTGTAGCATGTTTGCAGGCCAGCACTTTAACCCCACCACTTTGTAATAAATGTACGCAAACCCCGCCCCTTTTTAAAGCCGGAATAAGAGAATATCTAAAAATAGCATCTAAAGCACTTTTTAAACACTTCTGCCCTGATTAGAAACCCAGAAGCCATAAGCACCTGATAGTAATGATTACAGTGTTTCTTTAATAGCGGACGCTAAGAGGAGTTAGACCGCTAACTAGCCGTGATTCCAGCGTTTAGCACAGAGCCGAGCTCTGATGCATCATTCAGAAGCGTGCCGCGGCGTCTCGGTGAGACAGAAGCTATAATTTTAATCAGGTAAATATGAAAGAAATCAGCAGGAGGGAAGAGAAAGCGACGCGGCGAGGAGCGGTGTGGCCCGAGTTCAGGCACAGCGTGTGTTAAAAACCTTCCTGAGCTACAATTTATGGTCATTTAGGGCCTATTTTCAGCTCTGTGATGGATTCTGCTCAATTATCGACCATTACAGCGACAAAGCGAGAATCCGCTCGGAGCTCAGGGTCACTGCTTACAGACAGAGACAGACAGACAGAGAGACAGAGAGAGAGAGAGAGAGAGAGAGAGAGAGAGAGAGAACTGCACACTGAACTAAAACAGAGCATGAGACACTGAAAGAGAGATCCATCTATCTACAGTGTCTATATATATGGGGAGAAGTAAAGGCAGGAAGAGAGACAAAAAAGAGAAGGTAAAAAAAGCAAGACGGCTTAAAAGAGAAAGAGAAACTAAGGAAAGAGAGACAGACAGAAAGGGATTTATCTATCAAGAGAAACCGACAGAGAGACAAAAAGACACAAAGGGGGAGCCAGAAAGCCAGAAACAGAAAGAAAGAGAGAGAGAGAGAGGACAATGAGCGAGATACAGAGAGAGACAGAAAGAGTAAAACATAATGAGAGCAATGGAGACAATATCTATCTATCCATCCTTCTATCCTTCTATCTATCTATCTATCTTCTTTGTTCTTCATTTCTTTCTTTATTTAATTTCTGTCTGTCTTCTTTCTTTCTTTTTCTTTCTTTCTTTCTTTCTTTTTTCTTTCATAAATCTATCTATCTATCTATCTATCTATCTATCTATCTATCTATCTATCTATCTATCTATCCATGCTTCTATCTATCTATCTATCTATCTATCCATGCTTCTATCTATCTATCTATCTATCTATCTATCTATCTATCTTCTTTGTTCTTCATTTCTTTCTTTATTTAATTTCTGTCTGTCTTCTTTCTTTTTCTTTCTTTCTTTCTTTCTTTCTTTCTTTCTTTTTTCTTTCATAAATCTATCTATCTATCTATGCTTCTATCTATCTATCTATCTATCTTCTTTGTTCTTCATTTCTTTCTTTATTTAATTTCTGTCTGTCTTCTTTCTTTTTCTTTCTTTCTTTCTTTCTTTCTTTCTTTCTTTCTTTCTTTCTTTTTTCTTTCATAAATCTATCTATCTATCTATCTATGCTTCTATCTATCTATCTATCTATCTATCTATCTATCTATCTTCTTTGTTCTTCATTTCTTTCTTTATTTCATTTCTGTCTGTCTGTCTTCTTTCTTTCTTTTTCTTTCTTTCTTTCTTTCTTTCTTTCATAAATCTATCTATCTTCAGTACCAGTCAAAAGTTTGGACACACTGTCGTATTCAATGTTTTTTTTTTTTTTTTGTATAGTGATTTATTTGGCATTTACATTGACACACATATGACAAAAAATAATCAAATAAGATCATCATCATTAACAACAACAGTCAGCTGTTCTGGAACAGTTCGTGTAAGGACAGTATTGTCTGTAAGTGCATTCGCAAAACCCATCATGTTCCATGATGAAACCGTCTCTCATGAAGACCTTCCCAGGACGGCATGACCAAAGCGTACCTCTGCTGCAGAGGAGACGTTCATTTAGAGTCACCAGCCTTCAACCAATCACCAATTAACAACCAGCACCTCAGATTATGAAGCTTTACAGAACATAAATAATTCAGTATTGTTTAACAGTGTAGAAAGAAATTAAAATCTGGAACGACCATGGAGTTAGAAGGGGTGTCCAAAGTTGTGGTGCATCTACGTCTGTCTGTCTGTCTGTCTGTCCGTCTGTCCCTTGGTGTAAAGAGTAGTACTAGCTCCCTACAGTGCAGTGCACAGAGACGTGTAAGTGTATAAGTGTGTAAGTGTGACGTGTTGAGTAAGTGTTCAGTCTCAGAGTCACTCATCACGTCTCTCACACTTCAAAGCCGAGCTGCTCGGCTCTCGTGTTGTAATTTCAGACGGCGTCGACAGATAAACTCGCACAGCACGTTTACGTGTTTTTCATCTCGGCAAAAAAGACCTTGCAGCACTCGACTCCGAGCGTCTCCACTCTGATCCACGTCCCTTCTCGCTCTGGCATCGTTGCTCTCCTCATTTGTTTGCTTTAATATTTTGACGATAAACAGTCGAGTCTGAATGATAAAAGACACTTTGTGCGGAAATGTTTTAGGAAAACAGTCAATGATTAGTCCTGCTCGTGACTGGAGACTCTCCTTCCGTAAGTGTTACAGACGCAAACAACGGGGACGCATTTTTCTATACGTGGAACATCGATTTGTTGCTATAGAAACTACAACAGAAACCTGCGCGACTGCAGCCTGAACCAATCAGAATCCAGAATTGTGGTATAACGATTATCCTGACATTTTTTTTTTTTTTTGCTTAAATGAAAAAAATTGGATCTAATTATAATTATGTGGAAGCGATGATGTATCACGAGTCTATATTTCTCTCTAAAGTCGATCTAGGGAGAGAGAAAAAAAATACGCACAATTTCCACGGCGTGATTACTAGAAGAGAATCTCATATCCAAGATTTCATTCCAGACATTCCTGGATTAATATCGTGTCAAACATTCTGATATGTTATAGTCCGTATAAGGAGACGTGGATCCATTATGCCGGTCGGAATCCTCTGGACACGTCGATCATGTGATTGGCTGATGGCTCCCGGAGCTGAGAGTTCACTGGCTGCCATCTGTAGCCTCATCATTTCACCTTCCAAAGCAAACAGGTGTGTTTCTGCCGTCACTCCACACCTCCTTCAGAACAGTCTGTCTCGGCATCGCACGATGCAAGGAAAACCAAAAAAAGAAACCCTATTTAAGGCGTATTAATGTCAGCCTATGATGAGAAGCCGGACATGTTCCTCTCACGTACCCTGACCAGGACAGACCAGGACGAGGTGTATGTATGACAAAATCGGATCTTCTGGCGGAGTGCGTTATCAGAGACGCTCCTGACCGGCTGTCTGACGTGCGAGGTGGAAGACCAGATCAAGGCCGGAGACGTCAGACGTGTTTACATTCTTCTGTGATGTCCCACTTCACGTCTCTCATCCTCCCGGCTTGAACGAGTGAAAGAGTAGGACAGGGATGAAGTGGAAGATCAGAACGGCTCCAGGTCATGTGACCTCGCCACAGAAGCAGGTCCAGATCTCTATGTTCTGATTTCTGAAATTCAGGAAAGATGATATGACGAGGCGTGACATGGAAGATGGCTTTCACTTTTGAAGCGGCGCTTTGAGGCGAGAGATATGGGTACAGACTCCGCCCACTTCTCTGTGATAAACAGTGATGGAAGCTTGCCTTACATTTCTCATTTTAATATTATCATTAATAGTACTAGTATTTTAATTGAATAGTAATAGAAGTGAATATGAAAGCTATGAAGATAATAATAATAATAATAATGATAATAATAAAGAGAGAACATACAGTATAAACTAATACAGAGTTTATACTGAATTAATACAAAGAAAAAATTATTTATTCAGAGAGGAGACAGGAAAATACATTTAATTAATACCTTAACAAATAGGTATTTGATATTTATTTATTTATTTATTTATTCATTCATGGAACTCAAGACTACTGCGATCTGTTTTGTGCCATTAATAAAATTTTGTAATATTAATATAATAATAATAATAAAAATTATTATATATTATTATATGGCGACATGGTGGGGTAGTGTCTATCACTGTCACCTCCAGGGTCGAGGGTTCGAGTCCCACCTCGGGACTGTGTGCATGCAGTTGGCTCTCCCCAAGCTTGGTGGGTTTCCCTCCTCAGTCCAAAGACATGCAGATTAGGCTGATTGTTGTTTCCAAAATGCTTGTGTGTGTGTGTGTGTGTGTGTGTGTGTGTGTGTGTGTGTGTGTGTGTGTGTGTGTGTGTGTGCCCTGCAATAGATTGACACCTCGCCTTGGCCCCCTGTGACCCTAAATACAGGATAAAGTGGTAGAAAGAATGAATAAATGAATATTATTATATTAGATTTTCTTGTGTGTGAATTTTAATAAGCCATTTTTTAAAATGGTTTAGTTAAGTTAGCTATGCATTTAGGAAATAATAAAAAATGCATTACTATGTATAGAGGTTTAGCTATATTTATTATTATTTAAAAATATATTAAAATATATCGTTTTTAAAATAAAAAACATTTGTGATATACACAGTATTTTTGTTTACAGTTTTATTTATGTTAATCTTACATGCATAACAAATTTTATTTGTTACATACAGTATACCGTCATACACAGTACAATATGCAGTGAAATGCTTAGACGACCGCCCGTGACCTTAAAATAAAAGACCATTATTAGGAAATAAATATGAAAAAGAATATAGAAGTAAATTTAATTAAGAAAGAATAAAATATTTGTACAATACAAAATATACAATATATGAAAAATATAAGGAAAATACAAGAAAAATAAGAAAAACCTAGCTGTACAATATAGAATTATTGTATATAATTTACATACAGTATATACATATAGTTTTAACAATTTATTATGACGTTTAACCCAATTTTTTAAATTACAATTATAATTTTAATTTCTACTTTAATTATATTTTATGTACATAACTTAGTTTTCAGGTTTTTTTTTTTAAATAGCAAAATCTTTCCTAGGACAGTCCAAAGACATGTAGGTTAGGTTAATCAGCGTCACCAAATCACCCGTAGTGTGTGAATGAGTGTGTGTGTGTGTGTGTGTGTGTGTGTGCCCTGCGATGGATTGGCACCATGTCCGGGGTGTACCCCGCCTCGTGCCCTAAGTCCACTGAGATCGGCTCCAGGTCCTCGCGACCCTGAATACAGAATAAAGTGGTATAGAAGATGAGTGAGTGAGTGAGTGAGTGAGTGAGTGAGTGAGTGAGTGAGTGAGTGAGTGAGCGTTTCACTGCATGTCATATATTGTGTTTGCATATGTGACAAATAGAACTAGAATTTGAATTTAATTATAATGTTTTTATTCGCCCAATCTGGATTAGTAATGTCTCGAATTTGAATTGTAAATTAGATTTTTCTTTTATCTAGCATTATTTGCTAATGTAATTTATCCAACATGATTTTGATTCTGTGAATCTGCTTTGCGACAGTCGCAATTGCTAAAGTGCTATATAAATAAAATAGAATTAAATTTCTTAATATAGATTAAAAATATATATATTTTTCGACTTTACATTAGAATTTATCAAAGGTAAAATTCTTGACATCTCAGCTGTTTTAGTAATTTATTAGTGCTGAATTCCTACTGATTCTATAAAAGGAAAGCCATAAGAAGCTGAAATGGCGAGAAACACGTACACACTGTACTGCATAAGCGCTGTAGCAACAAATCATCTAAAGAAGCCTACAGGAATGAAATCACTCTTACACTATAATTACACCTGGATAATTACTAATCTGACTTCACTGTATGAAACATGAGGCACAAAATGTAGGGAGAAAAAAAGGAAAAGAAAAAGTTGTTTAAAAAAGTAAAAAAAAAAAAAAGGTTGAAAAAGTGGTTTACATCGGACGCACATCTGTATTGTCACACACACCACATCAACGTTTCAGATTTGGTTTGTAAATACGTTTTGATATTTTAAGACTTAATGATCTGAATGTACGGGTTCATCATTCTTATTATTGATGTATGTACACACTCCCTGCACACACACTCCCTGCACACACACTCCCTGCACATTCATACCATGCAAAAAAATATACAACAATGACCTTTTTTGATATTTGATTTTGCGCGTTAGCCTCAGTTGACTGATGGACGGCCTTGACTGTAAACACACGTGTGATTGTTGAACACAAAGGTGTTGTTGAAGGTAAAATCATTTAAAACCCCAGTACAGGGTGGATGTACACAGGAGGTAGGAGGCAGTGCTGTGTTATTTATGTCCTTTACATCGGGGGCATTCCCGTTTTTTTGACCCTTTCCCTCGTCACACATCAAAAGAGAAGCGTGAGGCGGAGATGAAACACAGCAGACGAGACTCAGACACATCAAGCTCTCGCGTTCTCTTTAAAGCTTAATTATAGCTGTTAGGGCGATGAGAGACGTATCACACAGCGGCCGTGATTAATAAACAAACCATCAAGGGGCCAACAAGTTTCTGCTCATCACCCTTGTGCATGCGCTCAGTGCACCAGAACATATCAAAGTATAGGTCTTCTTCACACCCTCACACACACACACACAGACACACACACACACATACACGTACGCACATTACACTCATCTTGGCTGGCTTTTAACCCATCTCTCGCATACACACCTGCTCCAGTGACAGCCGATGAGCTCGGAGTGACAAGCTCGGCTCGGACGACGTGAACAACACTCTCAGTCACGCTTTCATCTTTCAGCTACAAGGCTGTGCAAGGGAAGGACAGTGAATTTAGTAAACACACACCTTTCCAAGAGCTGGAAAACATACCGACGTGACCCGGACGTGAGGTCAGGGGAAACATTCTTCCTTTGAAAACAAAAAAAAAAACTTTTAGATGACTTCAGCAAGAACGATGTTGCAGGTTTCACTTGCATTTAAACGTCGAAAAAACTTGGCTAGAATCAAGCGGATTAATATGATGTAACCACAAATGCAGCACATGAGACTGAAAATGAAGATGATGAACAAACGAGTAAGTGTCACCGATTAAAATAAACCTCACATGGCATTCCATTTCTTATATAAATGTGTTTACAAGCAGCTTAAAGATGCAATACGCACAAAATGATTTAAACCACAATCGCTGTCTATTCCGTCACTGAGAAAATCTGGTTAAAAAAAACTGGTCTCCACCCAATGGGGGGGGGGGGGTGTAACATGGGGAGTAGGGTGTAGCTCAGTGGGGCAGGGTGTAGCTCAGTGGTTAAGATGTTGCCCAACTGCTCAGAATGTCCTGGGTTCAAACCCCAGCACCGAGTGGCTGCTGTTGGGTCTCTTGAGCAAAGGCCTTAATGATGGTCACCCAGACCTTATACTTTATGTATAATGGGATAATAATATACATCGCTCTGGATAATAAGTTTGTCTGCCAAATGCTGTAAATGTGAGATGCTCTGGAGTAGATGCCCTGACTAAAAAAGTTGCTTATAAACATATAAATGGCTAAAGTTTGATTACACTGGATTCAGCACAAACTGGGCTACAGTCACATGTCGGCAGCATGTACAGTATATACAGGCTATGCGTGGTTTTTGAAAAAAGAAATTAAGTCATTAAAATTAGACTACAAAACACATTGAAAACATTTGTCTACAAGAATGTGTTACTGTATGTGAAATAATGTGAAAATCCTCCTGTTTACTCACCAGTGGTGTCAAAAGTATTCACATTCATTACTGGAGTAGAAGTATAGATACTAGGGTTTAAAAAGACTTCTTTAGAAGTTGAAGTATCAACTCAAGCTTTTTACTTAAGTAAAAGTGTAAAAGTACTGGTTTCAAAACTTCTTAAAGTATAAAAGTAAAAGTAACGTGAGGGGGAAAAAAGCATTAAGGATAAAAGCTTAGGCTGTTCCACGGGCCTGTATACTGTACTACTGTACACGAACACCTCATAAAAAAAGAAAAATGTGTTGTTTTTTTGTTGTATTTTTTAACGGCCATAGTGATTTGGGATACTGTATATGGCAATTGAAAAAGAATGCATTTTAGTACAATGCAAATACATTAAAGAACCATATATGTGTACTACTGAGCATTAACATGTTTTATGGAGAAGAAGATATGATAACTAGTTGCCTATAAGTATTTTAATGGTGCAAAAAGTCAAACTTCAGAGGCGTGTCATCAGTAACCTTTATTGGAATGTAAATGTACATCCAAGTTTAGCTGCAGGAATCTGTGAGGACAACATACAAGAAAATTAGTGACCCAGGGTAGGCTTAGTAACAATTACCCCTGTATGGTCGTCTACAATAAACATTAGTGCGTTCAGAATGAAGGATTAATCCAAGTGATTAATAAAAAATAAAAAAAAACATATATATATATATCATTCCTGTTACCTTCCTGGTGCTGTTACCTTCCTCGCTGGTGCTTGGTTGTGACATTTCGCTCGAATCTTGAGTCTCTATCACGGACAGCTTCGTCTACTTATCACAACGTTATCAACCGAAAATGCTATTTTATTCAAACGTCCTTGCTGGAGTGTGTGACGTGACGTCATGTGCAGGTGCGATGGATCGCGTACCAACCAACAGGGTGTCGGAATGGTATGTTTATACTTCTCATCCAACCACATTCAAATTCACTCCTTCCGGATGGCGCGATTTTTTTGTTTGTTTTTTAAATGACAGGTTGAAATAAAATAGGAGTAACGAGGCTATTTTTTAAATGTAAGGAGTAGAAAGTACAGATAATTGGGTGAAAATGTAAGGAGTAGAAGTAAAAAGTCGGCTGAAAAATTTTTACTCCAGTAAAGTATAGATACCCAAAATTTCTACTTAAGTAAGGTAATGAAGTATTTGTACTTGACACCTCTGTTACTCACTTAGGTTCATCAGAATCATAAATCGTCCATAAACAAAGACACAAATGTTCCTGAAGAACTCTTCAAATTTCTTCAAAGTGTATGTAATGATGAGTATAGAGGGTGACACGATGGTGTAGTGCAGTGTTTTTTAACCACTGTGCCGCTGTACACTAGTGTGCCGTGAGGGATCGTCAGGTGTGCCGTGGGAAATTATTCAATTTCACCTAATTGGTCTAAAACATTTTTTGAAAACTAAAGTCTGCTAATAATATGCCATTGCAGCTGCCGCTATTGCCCGCTGACGTTCCGCGAAGTTCTGCATGGTCCACAAACTCCCGTGAGGATCGTCAAAAAAAAAAGAAACATGTTTAATTTTTTGCGCGGAAAGATGGAAACGTACTCGCAGCGGAAAAAACTCGCGGTGAATCACAATGAACCGTACTTACGGCCACCGCGCGAAGCAGCATAGGTGAGATAGGGGTATTAGTAGGTGAGATAGGGGTATTAGTAGGTGAGATAGGGGTATTAGTAGGTGAGATAGGGGTATTAGTGGGTGAGATAGGGGTATTAGTAGGTGAGATAGGGGTATTAGTGATTGAGCATCTCAACCCTGACTGCTATAAAAACTAAAAACAGACTAAGAGCTGTTGAGGAAGAGTTTCGTGTGTCTTTCTTCAATTCCTGCCAGGATATCAGCTCTGTGTTCATCCAAACAGGCCCAGGTTTCACACTGAGTACGTAGAAATATGAAAGATCAAAAAAGTCTGTTTTCATTGAGTTTATTTGATTCCTATTCAAGACACGTCGATAAGAATGACTGTATATTGATAATTGCACTTTGTATTTGAATGAAGAAGAAATTGATCATGAAGATGAAAGATCATAAAATACTTTTTCTTTGTGTTTATTTGATTCCTGTTCAAGACACTTTGATAAGAATGGTTGTATATTGTTAATATAGGCTACAGAGTTTCATTTTTTACAGTTTCGATTGTTGGTGTGCCTTGTGATTTTTTTCAATTAAAAATGTACCTTGGCTCAAAAAAGGTTGAAAAACACTGGTGTAGTGGTTAGCACTGCCGCTTGCATCACGGTCCGGGTTCGATTCCCGCCTCGGAGTCTCTGCGTGCTGGGTGGGTTTCCTCCAGGTACTCCGGTTTCCTTCCACAGTCCAAAGACATGTAGATTAGGTTAATTGGTTTCCCAAATTGTCCATAGTGTGTGAATGAGCGTGTGTGTGGATTAGCGATGGATTAGCACCCTACCTCGTCACCTGGGCGTTTATAGGGGTGAACGAAACAAATGTGTAAATGTATATAAATTTTTATTTACATTTAGACATTCGGCAGAAGCTCTTATCCAGAGCGAAAACTGCTTTGAAGTTTACGTCACTGGAAAGATGCTTACACTGGGTTAGATGATTGCAGTGGACAGATTATCTGGAAAGAGTTTTTTTTTTTTAATTATTATTATTTTTTTGTTTTGTTTGTTTAGCCGATTAGAAGCTAGCGTCACACTTCATTATTATTTTTTTGTTTTGTTTGTTTAGCCGATTAGAAGCTAGCGTCACACTTCCTACACAAGCTCAAATTTAATGCTAACCAAATTACCTAGTACGTGCTGTTTAGCATGATTTCAGACTCTCTATCTCTACACGTTCTGATTTAAGACATGCTGGCTTCTTTGCTGATATCTCTGAAGTGTCTGTCATCTAATAAAAATATGCCAAACCTGTATGTACTTTACGTATTAAATGAACGTTGTAATCGTATTCGGTCCAAACAGATGCTGAGAGTCAGGACTGCTGAGTAACTGCTGTTAGCTTTGATTGAATGACGATTTGTGAGGTGGAATTACAAGTGGTTTAGGCTTCATCATCTCGTTATCGTCTGTGCTGATGGATTAATAACGCCACTGTATTTGTTCTCACCAACGCCTTCTCTTAATATCGATCATCACGTGCGAACGACTTCTGAGGTCAATCATCTACCTGGATAACAATAGTGGTGCACAGAGCGCTGACTGGAACAAACAACAAATGAGCAATGTTTCCTTAAACAGTCAATGTTTTCTCTGCAACGTGGTGTTCAAGTCAAAGCGAGACTTTTGATAACAGTGCAGAATCACAAAGCAAAGTTCAGAGATCTTCATTCCTCTATATAATCCCCTGCTACAATAATGAACTTATCCCAGCGATTCATTCGT
>CM060108.1:7405144-7567644 GCA_030522415.1 Channallabes apus
CCGTTTACACACGCGCAGCGCTCGGAGGCTCGCGCTCATTTCTGCAGCTTATCTGCTGCTTTCAAACAGCTCGGCACACGGGACGAACGCACTCACACTGCGCCGAGTGTTCATCTTCACATTCTTTAATCAGGACAAAGCTATCAGACATCAGAGCAGTTAGACTGTACAAAGATTGTCACATGACATCATCATTAACGAGGCAGTGTGTGAAGCGGAGACGGTACACAGTGATTAGACTCACGGTGTGTGAAGATTATGGGGATTAGTGTCACATCTGGAATCATATTACTGAACCTTGTCCTGAGTCAAAAAAGGTTCATGTTTGTCATTTATTTATTATTATTGTTATTATTGTGATTTACTTATTTAAGTGAAGAGGATTAAGTGAACAAACTTAACTATGTCTTATCATTTCCTCATCTTTTTTTTTTTTTCTTTTCCACAAATTATGGAAAAAACTCATTCTCAAAAAGTCATTGCATGGTGCTGTGGCTAAAACCTGAAGAAAACCAAAACTGAAGAGGGGGGGAAAACAGTGAAAAATAAACATGAAATAAATAAAGCATAAAACTGAGCAAAGTTTGTTAACAAACTAGCCAACATTAGATTAAACTCTGAGCCAAGTCTGCTAACAAGCTAGCTAATAGCAACTAAAACAGTCTAACTAGCCAACATTAGATTAACTATAAGAATATATTATTTATACGATAAAACTGATAGCCTGTTAACAGACTAGCTAACGCTAGATTGCTTATAAAAGTCCTAGCCAGGTTTGTTGACATAGATAATAACTGGATTGCTAATTATCTACAACATTTAAAGCCAAGTTGACTAACAAACTTGCTAACACTAGCTAAAACAGTCAGAGCTAACTAGCTAACATTAAATTACTTATTTAAAAAAAAACTAAAGCCCTAGATTAATTATAATATAACGAAGTTCACTATGCTAACAAGGTAGCTAACACTAGAGTAACGATATAATAACAGTTCAGTTTAGAGATCAGTTTTCTAACAGCTGACACGAGATTACTTACTGAATATAAGAGCCAAGTTTGCTAACAACTCTAGCACGACAAGCAACCACAGCTTCATATACGTACAAGCCCAATATTACTATAGTATGTTATGGCTAGAAAGCTATCATTAACCATTAACACGTTTTTATATACATATATAATATATAATGTAGATATATGTTGTTAACATGTTAATAGCTAAGAACGTATGGTTCTTGTTAATGTGTTAATGGGAAATGTTAACTTTCTAGCCATAACATACAAAATTCTAATTCAAATTCAAATTTTATTTGTCACATACACAGTCATACACAGTATCATATGCAGTGAAATGCTTACACGACCGCCAGTGACCTTAAAAAAATTATAATAATAAAATAAATAAATAAATAAAAATAAATAAATAAAAGCTTGTAAAATAAATATCAATAAAAGGAAATACTAAAGAAATAAATTTAACTAGTAAAATAGACTGTACAATAAGGGCGTAATAAAATATTGCAAAATATAGAAATATAGGGGGGGGGGGGGGGTGAGTGTATATATGTACAGTATATATAGAATATATATAGAATTTAAAGTGACCATGGTTATGCAAATATGCATGAAAGGTGACTAGTGAAAGTGACATGTGCAATTGTCCAGATGTATAAATATTTAGTGCAAGTGTGTATGAATGTGTCCATGATTGTCCAGTCAGTGTTGTGAGCTTAAAAAGATGTTATTAGTCCTGTGTGGAGGTGTGATTGTGATTGAGAGACCTTATCGCCTGCGGGAAGAAGCTCCTCCTCAGCCTCTCTGTGTTGGCCTTTAGGGAGCGGAATCGCTGCCCAGACTGCAAAAGAGTGAACAGTCCATTACTGGGGTGACTGAGGTCCTTCACGATCTTCCTGGCCTTGGTCCAGCACCGCTTGCTGTAGATGGAGTGCAGGTCAGGGAGCTCTGTGCAGATGATGCGCTCGGCTGATCGCACCACCCTCTGTAGAGCTCGTCTGTCCTGCATGGTGCTGTTCCCGAACCAGGTCGTGATGTTTCCCGTCAGGATGCTCTCTATGGTGCAGGAGTAGAAGTTCCTGAGCACCTTGGAGGGCAGTCTAAAGTCTCTCAAGCGTCTGAGGTGGTACAGACACTGCCGGGCTTCTTTCACCACGGTGTTGATGTGACAGGACCATGACAGGTCCTGAGTGATGTGAACACCGAGGTATCTGAAGCAAAAAGTAATACAGGAGTATATCCTATAATAGCACACATACACTACCAGTAAAAAGTTTGCATACCCCAATGAAATCCCGAGTATTGTTTTTGATTGTAGATTGTGTTTTTACTTTTTTCTTCTATTACATACAAGCAGAATGGAAGATGGAAAAGGGCTGGGCAAGAGTAGGTTATAGGACCATATAAGCTTACTGTATATTAGGTACACATTAGTATATATGACGACATTGTGCTTGTTCTTGCCACCTGCAACTAGTCTACATTATAAAAACATGGCTTCAGACCAATAACAGCTCTGGGGGCGGGATCTCTATGGGCTCTGTGCAGGGCAACATGGGGTATGTGGGAGGGCACTACAGTGCTGATTAGTGCGAGGATGTGTAGACCGTGTCAAAAAATGTATTTGGGAAAAAGAAGACCATAAATGTAAAACCGTAAAGTCGCTTGTCAGATCTTTCTATCAAGCAACCAAGAAAAAAAAAAACAAGTCCAAAAAATATTTTCAAGCGACTTCAAAGAAAAATAAGCCACGTATTACAAGCGGAACTGGCAACTATGGTTAACACTGTACTACTTAAAACATAAACATTTTTATCCAAATTTCCAACACTAGCTACAGTAAAACAGGCAGAGATCAGTTTGCTAACAAACTAGCTAATGTTAGATTAAACTGTGAGTCAAGTTTGCTAACAAATTAGCTAACACTAGCTAATTCACTAGCCAACACCAGCTAACTCACTAGCTAACATTAGCTAAGAAACGAGCTATAACTATATTACTTAAAACAAAGAATGTACTGCTAAGTTTGCTAGCAAATTAGCTAACGCTAGCAAAAACATTCATAGCCAGAGCCAGAGTTTTTAATGTAAATACATGTAATATATAATAATATTAAAATAATAATATTTATTTTAATAGTTCAAGAGCAGAAGCACACCAGGTATGATTTCAGATTGAGGAAAGAAAATCTCCTCACCGTGACTCATGAGCGATTAGCGAACTTTGTTTTGACCCCACGAGTCTGGCTTGAGGTTGTCTGAGGGAACAAAATCGACCGCGCTTGATCACTTCCTCGTTTTTTTCTTTCACTCTCTCCTTCAAATTACAAGCTTTGTGAGCTGTCAGGGTGAATGCCTTCAGGCATCATGATGCGTTTAAACATTACAACACTCTCTCAGACTTTCATCCGCGCCACAACACCAGTTCAGCGTCGTCTCCCGCACCATGCATGATGTCTGATTTCATTTTATTCTGATACAACTTCAGTGCTTAGCATGTAATGCTAATGTCAATTACACCATTACACATTCTAGCTAGCTACCGCAGTGCAACACTGTACAGCTAGTTAATTCAGCTTCCTCTCAAATGTTAGCTTATGTAGCTGGGTATAATTTCCTTTTTTTTTCACTAATAAACTCGCTAACACATATAGCAAACTAACTGGTGCATAAAACCAGGAGACAATTTTGCTAACAACAACAAAACTAGCTGAAATGTATTAAAAATAAATAAATAAATAAAAAGAAATGCAATAATTGCTAGCTAGCTTTTGGCAGGTATTTTAGCATGTGAGGTGAACTACTGTGTTAATGTTGTTTTCAGGTAAAGTTTATGAATTAGATAATTTTTTTAAAATCTGGTGTGTGTGTGTGTGTGTGTGTGTGTGTGTGTGTGTGTGTGAGAGAGAGACTCTACCCCTTCATTACTCAGCATAAACACCATAAAAAACATCACCAATGAAAGAAATATGTATTTTACCTCAGATTTATAATGAAGCGATTAAATTATTGTTTTTGCTGTCAGTTTTAGCCTTTTGATGTCAATGAGCGTTAAAACTACGTTTTATGTGGTCATGGACTCATATTCCCTTTCCCCCAAAAATGCCTCATTTAAACACACACACACACATACACACTGTAATTTCTTTACACATGAAGGCGCAATTTACTCTTAAATGCAGTATCGCTGTTTCACATTCATTGAAAAAAAAAAACTTGTTTTTTAATATTTAAAGTGCATGCTAGCTAGCGTTTCACGGTGAGAGGCTATCATTAACACTCCTCAGAGGAGAGGGCTAAATAAAGACCTTGCTTTCAGACACACACATAAACATAAACATACACATACAAATCTATAAATCTGACTCCCTATCACATCTCAGGAAGCGATGCTAGGTTAACTGTTATATAAACGTTTGCTAAAATGCTAGCTTATGTCAGATATGTTCGAAAGATCGATCCACCTCTCATCGTCATTATTTTCCTTACTCCGTTTGCCCTTGATGTTGTTACTGCTTATGACACTGTGTACCCGTTTTCCTTGTTTGACGTCCTGGCGATTCGAATGAACAAACGTCCCCTCATTGTCTGACGCCTCATGAAAAACAACCATATCGAATCGACGTTATTTAGACGCGCTATCATCCCGCAGGATCTGAGCACCAGGCAGAAATTTCCCAAAGTATTCTGGGAATGAGTCGGGGTCTAAAGTCTGCCGTGCACTGCATTCAGAGGGTGTAGTGTAATCAGCGCCGGTGATTGAGTAACTCTCGTGTCGGGTTACGGACGGCGTAAAGAGACACGATGAGACAGAAATTCCCTTTCACCGCAGAGCTGAGAGATGTAAACCTGTCATAGTTTGCGCATTACACCTTTGTTGTTGAAAGAAATTGATATCGGCTGGAAGTTTGTCACAAACACAAAATGATTCGTTTGAGTTTAGGAGTTGTTTAGGCTGAGTGGACAGGACCTAAGGCTTTGGGGTTATGATTTACAGTACTGTAGAGTGAAGGGGTTATAGTTTGGTGTTTAGGGATTTAGAGATTATGGTGTAATTGAAGAATTAGGGATTAGTGTTAAGACATAGGGTACAGAGTTGAATATTTAGGGTGTAAGGTCTGGGTACATAGTGAATGTGGTGTAGGGGATATAAATAAGAGTGTAGGGGTGTAAAGTGTATGGATTAGGGTGTGGTGGAGGAGGGTGTGTAGATTAGGGTGTAGAGTTGTAGGATTAATGGATTACAGTATACTAGTCTAGGCTGTATGGTTGTAGGATTAATGGTTTAGGGTGCAGGGGTGTAGGGTGAATGCATTAACTTGTGGCGATGTAGGATTAGGGTGTAGTATGCTATATAGTTTTAGGGTGTAGTAGCGTAGGGTGTCTGGATTAGTGTGTCAAGTGTTTGGATTAGGGTGCAGAGGTGTAGGGTGTATAGATAATAGTGTCTGGATTTGGGTGTAGGGAGTACAGCGTACTGTAGGACTTAGTTGTTATGCTAGAGATTAGGATTTACTGTAGGCTGTGAAAGAGGTTAAAGTGTATCTTTCTATATGCAATTCATGTTTCTCTCTCTCTCTTACTCTCTATAGCTATCCTGTGTCCTGTATAGCTCTCCTTATCTATCTATCTATCTATCTATCTATCTATCTATCTATCTATCTATCTATCCTGTATCTCCATCTCTCTCTCTCCCTCTGTAAGTGTGTTTCTGTTTTATGGGGCTATTGAATCTATATTTTCTCTGTCTCACTCTCTCCATCCTCTTTTCTTATCCTCCTATTTTTATCTCTCTCTCTCTCTCTCAGTTTCTGTCTCTCTCTCTGATGCAGTACAGTAAAGTGCACTCTGATCTGTCGCTCGGAACTGCACTGACCCCAAACCTCCATCTGCACCACACATCAATTATTCATCACCACATTTAAATATAGTGTGTGTGCGCGCGTGTGTGTGCGCGTGTGTGTATGTGTGTGCATATGTCTGTTTCTACATAGTTGAAGAAAATCAGAAAGATTTATGGATTAGAGTAAACAGACAGACTCTTGTACTTTTGTATTTGGATTAGCGTAGGTTTAGCGTAGCTACATGCTAATGAGGAAAAAAACCCAAAACGTTATTCTCGACAAGACGTAAGGACGATTTCTTCACTTCAATTAATAACAGGAAACAAAGTGTTTGATGTTAATCATTATCTGCGCATAATGAATGTGTGTGTGCGTGCGTGTGTGTGTGTGTGTGTGTGTTGGACGTGGAGTGGCCACTCGAGGCCGTTCATTAGCCTACGCTTGTTTCTCACCGTCTCCTCTCAAGTGTGTTAAAGTGTGTTGCTGAACAATGCGAGGATGTGGAGAGGCGGCGATTTGCTGTTTGCTCGTCTCGTGAAGTGTCCACTTCACCGCGCCTCGTCCACAAAAAACCTTCAGCCTGCCTCCATTCCCTCGCTTTTTCTTTTTTGTCCCACGGCAGAGTTTCACACGCACCCCGGCAACCGCCGCGAAAGAGAAAACTCCTTTTTTATTTTATTTGTAAACCCCCAATGTCCCCCTTTTCCTTAAAGCCTTTTCATCACCACTGTTCAAACAGCACTGTTGGGTAAATACTCTTTTTTCCTCTCTCTCTCTCTCTTTTTTGGCGTCTTATCTTGTCGTAATTACGTGAGTTTCCACACAATAGCCAAACTCTCAGCCGGTGTTCACAAAAACACTTATTTTAAACATCCTGCTGAGAAAAATAGGATTTATTATCAATTTTAAAAAAAGGAAAAGAACCTGTTTATTAAAAGAAATAATAAATGAAGATTTTCTGACTGATTTTTAAGTTTTTCTTCTAGAAACAGAATACAGAACGACTAATCCTACATAGCTGTTAGCATAATTAGCAGAACTAGACTAATTTCTAAAAAGAAAAGAAAAAATTTTCAGGTGCTTTTTAACCTTTTTTTTTTTTTTGCTAAGTTCACAGTCTTTATTATCATTTTTAATTATTAAAAAAAAAACAATAATCAATTAAAAAAGAGAAAAAAAACTACAATGGAAACTTTTGCCTTAAATCTTTTTTTTTTGCAAAATTAGTCTTGAGTTGAATTTTTATTTGTTTTCTCTATGAACAAATAATTTTTAAATAAAGTGTAGCGTGGAGTTTGGTGGAATGTACAGTAGCCATGACATCTTAGCACAGTTAGCAAAACAAACAACCATGTACAGTAGAACTATCCTGTCAATAGATTATTTATATTTACATAGATTAGCAATGAAGCCAATTTTAAATATTGGAATTGATTCATTACGAAACATGAAAAGGGAAGGTTGTGAGCGAGGATTTCTACAGAGTCACATTAAATAATCATGTCAGGACGGTTAAAGATTCATGACGTTCAGCGGCACTGTGAGAATGAGGAGGTGGACCTTTTCTGCCTCTATACCAAGCAACGTATCAGCGTTTCATGAGTTTACTGCTATATTCGAGGGATGTTCAAGTCAAAGCGGGTTTGAGAGTAAAACCATTCTTTTATATATTATAATCCCGTGCTACACTAATGCACTTATCCGAACATTTCCCTAGTGCTTGGGTAACAAGGTAAAAAGTTTTCCATGGTATAATTGCCTGCATCATGTCTGAAATGCTGGCCTTCCAGGAACTCCTTTAATGACCCAAACATTTGGAAATGACTGACTGTATGGCTATGTGGCAATAACTCCAAGCCGAGTTCCTGTAATGTGCAAGTTGTGTTAGTGAATGGTTATGTTTGCATTTCCCACAGAGAGGCACTCACAGACGTACGGGTCTCCTGTAAAACATTTGCATTGGTCAAAGAGTCGCATCACTGTACTGTGCTTGAAGTCTTCTGTAAATGTCAGTTGCTTTTACACCTTCATTTACCACAAATTCTATTCACAGATCTCAATTTTATTTGAACAGACCTTGTACTGTATATAATGGAGGAATGAAACCCTCCACATTAAGATTGTACTTTTTATCTGTTTAGAGTTTTTCTCAATTCAATTTATTTATATAACGCTTTTAACAGTGGTCATTGTCTCAAAGCAGCTTAAAGAAGGAGATTATGAAAATGTGTGAGAGAAAGGAAAAATGTACATAGTGCATAATGATCTGATTGTTCCTGATGAGCAAACCAATGGCAACGGTGACAGTGGCAAGGAAAAACTCCCTGGGATGGCAATAGGAAGAAACCCCTGAGAGGAACCAGACTCAACAGGGAACGCATTCTCATCTGGGTCATAACAGAGGGCAAGGATTGATCTGCAGTCAGACAGCTGGAAGTCCAATATAACAGAAGATGTCTAAATTAACATGGAGTCCAGTTCAGTTCAGCACCAGCATGGCATCAGGATGAGTCAGACAGGTGCAGAGGGCAGAGGGGGTCTGGATTGCTGGGAGCTCAGGAGCAGCGTGTGTAGCTCCAAACCATCAGAATCCAGGTGGAGCTGGTCTTTCTCTGGATGCCCCAGGAGCCTCGCTTGGTTGGCCTCTGTCTACTGAAGCTGGCACAATCTCCAGATGCCTCGGATTGGGTAGAAAAAAACAAGAACGGGTGGAAAAGAATTAGCGTAGTTGTTCATTTTATAAATTAGGTGGAGGTGTTTATTTTTCTTTTTAATTATTATTATTTTGGATTTTTTTTCCCAGATTTTCTCCCTAATTTAGTCGTGTCCAATTCCTCCCCGTCACTAGGGGGCTCCCACATTAAGGCTACTACTACCACTCAGCCAGGACGGCCGAAGACAATCACATGTTTCCTTCGAGTCTTTCTTTTTTCCCTCTTTATTGCAAGTTAACATAACATAGCATTTTTTATGTATTAAAAAATCCCCAGCTTGTCATGTTTATGAGAAACATCAACAAGTGTGAACTCTTCTGTCGGATGACAGATGAAAAGTTCTTCCATATATAATTTTTTTCCATGTGTGACACAGGAAACTCTTTCCATGTATGATTTTTTCCCCTTTTTACAAAAAACTTCATCAACTTCACCATGTCAGTGACTGAATCTCGGTGTGCTGGACATAGCTAAACTCATGCAGCTAATAAGTAACAATAGGCATGCTACATACTTAAATTATCACAAAAACATGCATATTTTCCTGCCCCAATAATATATTTTTTAGAATTTGTTATGTTTATACAAATCCGTGCAGTGTAAACTACTCCTATTTGGTTGCCACCCCAATGTCAAGGTTCGAGTACAAACTTAAACAAGCAAATGTTTCATTGCTTTCCTTATGCACTATTTTTCTCTTTCACTGGATTGCCCTTCTTTCCCTTCCACCTGCAGCTTCGCTGAATGAAATCTATACAAAAGTTAAACAAGAAGAAATCCTTTACATAGATACGGCTCTTCGATCCAGCCCATGAATACTGTACTCCAGACGCTGGTTGCTATAGAAACCGTCACATCGGCGTTGGACCGAAGGTGCATTAAAAGGTGGAGGTTAATGGAAAGGGCGAAGAATGTTCTAGCATCGCACAAGCCTTGAACCTGACCCTGAGCCTGTCGCTTCAAACACGTGAAATAATAAATAACTGAACTGAAGGGAAAAAATGGTTTAGGATGTTTTTCATCTCCAATCAACTACGATTACAATACTGTGAATATTTTGTGTGGTTTTAAGAACTTAGTTTCAGTCCAAGGTTTTTATGACAATTGCTAAACAATTTAATACAATTTCTAGACAAAGTTAAGAATTTAATGAATATAATGAATACGAAGGATTTAATGTAAACACGATGCAATCCACTGACACCGGAGACTCCTTCCATAGAGGACAACTAGACATACAGTGAGGTCAATAAGTGTTTGATCACCCTGTGATGTTTAAAGTTCTCTTACTTAGAAATCATGGAGGGGTCTACAATTTTCAGCATAGGTGTATTTTCACTGTGAGAGACAGAATCTAAAAAGTAAAATCCGGAAATCACATGGTATGATTTTTTAACAATTTATTTGTGAATTACTGTGTCAAATAAGTATTTGATCACTTGCTTATCAGACAGATTTCTGACCCTCAAAGACCAATTATTTTGCTTTTAAATAGTCCAGCTACACTTTGCTCATGATTATAAATTAGTAGCACCTGTTTGAGGTCTTTAGCTGTCATAAAGACAATCAGGCAAAGTCTAAGTAGCAACATGGCCAAAACCAGAGAGCTGTCAAAAGATACAAGAGACAAAATTGTAGACCTTCACAAAGCTGGAAAGGGCTATGGGGCAACTGCCAAGCAGCTTGGTGAAAAAAGAACAACTTTTGAAGCAATTGTCAGAAAATGGAAGAGGCTAATGATGACCGTCAATGTCCTTTGGACTTGTGGCCCCACGGAAGATCTCTCCTGGTGGGATATCAATGATGCTAAGAATGGTGAAGAATCAGCTCAGAACTACACGGGAGGAGCTGGTCAATGCCGTGAAGAGAGCTGGGACCATTTCCAAGGCTACTATCAGTAATACACTAAGACGTCATGGTTTAAAATCTTGCATCGCAGGGAAGTTTCCCCTGCTTACGTCAACCCAGGCCTGTCTGAAGTTTTCCAGGGACCAACTGGATGATCCAGAGGAGTCATGGGAGAAAGTTCTGCGGTCAGATGAGACCAAAGTAGAACTTTTTGGTCTTAACCCCATTCGCCGTGTTTGTAGGAAGAAGAATGATGAGTATTATCCCAATAATACCATACCTACAGTGAAGCATGGGGATGGAAGCATCATGCTCTGGGGGTGTTTTTCTGCACAGGGGACAGGACAACTTCACTGTATTAAGGAGAGGATGAACAGGCCATGTATTGTGACATATTGGGCAAAAACCTCCTTCCCTCAGTCAAAGCATTAAAGATGGGTCGTGGCTGGGTCTTCCAACATTTACATTTAGGCATTTGGCAGACGCTCTTATCCAGAGCGACTTACAAGTTTACAGTTTTTTGGTTTTTTTTAGTCCAAGTACTGGAGAAACAGATACGTCTTGAGTCGTCGTTTAAAGCTAGTCAAAGTCTCTGCTGTGCGGACATCTAGAGGAAGTTCATTCCACCACCTAGGTGCCAGAACGGAAAAAAGTCTGGATGAATGCCACCCTCGATCCCTGAGAGATGGTGGGATGAGGCGAGCAGTGCTGGAGGATCGGAGGGAACGTGGTGCAGTGCGTGGTGTGATTAGAGCAGAGAGGTAAGCGGCGGCTGGGCCATTTTTAGCTTTGTAGGCAAGCATCAGCCTTTTGAATTTGATGCGGGAAGCCAGTGCAGGGAGCGAAGGGTATAGAGGGAGAACAGAAGAGGACCAAGTAAAGAGCCCTGCGGGACACCAGTAGAGAGTCTACGTGGGGCAGATGTAGATCCCCTCCATGTTACCTTATATGACCATCTTCTAGGTAAGAAGCAAACCATTGCCACGCTGTTCCACAAATTCCAAGGCTTGTAAGAATAGATAATATAATCTTGTGGTTCACTGTGTCAAATGCAGCTGACAGGTCCAGGAGTATGAGGACAGATGACAGTTTAGCAGATCTAGCAGCATGGAGCTTCTCACTGACTGACAGAAGGGCAGTCTCTGTGGAATGTGCCACTTTGAATCCAGACTGGTTGGGATCATTAAGGTTGTTCTGTGAGAGATAAAGAGACATTTGGTTATAAACAGTCCCTTCAAGAATTTTGGAAATAAAAGAGAGAAGTGATACCGATAGTTGTTAACTTCTGATGGATCCAGGCAGGGTTTCTTGAGGATGGGAATAACCCTTGCCTTCTTAAAAGCAGCAGGAACATGACCAGATGATATGGAATGGTTGATGATGGTTGTGGTGAAGGGAAGGAGGTCTCGTGAGATGGCCTGGAGCATTGTGGAAGGGATTGTGTATAATGGACAGGTGGTGGGGTTAGATGATGAGACGATCTGCTGAATCTCATCAGATGACAGGTTGGAGAATTCTGCTAATGGAGGGAAGGGAAGGTCCTGTGGTTCTGCTGTAGGAGTTTGGTTGGGAGTGAAGGACTGGCGGATTGCTACAATTTTCCCATCGTAGAATGTGGCAAAAAATCGTCAGCTGTCAGAGAGGAAGGGGCAGGAGGAGTTGGTGGGTTGAGTAGTGAAGAGAAGAAGGAGAGAGAAGAAGTGAGAGAAGAAGTTTGAAGGTAGATGGTAGTTTTGGCAGAAGTCACATCACATGAGAATTTGGAGAGAAATGTCTGGTAAGAGGCGGCACGGTGGTGTAGTGGTTAGCACTGTCGCCTTGCACCACCAGGGTCCGGGTTCGATTCCCCGGCCAGGCTCGATTCCCGTCTCTGTGTGCATGGAGTTTGCATGTTCTCCCCGTGCTTGGTGGGTTTCCTCCGGGTACTCCGGTTTCCTCCCACAATCCAAAGACATGTAGGTTAGGTTAATTGACATTCCAAATTGCCCGTAGTGTGTGAATGAGTGTGTGTGTGTGTGTGTGTGTGTGTGTGTGTGTATGTGAGTATGTGTGTGTGCCCTGCGATGGATTGGCACCCTGTCCAGGGTGTACCCTGCCTTGTGCCCTAAGTTTCCTGGAATCTGCATATCAAGGTTCTGGAGTGGCCTAGCCAGTCTCCAGACCTAAATCCAATAGAAAATCTTTGGTGGGAGCTGAAACTATGTGTTGCTCAGTGACAGCCCCGAAACCTGACAGATCTACAGAAGATCTGTATGGAGGACTGGGCCAAAATCCCTCCTGCAGTGTGTGCAATCCTGGTGAAGAACTACAGGAACCATTTGACCTTTGTAATTGTTAACAAAGGCTTCTGTATGAAATGTGTAAATTTGACACAGTAATTCACAAATAAATTGTTCAAATTGTTCAAATCATACAATGTGATCTTTTTAGATTTTGTCTCTCACAGTGGAAATGCACCTATGCTGAAAATTGTAGACCTCTCCATGATTTCTAAGTAAAAGAACTTGCACAGGGTGATCACATACCCCATAGTGACCAAAAGTATCAGTCCCTGCAAATGAACTGTCGCTTTAGAAACTTGTTAGAATGCTGTTTATTTTAGTTGGCCAACTCCTCTATCATCACCGTAATCCTTATGGTTGTTATTCATCCATGCTGACTTGTGCATGAGTAAAGAATGGCTGTCATAAAAAAAAAAAAAAAATTTAAGTTGGCGGACACAAGCCATTTCTAACTGTGATTCTGCTAAAGCGCATGTTTAACCCTGTGTAACTTAATCACTGGGACTCTCCCGTGACGTCCCCGAGACGTGAAGATCAGCACATCTTAGTGCTTAATTTCATATTTCATATCGCACCTGCCCCAACCCTGAAAGCAGTGATTTACAAACCCCAGCACAGCCCTGTAACTAACGCATCATTTGGCTGTAGAAGAGATGGAACATGAAAGCTTTTAAACGAGTATTAAAGGGTCCACAACGGTATTTATCGCAGCTCTGCTTTCCCACTTAAGACGCTTAATGATACGCCTGCATATGTATGTGTGTGTGTGTGTGTGTGTGTGTGTTTGTGTGTGCATTTGTGTGAAAAGGTTGATGATGTACCCTGACCTTTGAACTTCCACAACGACTCCACCATCACACCTCGGAAACATTCTAACCTCATCATGTTTGACACCTAGCAAAGCAGCGAACGTTTTATACTTTATCGACAGCAATTACAGTCATTATTGTAGAATTATCAACAACTTGGCACATCCCTTGCCCAAACAGCAGATCCTAACAAAAGCAAGTGTTGGGATTTTGCTAACCAGAAAAGCAATTTTTCATGCATTTGTGCATGTCTTTGTTAATATATCATTTGTTAATATATAATTCAGAAATAAATTTTCATATTCTTAGGCTGTGAAGGAGTTTAAAGTTTGACATGTATTAAGGAAATCTCTAAATTCTGCTAACTAGCAAAGACAGTTTGACATTAGCCTCTAAGCTAATATGTTATAATTAAAATCACAACTTGACCTCAGTTTGCTCAGTATATCCTGGTTATTTAGTAGTATCTTTTAAATGCTATGTTGTATTTTTTTGGCATCTGATTACAATAATAATTTTGAAAAAATGCTAGGTTTGCTATGAGACACAAGGACAGGCAGGAGGTTTAGCAGGTGAGAAGCTCAGGTTGAAATCTCAGCTGCTGGTTCATAATGCATAAAGTGTCTCGATCACAGAAAAAGATAGAGCGTCGGATTAATACACGGTGCCGCTGGATTAAATAATGCTTGTGCGTGAGGAGAACTCCCTCTCAGGCATTTGATCATCTCGCCGGTCCCGGTCGCTGTGCTGGCTCTGTCCCTGTAGCTGCTCGTTGTGTCTGCGAGGCATGTTGTGTAAACGTTGTATGACTGTTTGTGTCTGAGTGTGAACAGACGGGAGTTAATTGTTATTTTTGGGGAAGGGCCGATCCTTTTATGAACGGTCTCAAGCTTGAGACATGGGTGGACCTACAATCAGAGATGAATCGACGTGATTGCAGGATAAATACGGTCTATGCGGAACATTAGCGGCTTTTTTTATGTCTTTTACGATGGTCCAAAAGATCCTCAGGAACTTTCTTGGTGTTTGAGCTGAACATCCTGATTTGACGATGCTACAGTAAGTGACTGCTGTTCCTGATTAGCTGACAAAAAGTTCCCCTAATGATAGTTAGCTTAGATAGGGAGCACACCAAGTGACAAGACCTACAGTAGTACAACACATATTTTCTGACATTGATGAATTCAGGATTCCATGACTTTGTATTCCCAGCAGAGGTGTCAAGTAACGAAGTACAAATACTTCGTTACCTTACTTAAGTAGAAATTTTGGGTATCTATACTTTACCGGAGTAATTATTTTTCAGCTGACTTTTTACTTCTACTCCTTACATTTTTAAGCAATTATCTGTACTTTCTACTCCTTACATTTTAAAAATAGCCTCGTTACTCTATTTTTATGATCAGAACGCGCAACCCCCCCCCCCGGTCGCATGATAAGAACGCGCATAACGCATCCCCATCCCACCCCCCACCCCCCCCGTCGCATGATCAGAAAGCGAGACCTTAATGCTTTTGTCGCCCCTCACGGTACTTTTACTTTTATACTTTAAGTAGTTTTGAAACAAGTACTTTTAAACTTTTACTTAAGTAAAAAGCTTGGGTTGATACTTCAACTTCTAAAGAAGTATTTTTGAACCCTAGTATCTATACTTCTACTCAAGTAATGAATGTGAATACTTTTGACACCACTGATTCCCAGTGATCCTCCCAGGGTCAAAATTTCCCAGTCCTTATTTCCCTAGTAATTATATTACATGTTGACAGAACTGTATGGCTTTCTCATGGCCTTGCTATCCCACTGCCATATATTCATACACTTAGGGAGCTATATAACCAGTTTTCTGTATTCCTTTCGCTTTGTATTTCCAAGATACCACCAAGAAAGAATTTTTGGTTGTCAAAATGTTACGGTGGCATTAATTTACCAATGTTATGGAAATTGGAACAAGAAAACTACCTCAAAGCAATATTAGTGCCAAACCGATGGTCTTG
Organism: Channallabes apus; assembly: GCA_030522415.1. Classification (NCBI taxonomy): domain Eukaryota; kingdom Metazoa; phylum Chordata; class Actinopteri; order Siluriformes; family Clariidae; genus Channallabes; species Channallabes apus. The sequence continues at coordinate 7,420,650 of CM060108.1, forward strand.
ACCTCCAGCTGCACTGCAAAACATCTTATCATCTTAGCAAGTGAAATATTCTTGAATATAGTTAAATCTAGGTATACTTTTTAAAAATAAGATTATAACATACCAAATACAGTAGAAGTCTTCCTAAGTCTTAGGTTTCAATCAACATGACTTTGAAACTTTTTGATTTCAATCAAAAGTCATCTTCTTGAATCAACAAGTCATCTAAAGTTGTTGTGTTTAATCAGCAAGGCATATGGAGACTTCTGAAGACTTGTTACTTGAAGACAATGACTTACAAAGACATAAGGAGACTTGATAAGTGAAAGCAAAGACCACCAAAGACTTCTTGATTGAAAAACAAAGAATTACAAAGAGTTCTCCATTGAAGAAGGAAGACTTGTGAAGACTTTAAAATACTTACAAAGAAATTTTCATTGACAACCCTTAAAAGGTACGAGACCATGGATGTAGTTGGACGTTGTGCGAATGAATATTTATCAGCATAAAAAACAGGATATGCTCCTTGTGTCATGTTTTCCCAAAATACTATTTTCTGAAGTCCTTAAGAAAGCTTCCAATAGAAGTACTTATGTATCTGATTTCACTTATATTCTAATTAACAGAAGTTAATAAGAAGTTCTGGTTTTTACATAGGTTCTTTACAATGCCAGTTTAGTTATAGCACTTTCAACAACATCATCTTTCCAGAACATTCCGCCAAACAGCATCGAAATTAAATTTGGAATTTGATTGTTATCTCAAAAGAACTTTAATATTTTCAAGAGTTGTATGTTGTAGAAAGAAGGTCCATGAAACAATACAAAAAGGGCCAGATGAACCCTACTTTCCAATTTATATAAGATCTCCAAAGGCCAAAACAGTTATGACCTTATATTCGAAGCAAAAAATAAGCTTTTAATCTGTGTAAAAAGGCTCGAGTGTGCACCGCTCCTACCAAGAATGGAGATTTGTGTACGCTTATACCATTAAGTGGGGGGAAAAATAATAAAAGACATACATTGACTGCCAAAAACCCAGCAGAGCATTTAATGAAAATGAAAAATATGGACGTGCAATATATAGATGCACCGTGGGAGGGATGTTAATCCTCATTAGTTTATAAAAAAAAAAATGCTGCATGTCATCAAAACCATATATTGATATCAGATATTAGATTAATGCGGCTGGAAAGGACACCATTAATGCCCATCAAAATAATGAAAACTATACCACAGCATTCTTCAATTCGGGAATCTAAATGGTTGAATATGTTGAATAATTTTTTCTAAAATGCCAAAAGTTTACTGTGTATATTAAATATAAAGAAGTGTCTCTTGGAACATAATACATGGGACCAAGAATCTGTATGAAACCCCAACACTCTATGCTCTCAGATTGAAATCATTACATGCAGTTACAATACCATGAAGCCGAGGATTAGCAAAGAAATCCGTCCAAACCCTCCTTGAAACAAGGCGTTACTGGTGTGAAGGGGACAGCATGAATGGAATTCCTGAAGAGATAAAGCAACTTGCTCGTCTTTTGTAGCAGACACGCTCGGCCTTTGGATGCATTATCAACCGGAATTAGGGTCTAATCTCCATGAGTGGAGACACTTCATGGCCATCCATCTCTCTCGTTCTGTTTCTCTTTCATTCTCTCTCCAGCCTAAAGATGTCTCTCCACTACTCAGCTCAGCAAGATGGAAAGTTATAAGTACAAATTTCTAAGAATCCTTCTTTAAATAAAATGCTAAAACAAGTGTACCTTATATATTATATATGTATTTACGAAATTATAGATTATCTTGCTTCGGCAAACTTTTAATAAGTATTGGTTCCTTGAAATGGTGTCCTGGGATCATGGTCCTAAAAATAGAGTGCCCTGGGGTAATGGGATACTACAAATAATATATGATCTTGGGAATATCTGCCCTGGGATAATAATACCCAAAAAATGACCTGGATGTAGAAATATAGGTTGCTAATAATGTAGTGCCTTGGGATAATCGGGTACTGCGGATATAGCCTAATATGGAAATGAAGTCCTGGGAAATAATGGCTTTGAGAATATATGCTTTTGGGAAATAGCCCTGATATAACAATACCGGGAATATAGGCTCTTAGCAATAAAGAGTACTTGGCATGAATGCTATTGGGAATGCCTGTTGGAGAGAATACAGTGGCTTGCAAAAGTATTCGGCCCCCTTGAACTTTTCCACATTTTGTCACATTACAGCCATAAACATGAATAAATTTTATTGGAATTCCACGTGAAAGACCAATACAAAGTGGTGTACACGTGAGAAGTGGAACGAAAATCATACATGATTCCAAACATTTTTTACAAATAAATAACTGAAAAGTGGGGTGTGCGTAATTATTCATCCCCCTGAGTCAATACTTTGCAGAACCACCTTTTGCTGCAATTACAGCTGCCAATCTAGAGACTGAAGTCCTTGCCCATTCTTCTTTGCAAAACAGCTCCAGCTCAGTCAGATTAGATGGACAGCAGTTTTCAGATCTTGCCAGAGATTCTCGATTGGATTTAGATCTGGACTTTGACTGGGCCATTCTAACACATGGATATGTTCTGTTTTAAACCGTTCCATTGTTGCCCTGGCTTTATGTTTAGGGTCGTTGTCCTGCTGGAAGGTGAACCTCCGCCCCAGTCTCAAGTCTTTTGCAGACTCCAAGAGGTTTTCTTCCAAGATTGCCCTGTATTTGGCTCCATCCATCTTCCCATCAACTCTGACCAGCTTCCCTGTCCCTGCTGAAGAGAAGCACCCCCAGAGCATGATGCTGCCACCACCATATTTGACGGTTGTCAAATAAGTTTCTTTTTGGTCTCATCTGACCAGAGCACCTTCTTCCACATGTTTGCTGTGTCCCCCACATGGCTTGTGGCAAACTGCAAACACAACTTCTTATGGTTTTCTGTTAACAATGGCTTTCTTCTTGCCACTCTTCCATAAAGGCCAACTTTGTGCAGTGCACGACTAATAGTTGTCCTATGGACAGATTCCCTCACCTGAGCTGTAGATCTCTGCAGCTCATCCAGAGTCACCATGGGCCTCTTGGCTGCATTTCTGATCAGCGCTCTCCTTGTTCGGCCTGTGAGTTTAGGTGGACGGCCTTGTCTTGGTAGGTTTACAGTTGTGCCATACTCCTTCCATTTCTGAATGATCGCTTGAACAGTGGCTCCGTGGGATGTTCAAGGCTTTGGAAATCTTTTTGTAGCCTAAGCCTGCTTTAAATTTCTCAATAACTTTATCCCTGACCTGTCTGGTGTGTTCTTTGGACTTCATGGTGTTGTTGCTCCCAAAATCTGCGTCACAGAGCAGCTGTATTTGTACTGACATTAGATTACACACAGGTGCTCTCGATTTAGCCATTAGCACTCATCAGGCAATGTCTATGGGCAACTGACTGCACTCAGACCAAAGGGGGCTGAATAATTACGCACATCCTACTTTGCAGTTATTTATTTGTAAAAGATGTTTGGAATCATGTATGATTTTCGTTCCACTTCTCACGTGTACACCACTTTGTATTGGTCTTTCACGTGGAATTCCAAAAACATTGATTCATGTTTGTGGTTGTAATGTGACAAAATGTGGAAAAGTTCAAGGGGGCCGAATACTTTTGCAAGCCACTGTATATAGCCCTGTGATAATAGTATTAATATAGGCTCATAGGAATAAATGGTTTGCGGTATTCCTGGTTCTGGCAATACATAGACAATATATTGATAGGAATACAGTAGGAAGGCTTAGGTGTAAATGGTTGTGGGAATGGTTTGGGTAATATTTGGTCCTGGAATACACAACTCTGAGATAATAGTTTAGTCCTGGGAATATAGGTTGGTAGGAATAGAAAGGCTTCGGAATAAATGAATTTATGAATGCCTGGTAATGGGAATTTATATAGTCTGAGATAATAGTACTGGGTATATAGGGTGCTAGAAATAACAGGGTTTGGGAATATATGGTCTTGGGAATATGTGGTCCTGGACATATACAGTGCTGAGATTATACTGTAGTACCTGGCATACAGGTTGCTAGAATTAAAGAGTCTTGGGAATAAATGATTTTGGGAATGACTGGTCCTTGGAATACATGTCCCTTAGAGAACAATTCTGGGAATATAGGCTCATGACAATTTAGACTAGGGCTGCAACAACTAATCGATAAAATCGATAATTATCGATAATGAAATTCGTTGTCAACGAATGCCGTTATCGATTAGTTGGGCTGCTCACGTTATTGAGGCGCGCGACCACAAGATGCACAAATACACACAGATACACAGTCGCTCGCGCAATGGAGGTTAGAGAAGCGTTTGCAGGAAAAAGCTCGCGCCCCAAGTCCTCCAAGGTATGGGAGCAATTTACATTAAAAGCCTCTTATCAGGTGTTAAAAGCGAGCGGTTTTCTGCCGGTCGTAGTGTCCGGTGAGCGCGGATGAAGCGCCGAGGGTTATCTACACATAGGAGTCAGTGAGAGAGTTCACACGGGCTTTGGTGACGTGCGTTTGTCCGCCTGCGCGGTTATACAGGGTTTAAAAAAAAAACGTTGCACGCAGCTTTTTCTTTGCGTTCAAATACCAACGAACGCGAGGAAAATACTTCTAGTGCGTTTTCTTCACCTTCATTTTTTCACATCGGAGGACCGGATATATCCCATAATCCTACACGCTGTACACAGGGGAAAAGGGCAAAATAAACAGAGTGAACCCAGTAGCGACGATTTTTTTTCTCTCCCTACGTCGCCGTATTACGAGAATGTCTAGTATTTATTTTATAATTTTTTTTATTGAGACAAAAAAAAGGATAAAATACACAAGAGGATCGATCGAAATAATGTATAAACCGTGAAAAGGATGTAGTAGACACTTCAATTAAAAATATCATAATCTAGAAGTCTATTCTTCTTCTTATTAAGTATATATATATATATATATGTAAACTTGCCATCTGCAATTATTGTTAAAAACAAAAATGTTGATTTACATAAAATAAGGTTTAAATGTCAAAATTAAAGATAATTAAACTATGTGGCTATTGCATTTTTTAAAGTTTACTTTTATACATAAAACCCTGATTTATGGTTTTATATAGTTAAGTAAAACAGCAAATTAAAGCGTCTAGCTTTTATCCGGTAAAAGTCTAGCTTTAATCCGATTTAATCAATATACATATAATGTATGTATGTATGTATGTATGCATGCAGATGGCAAGTTGACAGTGTTTTTATATATATATAAATATAACAGTCAACTTGCCATCTGCAATTATTGTTAAAAGCAAAACAAATGTTGGTATGGTTTTATATATAATTATAAGCAAAACATCAAATTAAAGAAGCGCTTAGCTTTATCCGATTAATCGATTAATCGAAACAATAATCGGCCAACTAATCGCTTATCAAAATAATCGTTAGTTGCAGCCCTAATTTAGACCCAGTTATACTGAAACTAATCCAAATGTTAACAACTTATCGTCCATTTATTGTTGAGAATTTTGTACATTACCATCAATTACTGTATATTTGTGAACAAATCTGTATGCGTGCAAATATTTGTATGTAACTTATAGAACTTGTAAAACCCTCACAGAGAGCACAAGGACATGAAACACTTTTGCCCTCCACCCTTAATTTGACAGATACCTACCCATTTGAAGCACTCGCACTCCCGAAGCCTGTTATATCACCAAGTTTATAATCGTAACCTGAGCCGCACCCTGCCAGTAGGATAAGATAACATTGACAGTAAATCAGGCTGTGGTGAATGACTAGACTTTGCCCTCTTTGCCCTTTCACCTGGTGAAAGAGGAAACGCTGTTGATGACAAATTTTGGTTGATGTCACTGTGTGTATGTATCAAACCTAAGCATATTTACCAACACATCTATTTATATGATATGATTTATTGTCCTATAAATAAAGATTCCTGGCAATAGGGAAGTTGAATAAAAGGGTATACTGGGAATATATGCTTCTAGAAATACAGGTGATGTGGGACGGTTGTGTGAATATAGTGCTTTGTAAGTTAATTGCCTTGGGAAATCATGTTTCTTGGAATAATCCAGGGAATATAGGGTCATGGAAGTGCAGAACTCTGGGATCATAGGGTACTGAGTCCTGAGAATATATGGTACTTTGAATTAAGGGGTGATGGACTTAAATGGTCATGGGATGAAAAATACTGATAATAAAGGCAGGAGTTAATAAAAATTTTTTTTTAATATATCAGCCTGGAAATATACTGCCCTGTAATAGTGTGTAATAGCGCAGTGGCTATATAATGGCATATGATAACAGAGTACTGTGAATATATTATCCAAGCAGTTAAAAAGTCCTGGGAATATAGGGTCCAAGACCATAAAATGAAACTGATCCAGCAACTTATGTGGCTGGAAAAGACTGAGAACACATTCTCCTGAAAATATATGGCACAGGGAACATAAAATGATGGGAACGTGGCACACTGTGATCCCAGTGCCCTACCTGGGGGAAAGAGCACTGCAATATACATTAAAAGCAATAAGAGCACTGCATCCTGGCGGTTATAGGGCTTATAAGGATTAAATTAACCTAAAAAAACATTGTCAGTGGGAATATAAAGCACTAGGAACACAATGTCCTGGGAATATCTGGTCCTGGGAATGAAATGAATGCAATGTCCTGCTTTGGGAACAGTGTCCTGGGAATATATTAGACACTGGAAATATTAATCCTTAGGAACCATGACATGGGAATATAGGGCACTGAATATATAGTGTCCTGTGAATGTAGAGCACTGGGATCACAGTGCCTCGGGATCGTGGGGCACTGGAAATTTTGTGGAAATGTAGGTCACATGAGGCACTGGAGAGAGAAATCACTGGGAATAATGCACTGGGAATATAGGGCATTGGAAAAATAGTGTTTTGGGAATATACAGTATGGCACTGGGAATATAAAGCAATGGGAAATAAGCCATGGGAATATAGGGAATTGGAACTACACAGATCAACCATAACATTATAACCACCTGTCTAATATTGAGTAAATCCCCCTTTTGCCAGTGATATACAGTACTGTGTATTCTGACACCTTCTATCACAACCAGATGTACACTAGTGCTTCTATTGGATCGGACTACATGGGCTAGACTTCACTCCCCATGTGCATCAGAAAGCTTGGCCACCCATGACTTGCCAGTTCACCAGTTTGTCTTCCTTGGAACAAACCTTGTCTTCCTTGATTGGCACTTACTGTAATAGCTAGAGCAGTGGGTCAGAGCAAGTCCAAGACTGCAGCTCTTGTGGGATGTTCCCAGGACATGCCGAAAGTGATCCAAGGAAGGAAAACCGGTGAACTGGCAACAGGGCCATGGGTGGCCAAAGCTCACCGATGCACATGAGAGTGAAGGCTGGTCCATGTAGTCCGGTCCAGTAGAAGCGCTTAAGTACAGTAGATCAAATTAAGGAAAAGTTTACTGCTGGTTTCAATAGAAAAGTGACAGAACACACAAGTCTGTTACTGTTAGGAAAGACCAATATTAGGCAGGTGGTCATAGTGTCCTGGGACTATTGGGGACTTGAAATAATATATTACGATTATAGGGTACTGGCAAAATAACTGGGAACAGTGTCCTGGGGTTTCTAGAGTGTTGGGGATATAAGGCACTAAAAACATAATGTCCTGGGATACAGTTTTTGGGTAAATTATGTTTTTCTGTACTATAAATTTAGGATGCATAATAGATATCCTATATCCTCTGTCCTATACTGTATACTATGTGAAACGCCAATTAGCTAACAAACTCTTTCTGCATTAACCCTTTCCAGAACACGATGGAGTGCTAGCTCATCTGTTAATTCTGGACTTTTTCTCTCTTTCTTCCTCAGCACTTAAGTTTGCACGTCTCTGAGCTTTTCATCCCTCAGCCACGCCGACGTCCTCATCGTCAGCCCTTTTGAGCCTTCATCACAAAAGCTGAAGCAGCAAAGAAACACAAACATGTCATCATTTTCAGCCCATTTAGCTAATCTCTAGCCTCGGCCGGTTAATCTCTAATTGAAGACGTGCTGCTTTTGAAGTCAGGGGATGAAACCAGAAGAAGTGGAATCTTCAGGAAGAGTACATGCTGAACGATTTGTGACGCAGCACATTAGACAAGGGGAGTCCAAACGAGGCACGTTAAATCCGACATAACCCCGTCCAAATTGAGTTCAATTAGAATACAGTTACAAACTAAACAAGCAGGGCATTATGTTAACGTTTCTTTAATGCTATGGTGTTAGCGTTACACATGCTAATGTAATAAAGATACAACAAAACGACATCATAAATACGAGTTAACATTTTAACTCTACGGAGATGTGTTTGTTAATAGCTAATCAGCTAATTAGCTCTGGTTTGCTTGTACAGTACAGTAGGTAAGTACGCCTTTCATTAGTAATAACAAATTGATCCATTTTTTGAACAACAAGAGGTTTTAACAACATAACAAGAATTTTTATATATTTATTTATTTATTTATTTGCTGTAAAAATGACATCTTAGCGAGAGAAAATATCTTTAATTTTGTCAAATTTAACAAAATATTTTTAATTACTGTACATCAAACTAATGATAAGTGTATTAAGCTTATAGATTAGATTTTACAATATATTTTTTTTTCTAGTTTCAATCATTTATTTCTGGAAAGAAACAAATTATCAGGAAATGAAAAATTTTGTATTAAAAAAAGCTAAATTTATCTATGAAAAAACTTAGATAACTTAATATTTCATATTAAGAGAGAATAAATGTAAATAATTTCTACGTGCTAAGATCTTTGCAGTTTGTTAAAATAGAACTGATCATAATAATCCTAATTTTGCCGTTGTGAATTTTGTTTTAAAATTACTTTTAAAAAAGTAGAAAATCTTAAATTTAGTTTTAACATACAACATATAGCAGAATATTAGCATCTATATATAAACAATACGAAAAACATGTCACACGCATGCCAGATTTTGTGCGGGAAAAAATCTTTAGACAGATTTTTTTTCTTCTTTTTTCTTTTTGAGAACTGAGATGTGAAATGGAAAAAATTTTAGATTAAAAAAAAAGATGAAAATCATAATTATTCACCCCATATCATATATTTTGAGAAATGCTAATCCTAACATGTACTTTGGAAGACAAAGAGCCTGAAGAATGAAGAATTCCATCAAGTATGGACTGGAACTGGCCATTAATTTGCCGGGAAAAAAAAAAAAAACACCCCGACTGCACAAATCCCGGCTTTTAGAAAGACTGAGTTTGAGTGCTAAAGTGTTAAATTAATTCATGCTCCTTCCTTCTTCCTTTTGTGTCTCGACAAAAGCAGCAGCGGCGTTTGGCCTGACTCTTTGACGCCGATGACAGATGAGGTTTTTTCGACTGTGTTTGCCCAGGTGTCGGCCTGCGCAACCTTTATGCTCCTCAGAAACGCATACACACACACACACACACACACACATGTTTGTCTTACAATCCTTGTGAAGACATTCCACTGACAAAATTATTACTGCTAATAAGTTCTACATCTAAATCTAACTTTTTCATATTTAAATTCATTTGTTGGAATTCTTTTGGGGGGATAAAATAAGATAAGCCGTATTCTCAACCTAGATCATGGAATTTGGCAATTTATCAGGTCCCCGTTTATTCCCGACAACCAATCACTGAACAGTGTTGTTCACAAAAACCATCGGCTTTTTCTTGAGCAACCAATCACTGATCAGAACTGATTTCAACATCCAGTCATTGATCACTACTGTCCTCAACAACCAATCACTGGTCCAGAGGACCGATCACTGATTTCTAAAATTCTCAAAATCAAAACTCGGTAAAAATGGAACTATCTAGTCAGATTAACGCTCGATAGACGTGGCTGTAACGTGACTCACTGGCATGAACGCGCATCCTCTTTACGCTTCTCATTAATCATCATCATCATCATCATCATCATCATCATCCTCATGGTGTGCTTTTAATTGGGCCGGGGGTTGACGCAGTAGAATCAGGGAATGAGGCGCGCGACCCGAGGCGGTGTTTATTACAGCACGGAGGCGGGTTCACGCGTCTTTGTGTTTAATAAGCCGAATTAGTTCAGACATTAAACTGCGCTGTTTTGGCTCCAGCTTTCAAAAGGGAGGGATACAGAGCTGTCAATCACTGCCGGGTGTTTTGTCTAGTGTGTGTGTGTGTGTGTGTGTTCAGGTTTAGTTTTTTTCCAGGGCCCCATATACTAGTATAATTACAGCCAGTCTCTCTCTCTCTCTCTCTCTCAGCCTGTATGTCTTCTTCCATCTCTCTATGTTCATTGCCTATATCTATTTCTCTGTCTTGTCCTTCTTTCTCCTGTTCATCCCTTTCTATCCTTTTCTCATCGACTCTCAATCATTCTCTCACTCTCTTCTTTTATAGCTCTTTCTCTCAATGTTTCCCGTCATCCCTTTCTCGTCTCTCTGTTTGTCTCAGTCTGTCTCAGTCTGTCTCTCTTGCTCTCTCTCTCTCTGTGTCTATTTGAGTCTCCCGTGTCTGAGTCTCTCTCTTACAGTACCTGTCTGTCTGACCCTCTTTGTCCCTCTAACCTTGTCTCTCTCTTTTTCTCTCCCTGCGCTGGCGCTGGGTGGACGGAGAGAGCGTGGAAGGCTGTTGAAGATGTTTGTCGGAAGTTCAGTGAATGTTATTACTAAAATGATAAAAGTTTAGAGTGAGAGAGAGAGTGAGTGGGGCACTATGGCCTCTGAGGCTGGTGGGGACACACAGGTGGAGGAGGTGCTGTAACCCTGTTCCTAACATCTGCTCTGATACACAACAGCGAGAGGGACAAACTGAACTATTGCCAACTGACGGAACAGCAATAACTACAGTGAGAGTGAGGGGTAAAGGACGAAACGAGACAAACAACGCAGAAACATCTACAAAATGGGAAACCTGCAGACAGGCACTGCAGGAGAGCGACGGAGCGGAGTGCAGAACCGTACTGTACATACCCCGGGAGAACCGAACACAGACGTGCAGAAACTCTCGCAAGAGGCAACAAGAAACTGAGAATTCAGGCCATGGAGATGGACAGTAGCCCGGGTCAGAGTAACACAACGAACACATACACACACTCGTGTCCACACAGCGTGAGACTATGAACAGGAATCGGAACTATAATGAGTTGAATGAGAAAGAAAAACTGAACTAAAGGGAATAAAGGGGTGAGGTGGAGGACTACGAGGGTTTCCTTAAAAATGAAAAGAAATGTGTGTAAAGTGAAAATGTTAATGGTTTCCGAATCTTTATCTGAGTCTCTCTGTCTTTCTGTCTCTTGTGTCTGCGTCTCACTCCGTGTCCCGATCTCTCTCTCTCTCTCTCTCTCTCTCTCTCTGCTCCAGTTTCTGTCTGTCCGAGTCTCTCTTATTGTCTTTCTCTCTGTCTCTTTGTCTGAAGTCTGTCTGTCGTCCTCCCCTCCCTCTGTCTCTCTTCCTTTGCCTCTCATTGTCTTTCTACATGTCTCTCACTCTCTTCCTTTATACTTCATTACACCCAATTTAACTTCCCTCTCTATGTCCAATTCTACGTTCATGTAGCATCCTTCTCCATCTCTATTCTTCTCTATATTATTACCTTCTTCTACCACTTCCCTCCTATTTCGTCTCTTTTTCCATCCTTCTGTTTGTCTCTCTATTGCTTTCCCCATTTATTCCTCTACTCATCTTTCCTGTTCTTATCTGCTTCTTCCTCTTTTTCTGTCTGACTATTCCTCTATCTCTCGCTCTTTCATATTGATACACCATGTCTTTCTTTCTGTTTACGACTTAAGGCATAAATCCTGTAAATATTAAAGCGTAATAAAGAGTGAAACTGAACTCTTTCTCTCAGACTGTCGTTCTTGTAAAGCTGAGCAGATGATTCATCAATGCTGTCGCTGTCAAAAGCCTTTTTTCCCCCCACAATGCACTGGTGAACAATGCTCCCGTGATTGCACCGCTGAGGGACTTGAGTCACGTTGATGATTTCATCCAGATTCTCGTTCGCAGCCCCGGACCTTTCACACCGGCGCTACATTTTACATTCCTCTCTGGTCTTGGAACGTAGAGCTGGAGCGATGTGATGCGATGGCGTGACGAGTGAGGAACAAAATAACTAAGTGCTGTGAAGATGCCGGAGCTACCCTGACCGTTCTCACGGTTAACGTTACAAGTCACTTCAAAGCTTGAGTAACATCTGGATTTTCCAGATTTGTATTTTTCCTTAGAGGCATAGATCATGACAACATTAACAAAAACAATGAGAAGTTTTAACTGGAGATGTTCGGGATCGGACATTGTGCCATCTAGTGGACGCAGCTTTTCATTTGAATCCCCCAGATTTACACTTGATAATCAAGTCTGCGAACGTTACCTGTTGGGGCAGGAATTATGCTGCCTCACACTCAGAGCAGAAGCATAGAAAATTTAACAATGCCATTGCCAGAGTTTTTAAAATACCCCAATGCCACATTGTTTCAAAGTAAAAAAAAAGCCCAATTTCTATAACAAGAACCATCCATCATCTATTATGTGTAGGATACCCAAGGTGGAGGACACCCTGCATGGGGTGACGACCCACTCACGTGGTACAAGCACACACACTTATACACTCAGTTCCCCACTGTGGGCAATCATTGTATGCCGCATGACTTTGGACTGTCAGATGAAACAGCCGTACCCGGAGGAAACCGTGCCCACAGGAGCGGAATGCGATTCGAACCCCCAACTCTATGTATACACTACCTTTCAAAAGTTTTACAACACTTGCAAATTTCTTTGTTTTTGTTTAGTGATTTATTTTCTACATTCTACAACAATACTGTGGATTTCAAAACTATAAAATAACACATATGGAATTAGGTAATTACGTAACAACAAGAAAAACGCCAGTTAGTTGTTATTTTAAGACACAGAGGTCGGCCTTTCTGTAATAGTTCCTGCAAGAACAGTATTGTGTCAAGTGCATTTGCAAAATCCGTCCAGCACCATAATGAAACTGTCTCTCATGAAGGCCGTCCCAGGAGGACGAGACCAAAACCTCCCTCTGCTGCAGACGAGAAGTTCATTTAGAGTTATCAGCCTGAAAAATGACCAATTAACAGCAGCTCAGATTAGAGGCGTTATGAAGTCTTTACAGAGCAGAAGTAGCAGAAACATCTCAATATCAACTGTTCAAAGGAGATTCATGCAGTTTTTGGATGCCTTCAGCAAAACTTTACAATGTAGAAAGAAATAAACATCAGGAACCATCATGGAGTTAGAAAGTGTTCTAAAACTTTTGAACGGTAGTGTGTATATTTCGACAGGGCAAGCAGTACTGAGGAGTGAGTAATGTGTGTCTATCAGTAACGCACCACCATGATCATGTTTGGTTCTCTAGTTTGTTGTTGTTGTTGGATTATAAATGTTGCTAAAACCTGGCAACCCTGCCTCATGATGTTAGCCGGATAACTTAATGTCGTTGACTCTCGACAGCTGATTAGAAAGTTTCTCTAAAAGTTGTACAAGTCAGTTGCTTCCATTTAGTTCAAGCCTGAATCATTCAAATCTCCAGAATCTGTGTGTTCGCAGGATTTTAGAAGGTGATAACAGGACCATCTTTTTTCGATTGCAGCTTTTTCAAAGCTCAGTGTACGGACATTAAACATTATAATTGCCCTGAAATTTTCTCTCCTTCATGCAAAGATTACATATCTTCTCATCCACCACGTCTTGCTCTTATATTAATTACGCACGCTTTAATTACACGTCGCTTTCATGGTTCCTTAAACACACCGGCACGACGGACTGTTATTTAGGCTTTCGCGTACCCAACCGATCGTTTAAGCATTAGCGCACTTCTTAACTCTTCATTTGTAAAATCATGGAGGGAACATCACTGTTCCAAAATTCCCACCATTTTCTTTTCAATCATTTTATTAGTGATTTCCCCCATTTTTTTCCTTAAAATTTCAATAGCAACTTTTCTCTACAATTTTTTTTTTCTACTAAAACAGAACAATACTATCCATGCTTTGTTTAATCAAGAGTCAATATTTATTTGCTCAATCTACTGTATCAAGAGAACCAATTTTACCTTTCTTTTAAAAAAACTAAATCAAATAGACATTTTTTAATTTTCATATTTTCATTCATTAGGTTATTACCAAGTTTGAATGGAATATTAAATTCTAATTTGTGTCTAATTAAATGTTTTACCTGCCATTTTTCTATAATCAGCACATTTTAATTCTTTAAATTTAATTATTATTATTATTATTATTATTATTATTATTATTTTGCTGCATTATCTAAAATCAAAAATTGTAATATTTAAAATTATTTCTTTTCTAATAGTGAAGTGATGAATTTATGAATTGTCTTATTAATTGTAAAATCAGTTTATCTTTACATTTTCCCTTTAGTTGATTAATATTGTTTTTCCATATGACATAAAAAAAACATTTATTGTGCATTTATTGTACAAAATTTTATTGTATAATTTACTAAACGAAATATATTTGAATCTATATATTAAAGGTAAAGTTCACCTTTTACATAAAAATGTAACATTTGACGTTCTTTTCTTCATTTTCTTCGTTTCATTTTTTTTTTCATAAAAAAACGCACATATTTAGTCCTCAAGGTAGTAAAAAAAATTTATACATTTTCCACATGTGTAAAACTATTTCATGCTTCTGAGATTACTTGTATTTGGTTCATTCTCTCACACACACACAAACACACACATCTAGCACACAAGAAATGTCCTAGCATTAGCATCTGCACAGAATTAGCATCTTTACAGCGTGTACTCCTGGGTGAAGGATCGGAAAAGGAAGGTAAAAATGACTGAAAGCCAAAACGCTTCAGGGAGGTATTCTTTGAACCCGAGCAGGCCGCAACACACACACACACACACACACACACACACACACACATAGAGACATAAACGCATATGTTAGTTTTTGTCTCAAATTCAAAGAAATCACGTGTCCCTCAAGATCCAAATTCGTTCATTTCAATGTGACACGTTTTTTTCCTCCCTTCTTCATGAACCTCACGTTTCATTCATATCATATTTAAAAAGGAATAATAATTACTTATAGCAATCAGCTGTACACCTGTCCTAGAGATGCTTTTCTGCTCACCACGTTTGTACAGAGTGGTAACACGAGTTACCTGATGGCTGCATGTCTACAGGTGTTCCTATTAAACTGGCCAGCGAGAGCACTTATAAACAGTTCATATTGCATATCTGGAGGACATGAATAGTTTCGTCCCTTTCCAACCAGAGATGAGCCGAGACCTGCTGTGAATCATAGCAACACACACACACACACACACACACATCAACCTGTCCAACGGCTTATCAAACCCACCGATCGAGTATGTGTGGACGTAATTTGGCTTCTAGCGCTCAGGCTAACTTTTCTTGATTTAGCGCAGTCCTTCTTTCACTGCCGGGAAACGGGATCAAAGGTAAATAGAGAGAGAACAAGAGTGAGAGAGAGAGAGAGAGAAAGGGAGAGAGAGAGAGAGAGGGATGCACTTTCCTCCAGCCAAATTAATTAAAACGTTTGGCCCTGGTTCCCACCCATCAATTTCTATAATGTAATTGGTGCAGACAGCAGAGAGACTCTGTGAGAAAGTGGATGCGCTCATGGAAAAATCCGAAAGGCCGAAAGGATAAATATAACACTATAAGACTATCATGCCGTAATAGATTGTATTGCGATTCCCAATTGCATTGCACACGCTGGGGGAAAAAATATAAAATGGAAAAAAGGGAAAGGTGACGTCAGTGCAAACGCTTGCAATAATGGGTTGAAGTCTCCGTGAGGCGGTGACTCTGCATTTCTGCCCCGCCGTCCATAAGTTTTGCTGCGCAGCGAGCATTAAAAAGTCTAATCCGTCTCGTTTTTTGGCTCCCGATAATTAGATCCGGTGGGTTTTCAGAGAACCGAAAAGAATGACATCATCGCTGCGTCTCTCCGTCTTGCTCTCTCTCTCTCTTTTCTTTTTTGCTGACTCTCCTCAGAGGTCAGCGAGGATGGATGGAAAATGGATGTTTAGCAGGTTCCGGGTGCCATTTTGTCTTTTATTGACGGATGGTGTCGGCAGACGAGCACGAGACGTAATTGTTTCTGCTCCAGACCTGCTTTCACTTTTACTCACTAGGAAAAACTGGATGGATTTGGATATGGTCCTCTCAAAGACCTCAATGACCGACCATAGATTTTGTGACTTAATTGATATGTAAATATCAGTCACTCTTTATAAAGCTTATACTGTAAAGGAGGCCTGAATCCTAAGACCGAGGACACACTGTGCACAAGAATAGACAATTTGGAAAACCATTTAGACTAATCCTCATTGGACCATACCAACCAGAGTACATGGAAGAAACACACCAAGCATGGGGTGTACTGCAAAGTCCACGTACATACATCGCAGGAATTGAACCATCAACCCTGGAGGTGTGAGGCCACAGTGATAAGCACTACACCTTGTGCAAATATCGGTGCTGGACAAGTTACAAATTCATTAGCTAGCTTGTCAGAGATAAGAATCTAACATATGTCAAGCTAGTTAGCTTGAACGCTGCACTAACACACTAGTGTATGATACACTCGCCTAGCTACATGTAGCTTTACCCCATTTAGTTTCGAATAATGCTTGCATCCTAGACCAAAAGTCAAAAACAAAAAAATGTTTAATTTCTTAGATAAGATCTAAACAAAAAATCCCCACAAACATAATAAACAGTGACTGGACATCCTTTTTTTGAACAGACATCTGAGATTGAAAACAGCCTGACCTAACACCTTCAAATCTAACGCTCAATTATTCGTCTGACTCGCAGATGAACTAAGCAATAGCTTCCGGATTTTAACAGCTCATAAGCCCTTGAAGATGATATTGTCTGTGCTAAAATTCATCGCAGTTAGAAAGCCACAAGAAAGCGTGCCAGTCTGTAATTCCAGGAGGAACCCCTGCATTAGATCTGCTTGGAAATTACAGCAAAAACATCTAAAGCTGATTAAAGCACAAGAATAGACGAGCAGAACCAGAAACTCAAGTCGTTTCACGTACTGTAGGGTTTTGCAAAACGGATCTAGCACTTATCAAGGAAGCTGTAACCATCAACGGAAATCATGCTTGCGTGTAAATGGAATTTATTGAGACATATTCATCCGGACCATGATGGAGTCATGTCTTAACCAAGCAGTTATTTAGTGATGAACGGGTCATGGTTAAACCATGAGTTGACCACAGTTAGACCACAACTTAACCACTGGTGGGCCACAATAGCATGATGACGGGATCATGCTTGGAACATGATTGGACCACAGGAATATGATTGGACTGAGACTGAGCCATGATTGCACCAATATTAGATCATAATGGGAAAGAATAGGACCATGACTGGGCCATTCATAGGTCAAGACTGGATCCATTATTGGAGCCATGTCTTGGATCATAATTGGATAATGGTTGGATCATGGTTAGAGCAGAAACATGTTTTGAACATGAATAGCGTGGTGGGACTGGGCGCCAATTTAAGCACGATTGGTTCACACTTGGACCATCATTGGGGCACATCTGGACCATACCTGGATGATGCTGAGGAACGATTCTGAAGACTTCTGAAGGCCACAAAACAAACATGATTGAAGCATGATTGAGTCATGAGTGCACTGTGATCAAACCATATGTTATTATCGATCCCTGCTTGGAACAGGGTTAAACTATGATTTCTTTACGATTGCTCTACGATTAGATCACGATTATATCATAATTGTTCAGTTAGGCCACTACTGCATCATGATTGGGGGATGTTACGGCCACCTATGGGACATGGCTGGACTGTTCTCTGGTTTACTCCCAGGCTCCAGTACGGCTTCAACAAATGTCCAAACAAACAACCTCAGATTTGGAAACAACATCAGCAGTGTAACTATGCAGCAGAAAAGTGTCTATAAGTTCTGCTCCTAAAGGTACCTTAAACATACCTTTGCTCCTACCATGAACTCCAGCTGTTATTTTAGAGACATGCCTCATCTGTGTTCCTCCCTTTTTTTTTTTTTTCAAAAAAAGAGAATCCAGAAAATGCATTGCATCCAGTAGTTTTTCTTTTACTTTTTTTTTTGTCCTCGCCCTTTTGCTTTTCTTCTCCATTGTTACATTAAGAGCTTAGCTGCTCCGCTGCTTCGTCCATCTTCACCTAGTTCTCTTTCTGCACCGAAGCACAAGAAGCTTCCAGAACATCGTTATGGTCGTGACCCTGACAGGGGAAGCGTGTTACTCCATGGGTCAGCTTTCACACAAACACACACACACACATTCCAATACTGCTGTAAAGAACTACGGATTAGTTCTGTTAATGCATTTACGTTGATGGTCAAACTTGCAGACTTGAAGGAGAAGCATGTTTGCAATGTGTTTGTGTGGGTGTGTGTCTGTGCGGGCCCAGGATTAAATCGAGCCAAGGTGTGTGAAAGGGTTAGACTCAGGGAATGCGGAGCTGAGTGTGGTATTTCAGAGAATGCCAGCACCTGCGTCAGTCATGTTCTCTTTCCTTGAGATGTGAGGTTTGGACCTGACATCGCCGCTGTGTGTGTGTGCGTCCATTCCAACTCTTGACATGCATAAAAGACACACAAAACACACACACACACATACACACTTTGCATGTGGAAACGCACACTCAACTTGCTTCTTTGCACATCCGCTGCTAGAGAGTGAACTTTAAATAAAGTGGACAGTTTGCTAGTGTAATTTCAGCAGGTTTGGTAGCAAAACGATTAGCTAAATGGTCCGATTTATGACATCACAGCTGCTTTGTTATTTCCCACATGACTATGTTTAATTTACAACAATCTAATCTAAGTCGGTTAGATGATGAGTAGCTATAGCTAGCTAGCTAACAGCGCCCTTGTGCAGAGGTGTCAAGTAACGAAGTACAAATACTTCGTTACCTTACTTAAGTAGAAATTTTGGGTATCTATACTTTACTGGTGTAATAATTTTTCAGCCGACTTTTTACTTCTACTCCTTACATTTTTAAGCAATTATCTGTACTTTCTACTCCTTACATTTTAAAAATAGCCTCGTTACTCAATTTTTATGATCAGAACGCGCAACCCCCCCTCCCCCCCGGTTGCTTCATAAGAACGCGCACAACACCCCCCCCCCCCCGGTCGCATGATCAGAATGCGAGACCTTAATGCTTTTGTCGCCCCTCACGGTACTTTTACTTTTATACTTTAAGTAGTTTTGAAACCAGTACTTTTAAACTTTTACTTAAGTAAAAAGCTTGGGTTGATACTTCAACTTCTAAAGAAGTATTTTTGAACCCTAGTATCTATACTTCTACTCAAGTAATGAATGTGAATACTTTTGACACCACTGCCCTTGTGTACTGTAAAGCTAGCTGGAGGAATATACATCATGCAATTTCTTGTGATTGTGAGAAAAGTACATTTAGCTAGCTAGCATGCTAGTTAGCAGCTAAAACTGGATAATGCATCAACGATGCTTTGTGATTCCCGACATGGCTCATTTTAAAATGACGGCAATCTAATCTAAGCTAGTTAGGTCATGTGTAGCTAGCTAACAGCACTATTATACGACGCTAGCTGGAGAGATGCAACTTGTGGTTGTGAGTAAAGCAAATATAGCTAGCTAGCATTCTAGTTAGCGGCTAGAACCAGATGAATTTTAGAATAAATAAGAATAAAAAAACTAACTAAATGTTTAGCGATAATGAGTTTGTTTTTAACAGAACGTGGTAGCTACAAGGCTAACAGAGTAAGGAAAGCTATTAGCGCTAGAATAAAAACAATTTAAATGCTTTCTTTTTCTTTCCTCAGTGCATGGGGCGGTGCCTTACATTAGAAGGCGGAGCTTTACGTCAAGATTATCTTTTTTTCATCCTAGAATGTTCTTCTCTTCTCTCTCAATTCTCTTCCATTTTTGTCTCTCCATTCTCATTTTTTATTAGACTTGTTCTATCTTTCACTTCCGCTCTTTTCCGTCGTCTTCTCTTAACTTTTATCGTCTTTCTCTCCTATTGGTCTTGTCCTTTTCTTCCTCTCTGTCTCCTCATTCATTCATTCATTCATTCATTTTCATGGTTTATTCTCTCTCTCTCTTCTTCCTTTAGTTCTTCTGTCCATTTTTATTATCTCTCTGTTTCTCTTTTCTTTCTCCATCATCTTCATTTTCCTTTTCTTTTCCTTTATTTCTTGTCTGTCTCTTTGTGTCTTTCATCCTCTTGCTTCATCCCTCTCTTTTTTTCTCAATCGTTTCTCTATCTTTCACATGTCTTCCTCTAAATTTTTCATAGGAATCTATCTATCTATCTATCTATCTATCTATCTATCTATCTATCTATCTATCTATCTCTCTTTCTATCTATCTCCTTTCATCTTTTACTTATTCTTTTTTAAATAATGTCTCTTTCTTTTCCCATCCTTGAACCACAACCTTATTGTGGTGGAGGGGTTTGCGTGTCCCAATGATCCTGGTAGCCATGTTGTCGGGGGCTTCATGCCCTTGGTAGGGTCACCCGTGGCAATCTGGTCCTAGATGAGGGAACAGACAAAGAGTTGTTCAAAAGACCTCTTATGATGAATTCAAACTTTGGTAAACGTTTTCCCTCACCCGGACGTGGGTCACCGGGGCCTCCCTCTGGAGCCAGGCCTGGACGTGGGGCCCGATGGCGAGTGCCTGGTGGTCGGGCCTGCACCCATGGGACCCGGCCGGGCACAGCCCGAAGAGGCAACGTGGGTCCCCCTTCCCATGGGCTCACCACCTGTAGGAGGGGCCAAAGTGGTCGGGTGCAGTGTGAGTTGGGCGTTGGCCGAAGACAGGGGCCTTGGCGGCCTCGGCTGCAGAAGCTGGATCTAGGGACATGGAATGTCACCTCTCTGGCGGGGAAGGAGCCTGAGCTAGTGCGTGAGGTTGAGAAGTTCCGGCTAGATATAGTTGGACTCACCTCGACGCACAGCTTGGACTCTGGAACTAGTCTCCTTGAGAGGGGCTGGACTCTCTTCTACTCTGGAGTTGCCACCGGTGAGAGGCGCCGAGCAGGTGTGGGCATACTTATTGCAAGAGGTGGCCTCCCTCCGCCTTCGGGTGGGGGGATGGATCCTTACTGTTGTTTGCGCTTATGCGCCGAACGGCTGTTTGGAGTACCCGCCCTTTTTGGGGTCTCTAGAGGGGGCGCTAGAGAGCGTCCCTCCTGGGGACTCCATCGTTCTGTTGGGGGACTTCAATGCTCACGTGGGCAATGACAGTGACACCTGGAAGGGTGTGATTGGGATGAACGGCCCCCCCGATCTGAACCAGAGCGGTGTTTTGTTATTGGACTTCTGTGCTCGTCACGGATTGTCCATAACGAACACCATGTTCAGGCATAAGGGTGTCCATATGCGCATCTGGCACCAGGACACCCTAGGCCGCAGTTCGATGATCAACTTTTTGGCCTTTTTGGCTGGTGGCACTCCGGAGACAGCTGATTGGTACCGGCAGGCCAAGCTGAATGCGGCTTCGGTCCTTACTGAGGCAAAAACGTGGGAGGAGTTTGGGGAGGCCATGCAGAATGACTTCCAGATGGCTTTGAAGAGATTCTGGTCCACCATCCGGCGTCTCAGGAGGGGAAAGCAGTGCACGGTCAACACAGTGTATAGTGGGGATGGTGCGCTGCTGACCTAGACTCGGGACGTTGTGGGTCGGTGGGGGGAGTACTTCGAAGACCGCCTTAATTCCACCAACATGCCTTCCGATGAGGAAGCAGAGTCTGGGGACATAGAGGTGGACTCTTTCATCTCTGGGGCCGAGGTCGCTGAGGTAGTCAAAAAGCTCCATGTTGGCAGGGCCCCGGGGGAGGATGAGATCCGCCTGGAGTTCCTCAAGGCTCTGTATGTTGTAGGGCTGTCATGGTTGACACGTCTCTGCAACATTGCATGGACATCGGGGACAGTGCCTCTGGACTGGCAAACCGGGGTGGTGGTCCCCCTCTTCAAGAAGGGGGACCGGAGGGTGTGTTCCAACTACAGAGGGATCACACTTCTCAGCCTCCCCGGGAAAGTCTATTCAGGGGTCCTGGAAAGGAGGGTCCGTCGGATAGTCGAACCTCGGATTCAGGAGGAGCAGTGTGGTTTTCGTCCGGGTCGAGGAACAGTGGACCAGCTCTTCACCCTTAGCAGGGTCCTGGAGGGGGCATGGGAGTTTGCCCAACAAGTCTACATGTGCTTTGTGGACTTGGAGAAGGCATTCGACCGTGTCCCTCGGGGAGTCCTGTGGGGGGTACTCCGGGAGTATGGGATATTGGATTCCCTGTTAAGGGCTGTACAACCGGTGTCGGAGCTTGGTCCGCATTGCCGGTAGTAAGTCGGACCTGTTTCCGGTGAGAGTAGGACTCCGACAAGGCTGCCCTTTGTCACGATCCTGTTCATAATTTTTATGGACAGGATTTCTAGGCGCAGCCAGGACGTTGAGGCGGTACAGTTTGGTGGGCTCAGGATTGGGTCACTGCTTTTTGCAGATGACATTGTTCTGTTGGCCTCATCACCCTGTGACCTACAGCTCTCAATGTGATAGGTTCGCAGCCAAGTGTGAAGCGGCTGCGATGAGCACCTCCAAATCTGAGGCCATGGTCCTCAGCCGGAAAAGGGTGGAGTGCCCTCTCAGGGTTGGGAGTGAGATCCTGCCCCAAGTAGAGGAGTTTAAGTATCTCGCGGTCTTGTTCATGAGTGAGGGTAAAATGGAACGGGAGATCGACAGGCGGATCAGGGCAGCGTCTGCAGTGATGCGGGCTCTGTATCGGTCCGTCGTGGTGAAGAACGATCTGAGCCAAACGGCAAAGCTTTCAATTTACCGGTCGATCTACGTTCCTACCCTCACCTATGGTCATGAGCTGTGGGTAGTGACCAAAAGAACAAGATCGCAAATACAAGCGGCCGAAATGAGTTTACTCCGCAGGGTGTCTAGGCTCTCCCTTAGAGATAGGGTGAGAAGCTCAGTCATCCGGGAGGGGCTCAGAGGAGAGCCGCTGCTCCTCCGCATCGAGAGGAGCCAGATGAGGTGGGTTGGGCATCTATTTAGGAAGAGCTGGAAGAAGTGGCCGGGGAGAGGGAAGTCTGGGCATCCCTGCTGAAGCTGCTGCCTCCGCGACCCGACCTCGGATAAGCGGAAGAAAATGGATGGATGGATGGATGGTCTCTTTCTTTTCTCTTCATTTTCAGTCCCCGTTTTCTTTTATCTTTTTCCATCTCTCCACTTTTTGCCTCTTTCAGAGATTAAAAGATTATTTTCTCCTTCCATTTTTTCTTTCTCTTCCCACATCTCTACAGTTCTCTTTCTTTCTCCCTTCCACTCCATCTCATTAAATCTGTCTCTCCATTACATTACACTTTTTTATTACATTATAACCTCGTCTTTTTCGATCTTTTCTCATTTTGTATCTGTTCTTTCCTTCTTCAACTTTACTCTGTCCATCTGTCTATTTTACATCCCCCATTGCTTTCTCTTTATCTCTCTCTCACTGTTATCCCTCCCTCATTCTCTTTCCATTTCCAGTCATGTTTTGATGTTTGTTTCCATCTCTCTTTTTTCTTTTTCTTATCTTTTCTTCGTCTCTCTTTATCTCTCGTCTTTTTGTTTCTATCTTTCTCCTATCTTCCTCTTTTTCAACATTTTCATCCTTTGTCAAACATCTCTTTCTTTCTTTTTCCTTTTTTCTGTCGCCTTTTCCTTTCCTTTTTTCCATCTCTCCACTTTTCTTCTCCTCTCTCTCTCTCTCTCTCTCTCTCTCACTCTGTCTCTGGGTGAAGGGCACTAGTGTCTCTATATTTAGAGCACTTTGGTTTATTTAACTGCTCCCTTCGCTAAAAGTGTCCTTGCTGAGTGCTTCATATCGTCCACCATGTGTGTGTGTGTGTGTGTGTGTGTGTGTGTGTATGAGCGTGCGTGCGTGCCTTCTCAAATTAGCATTTTAATCAGAAATGCACAGAATTCTCCTTCATCAAGGGTTTTTTCTCTCATCATCTGGTGTGTGTGTGTGTGTGTGTGTGTGTGTGTGTGTGTGTGTGTGTGTGTGTGTGTGTGTGTGTGTGTGTGTGTGTTTTATATGTGTCCTTTCTTAACACAAAAAGTTATGGAGGAAAAGATTGGCAAAAACTTCAAGGTCTCTCTCTTCCTCTCCATCCTTCTCTCCTTTCCTCACTTTAAGCCTCTTCTCTTTCTCTTCTCTCTCTGTCTCTTTCACACCTTTCACTACTCTTTTATTTCCTACTCTCTCCTTCCATATTTTCCGTTTCACTCTCCTCCTCCTTCATTCATCTCTAGTGAAGAAGCAATGGCAGGATCTGGGGTAAAGAAAGAGAGAGAAGTCGTTAGGAGGAGAGATACACCGCCATCTTGGAACTTCTGTACATGAAATGGGGTATAATGGATTTTGACCGTGTGTGTGTGTGTGTGTGTGTGTGTGTGTACCAGTTTAGGAGGGTTTTCTATGCCCAAACTGGGGGAAACCCACCCGTCGCCCCCTATTGGACAAATGTATGAATTCATTAATAAATTATGTATCTGTCTATCCATCTATCCATCTCTCTCTCTCTCTCTCTTTCTCTCTTCTTTTTTTTGTACATTTGGCCAAAACATGGTATCAGTCCTAAAACATGTATCATCTAGATAAAAAAATGTGAGCACACATTTATATTTTTATCAGATAAAAAGAAACACATTTGCAAAATACAGTTTCATGTCCTTTTATGTAGTGTCCGTAACTATTTTTAAATAAAAATCTTTCAATTATCGTAATTGTTTCACATGAAAAAGCATGAACCTGGAAAAGTGTAGATATCGTTAAGATATTGCAACATGAATTTGACATGGTTACGGACACTACAGGGTTTTTGCTTTTTAACCTTTGGCCATAAAATTTAACGTTTTAATTTAAGTAACGGTTTTAGCTTCTGGAAGCTTCCACCAATTTTAGAATATAAATAATTTTCATTTTAAACGATTACCCTTTGAAGCGAGAAAATATAACACTAAAAAATTTACATTTCGGGCGGCAAATATAAAATGTCCAAAACGGCTGAAGTTTTGAACTTTTCAGGGAAACGAGATCGGTGACGCCCATGTTGATTAAACTTCAGAAGCAGGTTCTGTAGTAAACACATTTTCTGTATAATATCTAATTCAAAAAAATAATAAAAGCAGCACCAATACTGTGTTTTGGCTGATATTATATATTAAGAGAAATATATTAAGTCTTTCATTTCATTGATCTCACCTTCTATAGGTCTCTCTGCTCCTTTCCATAGCCACCTTTTATTTATGGGTCTCTCTCTCTCTCTCTTTCTCTGTCTTATCTCTGTAAAGGTCTCTCTCTATCTCAGTGTCTCCCCTTTTCCCTATAACTCTCTCTACATTGTCTATAGGTCAATCTTTGTCTTTTTGTCCCTCTCTATAAGTCTTTAAGTCTCTCTCTCTCTCTAGGTTTCATTATCTCTCTCTTTATAGCTCTCCCTCTGTCTCTTTATAGCTATCTCTGTCCCTATGTCTTTGTATCTCTCATTCCCTCGCTCTCTATCTTTCTCTCTCTCTCTCTCTCTCTCTCATTCTTTAAAACATCCTCTGTGACTTACGCTCATTTCATGAATCATGTCTCTCAGACTCTATCTCTATCTCTCTTGTTCTGTCACCACTATAAATCTTCCCCTCTCCCGTCATCATTTACTCTGATGTGTGACTGCTAAGAGTCGTCCCTACATCATCTTTCCTGTCCTTTCCATTTTCCTCTGAGCAGTTGGAGTTTAATGTGGCTGTAACTCGTCTACTTTATATCTATTCACTTGTCCATTCATCTTTAGTGAATACGGATTATGTCCCAGAAACATAATTCTTGTCTTTCTTGTTGTGTTCCTGCAATCTTACAATAATTCAGTGTATAATAACAACAATACTCTATAATTCTGGTATTGAATTTTGAGACCATTTAAAAACTCAATACCAGTTAATACCCTTATCCCGTAACCCTGCCTTGTTCTCTGAGATAACTTTCTTTTTCGACCAAACTATCACTTTTCAGATGCATAACACTCAATTCAATAATGCAGTAAAATTATTCAAATATTTCATAAACTTTTTTTAAACTACTTAATTTTTTTTATACCAGCTGCTTTTAATTTGTGTTAATTTTTTTTGCCTGTAATTGGCTCGTCACTTCCTCCTGTCCTGCACTGCGTCAACACACACACCGTTTCACCATGACCTCAAAAGACTGACCTTCTGACCTCCGGTTTGAAAAACATGACAAAAGAGAGACGGGAACTGTTCTCCAGCATTTAAACTTCTGATCAAATTTAAATCCTTCTTGTATCTGAATAGTGAAAAAACCCATGATGTGTTCTTTGATCTCGTGAAATGTTATACAATGACTGTATTAAAAATTCATTCAGATTGTTTGTTGAGGTTTGTTTTTATGTGATTGATGTGTTTCAGGTTATTATGATAAGAGCCTTATTGTGTATTCATTTTTGTGAAAGTGATTTACTGAAATAAAGTGATTTAATTACGCTGTTTTTACATGTTCAGTGTATAAACTATATCCTTTATAATCTTATGAATCTATAATTTTTGAAAATGTCCACATTATTCAAGTCGAACACGTCTATTTATAGCCAAAGCGCCAGAGTCAAGAAAAATTCAACATGTCTGTGATTGGCGAGTGTGTGTCTGGCCTTGTCATGTAGCAATTGAGTGAGTTTTTACGCACTGACCTGCTACTTCTTTTGGACCCAACTGTATGTGTACAGGAATTCTTCTGAAGAAGTCGGCTTTTCTGTATTACCCATAATCCATTGCAGGCAACCTGAGCAAAGGCAGAAGAAAAGACGAAACATGAAGACTGACAACTTACTGTACATACAGTACACTAAGAGTCCTTGCTTTGCTCTTCTTCATTTGAAATGACTCTAAAATAATAATAAAAATAATGTTTGGCCATGATGTATTTACACATGAGATGCAGGGATTCAATGAGAGGGGTATTTTGTGTCCACTATTTATTTATTAATGCACTGGGAATAAAATCATTAAATCATGACCACGGCTTATTAATGTGAAGGAATTAGTTAATACTGTAGATTTGACTTAGAAATGTGAAAAAATAAGATAATTCAGTCATGGTCATGACTTGGTAACATAAATTAATGAGATAATTAAGTCATGGTCATAGCTTACTAATTTGGAGGAATGAGTTAATTACATCATACTTTGGGAATGATTTTAATAAAATAAAATAAAAAAAGTAATTTTTTTTAAATCAGTCATGGCGATGTGATGTGATGGGGAAGAAATTAGATACTTCAGACATAACTTAGTAACTTGGAGAATAAATGATATAATTCAGTTATGGCTGCGACTTAGTAATGTGACAAAAAATGAGATAATTCATCCACGCCCATTACTTGCTGATGTGAAAAGAATGAGATAATTCAGTCATCGTCATGAGTAAGTAAAATGAATAAATGAGATAATTAAGTAATGACCAAGGCTAAGTGATGTGGAAGGAATGAGATACCTCAGTCATGGTCAAGGCTTAGGAACGTGAAAGAATTAGAAAATTCAGTCATGAATTTAGCCATGATTTAGTAATATGAAAGAAGGGGATAATTCACGGACTGTCATGAATTAGGAACATGAACAAGATGATTAGGTCATGCCCATGACCTGTTGATGTGAAAAAATGAGATAATTCAGTCATGACCATGAATTAGTAACATAAAAGAATGAGATAATTCAATGACTGTCATGACATACTGTAGTAACATGAAGGGAGAATATTTAAGAATGAATGAGATAATTAAGTCATGACCATGAATTAGTAACATAAATGAATGAGATAATTAAATCATGGCCATGGCTTAATAATGTGAAGGAATTAGGTAATTACATCATACTTTAAGTTTAATTAAGTAACATAAAAATTAGATAATTCAGTCATGGTCATGACGTAGTAACATGAGAGAAAAAAAGAAATAATTCTGAGATAATGACTTATGGAATGAATGAGATATGAATAAATGAGATAATTAAGTTATAATTAAGGTAAGTTATGGCCAGAACTTAATGATCCTAGGGAATCGGATAACTACATCATAGTCATGACTTCTTAATGTGAGGGAATGCAATAATTCAGTCATGACAATTATCTGTTTTTTTTCTTTTTTACATACCGTATGGCTGCCACCAGTGGGGTTTGATACGCATTATATCTCTAGCAGAAAATCATAATAAAACATGGTTTGAAGGAGCTTCACATTGCTGAGATTGGTTTTAACTGTCAGTTCGAGTCTGTGAAGTCCAAGCCATAAGCTAAGTGGCTGCATTTGGCCACGGCTCCTGAAGGGGAAAAATGGCAGAGAGGCATTACATCACCAGCGAGGGCTGGATCAATAAAAGCAATCGATCTGCTGCCAGCCTCTCTTTTGCTTCTGTGTGTGTGTGTGTGTGTGTGTGTGTGTGTGTGTGTGTGTGAGAGGGAGACTTGGCATTGTGCTAATCCCACACGCTTTAAGTCTGCTCTCTGTGAGAGATTGCAAGGTGAAAGGATTTGTCTTTGATAAACGTCATCTCTAGTTAGCGTTCGTGTTTGAATGTTGGCTATTAAAACGCATAGGGTTCATTATTATTACCCATAATTCTCTCAGTATTAGCATAAACACTACATACATACAAGTGTGAAAAGAAATAAAATTGGTTATCAGTGTCATGCATGTGTGTAATATGATAAATGCGTGTAAACATCTAATAAAATCACTCATGAAATAAACAAGACTTTTATTTGTTACTTATGTACGTCTGGACATCCGAACTAGCTTTTTTTGTTAATGCATTTCTTGCTAGCATCAAATTTGTGCTAACTTACTTTTTCAGATTTTTGTTTGTCTCTCTCAAGTTGCTAATTAGCATAATAGCTAGTTATAAATCAAATAAGCAATCATTTGTAACATATGGCCTGTGTCTTTATGAGGGTTTGGTAGTTGTTGTTTTTTTTGTTGTTTTTTTGCCAACCACCAATTAGCAGATCATCTAGTTATCTGTTCATGTTCATTTTTTTTTTTTTGATAAGCTAGCTGTGTTA
The DNA here is from genome assembly GCA_030522415.1 of Channallabes apus. Taxonomy (NCBI): domain Eukaryota; kingdom Metazoa; phylum Chordata; class Actinopteri; order Siluriformes; family Clariidae; genus Channallabes; species Channallabes apus. The sequence goes on from CM060108.1 coordinate 7,449,816, forward strand.
TTTATCACTAGACAATTAAAAAATTTTAATTGTATTTATCATAACAATTAAAAAAGTTTATTAGCTCATGGGTTGTTTATAAAATCACATATAAATTGAAGTCAGCTACAGTATGTAACTCAGATGACATAGTGTAGAAGCTCAGGCCTTTTTCCTGGCATAGGCTCCAGGCCCCCCTGCGACCCTGTACAGGATATACGGTGTAGAATAAGAATGAATTTTACATCTAGCACTTTCCTAAACCACTTTTATCATTTTAACGTTTTATCTCATGACCTTACATGTTATAAATAAGATCTTTCTCTCCAACTTTTTAGCCCTAAACTCTCAACAAACAATATAAAAAAATCATAAAGGCATCCATCAACCGTAAACCATATTTTAAAGCGTGTTTCTCTGGAGGACGCCAGAGATCATAAACGAGTGTGTAAGGTCGATACGTTCCTTTTGAAGTTCTCGCACAGCGTTAAACCTTAAAAGCCTGTAAAAAAAAAAAAAAGAGAGAGAGAGAGATAGAAAAAGAAAATGCTTTTCATTTCGAGGGCGTTCTGAGGTGTTATTTTGCTTTTCTTTTTCTTTCTTGGCTTCCTACTTCTGATGACTGCATTTTATCTTCTCTATCATCATGACTCCAAATTAGAAACTCCATTACTAAGTGCTGTTTTTCCCTTTCTTTTTTTTTTTTTCAACTACAGTCGCTCTAGTTTCCTTATCTTAAGATGTGAAATTGTGGCTAATCCTCATCTACTAAGCTAACTGCTAAGCTGTGATAATTTTTGACAAAGAAAATGAGCTTCGGTCTATTTTAGCATCTAGCATAGGCGGGAAACACACACAAAAAAAAAATTCAAAGTTCAAAGTGAATAATAACTAGTGCCGGAATAAATCCTGACGTAAAAGTTGAATTATAGCTTTAAATTCTTCATTTAGTTCGATCAGAACATTATAATTGCTCATACTGGGGTCATCCCTATGCTCCCAGGGCCCTATGTTCCTCAGATTGTGATTGACAAACATAATGGGAGGTTCTTATGTTTACAAAGGCCCAAGTTCCCCAGGTCTAGAGTCCCAGGGTCCCCTGGTCGATATTACACACAATGGGAAGCTGAAAAAATATGTTCCACAGCTCTATGTTTGTTCAGTGAAATTCTATAGACAAAACCACATAATAAACATAAATAATAACCGTTAGTTTTATCATGTTTAAAAAGTTTTGCAACCTTGTTCCTAATAAATAAACTGGGTAATATTCAGGAAATACTTGAAATGTAATCCATTTGAAAAATGACCAATAGAACACATTACCCTGGGAGGTGGGTATTCTCACATTACATCTAGTAGAAGTATCCTGTTTGGCACACACTCTAAGATGTCATTTGGTCACCTTTAGCTTTGATTACAGTACACAAGGTGGTGTCGCATCAGGTCGTCAGCTGACTTCATTTTATTGCCACATAACGTTGCTGAGTCTAGACCTGAGCAACTGAAGCAACCCCAGATCATAACACTGTCTCCAGAGGCTTGTACACTATGGACACTATGCTTCCCTTCCTACCCTGACACGCCCATTACTCTGGAATAGGCTCAATCTGGACTCATCAGGTCACATGACCTTTTTCCATCGCTCCAAAGTCCAAACTTTATGCTTGTATGGAAATGCTTTTATTTTCACTACTGAACTTTTTTTTTTTTGTCTTTACCATGCAGCTTTACCAAGCATTTAAATGATCTTCATTCAAGATATTTTTCAGACCACATTTCTTTCACAAAGCTGATGGTTCAGTGCAGCTGGGTTTTGATTATGGGTTGGAGCAGTTTTTTCCTTGTTTGTTTGCTTGCTTAATAGCCCAATAATTTGACTCTTTTAAAATGGTGACTTTTTAATTTTTGACCAGGCATTGCATAATAGTTACACATAACACACAAATTAATTCCTGATGATTCATTTGTGTTTCTTTCATCAATGGAAAATGTTAGCTAAAAGCTAAGTCAGCAGCTCTAAAATATTAGCTAGCATGTTTAGAATTCTGTCTGTACAAACTAGCTGAATGCTAATTGCTACCTGGCACAATACAACAACTTGTGGTGATTAACACAACAGCAAACTGATAAGGAATTATCAGAAAAAAAATTTAAAGAAAAGATTTTCTTAAAGTATTAGTTGAAAAAAATGGTAATAAATATATTTATTTTTTGTTGGTTTAGCAGGTTTGCTAGTACTGTATATTCACAGCATTCTTTGCATCCATTTTGATGTCGTCCTGTTGGAAGATTTACTGTCGCTGTGCTGACAAATACAATTTTGAAGGAACTTTGGAGTCGGCCATCTTTGATTAGCTAAAGATAATCTTACGATCAATTATGCAATTATCTTACGAAAATTAGGTAATGTTGTACAGCTAAGACATCTCTCTTTATGTTTTATTTCACGACGCAATATTTTTTTGTTTTATTTCTCCTGCTAAGCCAGCTTTTCCCCAGCACTAAACCTCGTCGCCACCGCTTTTAAGAATTCCTAGTCTAACATTCTTTCATTTAGGCCTTTTCTTTTCTTTAAAACATATAAAGCGAGAGCACTCACTAGACGGAGCACGTCGGCTCTCGTCGTTAAAGAACTTCACTTTGTGCTGGTTCACCTTTTTTTTTCCCCTCTCATGTCACCGCAATTATGTTTTCATCTGTTGCTAAAGTGTCCATCACAACAGCGCCTGGTGCTTTGATGTCTCTGTTTCTTTTTTTTTCATTCTCTCGCTCTCTCTCTCTCTCCCTCTCTCCCGCGCTCGGTCTGTCTTTCACAGGTGAGTCACGTCGTTTTGTTGGGTTTTGTACAGCAGTCGAGATCCGAGTGTGCGTGACTTCGCTGCCCACACAATACAGTACGGCTAATATCCAAATAAACAAATGACTCATTTTCAGCGGTGCTAATGTCGTACAGCAATTAGCCTCAGGTTTGGCACTGATTTTGAGAAAAATCTGAAGGGGAAAAAAAACATGCTCACCGTTTGCCAGTACAGGTCAAAGTGCTTCATTATTGAATTAAAAGCATAGAATAGCCAAATATTTAGAAGATGCAAAATAGTGAGGTTAGCATAAATCTACATTTACGGTATCTACGTTTTGGGTACGTTTATTAAAATTTTAATTTAACATTCAGTAACATTTCTGGTTCAGGTTTTGACCTTGGACAAATTATTTGGCGTTTAAACTTTTATTAGCGCCTACGTTTTAAAATGTCACCTCCCAGTAAAAAGGGGAAAGAAAGGCCACAGTGAAGGCAGCACCCTTAAAAAGACCCACCATACCAAGTGTGTTTAAGTAAAGGGAGCGGCCAAGAGGAGCAAATAAAACGCCTTTACACACTCCCAGGCTGGGCTGAGCGTCAACTTCAGGTACACGATTGTGAAATTCCCCGGAAACACGTCGTCGTTCCTAAAACCATTCCATGAGAATACGTCTCTTTTTTGGGTTAAGCACCACGCAACCCTTAAAAAAACCACACACACATACACACATTGTACGTTATATTGGTGTTGCGTAATCTCCGATTGGGGCCCACCTGCAGGTTGAAAGCCATGCCCTTGCTCCTGTTTGTCAGTCGGATGAATGAGAAAAGCTCGACTCTTCCCAGCAAAACACACCTGACCTGGTTAGATGCATGTCTGTGTGTTGTGTGTGTGTGTGTGTGTGTTTTGTGTACACAATTAATCCGCCGCTGTAATTCATCATGAAAGGCTTGCAAAGCTCCAGACAGCGGCGTTGGGGAAGAGCCTAAAGCCACAGGTGCTCTTACGCTTTACAATCTTCCACCTTTCTGAGTTACCCAGCATGCCAATAGGCTTAACACAATTGAAGAAAAAAATTCATGTGACATGGAGAGGTTTTCAAAGGAAATACCTGGGACAGAAGAATTCAAATTAAATCTATTTAAGACGCTATGAATCTAAATAAATTTGCTTCCATCCTCCTGACTCACTGATTCACATAGTCATCCTGTTCAACACCTTGATTCTGTTAGTTATTGTAAGTTAATATGACATTTTTACTCGCACATGTGTCCACTTAATTCTGACTCACTTAATTTTAACCACTGACTTCATTTGACTAATTGACATTTAGCAATACTGTGACTTGATTTACTATCGTCACATACGTGATTGAAAATTGTAAGTGAGTTTAATATTATCATTTAGGACTCCTGATTTAATTTTATTTGTTGTAAAATAACTTATTCTGACTTTTGGATTATGAGTGGAGTTCATCACTGTGACTCAGTTCATCACCGTGATTCAGTTCAACACCATGACTCAGTTCATCACTATGACTCAGTTCATCACTGTGACTCGGTTCAACACCGTGACTCAATTCAACACTGTGACTCAGTTCAACACCGTGATTCAGTTCAACACCGTGACTCAATTCAACACTGTGACTCAGTTCAACACTGTGATTCAGTTCAACACCGTGATTCAGTTCATCATCGTGACTCAGTTCATCACCGTGATTCAGTTCATCACTGTGACTCAGTTCAACACTGTGACTCAGTTCATCATCGTGACTCAGTTCATCACTGTGACTCAGTTCAACACTGTGACTCAGTTCATCATCGTGACTCAGTTCATCACTGTGACTCAGTTCAACACTGTGACTCAGTTCATCATCGTGACTCAGTTCATCACTGTGACTCAGTTCAACACTGTGACTCGGTTCATCATCATGACTCAGTTCATCACTGTGACTCAGTTCATCATCATGACTCAGTTCAACACCGTGATTCAGTTCAACACCATGACTCAGTTCAACACTGTGACTCAGTTCATCACTATGACTCAGTTCGTCACTGTGACTCAGTTCATCACTGTGACTCGGTTCAACACCGTGATTCAGCTCATCATCGTGACTCAGTTCATCACTGTGACTCAGTTCAACACCGTGATTCAGTTCATCACTGTGATTCAGTTCATCACCGTGATTCAGTTCAACACTGTGACTCAGTTCATCACTATGACTCAGTTCATCACTGTGATTCAGTTCATCACTGTGATTGAGTTTAAGACTATGATCAAGTTCAACACTATGGCTCAGTTTAACACTGTGATTAAGTTCATCACTGTGATTCAGACGTTGCGATCAGCTTGAAGTTCAGCTGTGAATTACACTGCACAGGATATTCATCCATGTTAATTGTGATTTCAGAGAGAGAAACTGCTCAGTTTAAAGGGAACTATGAACGGTGTAGGGAACGAGCGGCTCGTCACTTTACCAGAAGTGAAACATCAGTCACTGCATCTCGCTGGAGCGCCAAGAAAATGGATTTATATATTTATTATCATTATTATCTAGGATGACATAATATTAATATGACTGAGTCATATTAATATTATTACCTTATTTTAATTTTAGCTGCAAAAACTATTTCAGGTTATCAGGGTTATCAATTAAAGTCAATTTTATTTGTATAGCACTCTTTAACTGACTAATTGTCATTGTTACAAAGCAGCTTTACACAATCAAAAGAAATGAATGAATTATAATGATTGGATAGGTATTATAAGGTATCCGAGGTGCTTAAGTTACCAGGGTAACGAACGGGGGAAATGATGTCTGCACTGGTGATGTCGCAGAGTGTTTAATGTACACAGTGGAATGAAATACAGCCTCGGCTCATCACTGTAACTTTAACATCCCTTGACAAAATGTGTCTATCCGGAGAACCCTGCAATCACTCGCTCCATGTATAACCCTGGTACTGTAAACACCTGTTGCTGCTACTGAGGAAATTTCACAGTTCTGCAATAAAATACTAATGTTTCAAAATCCAAACTGATACCACAAAAACATTTATTATCGAAATGCATATAATATGAATAACTGTTATTTGAATCATGTGAAAGATGAATGAAGCCATTTCTAAAGGGTTTACTATTTGCATATTACTAGCCTATAAAATAAGGACAATCATAAACTTCCTTTTTGCTCCAACAAGGCACAATAACTTCCGGGAAAGTGAAGAACATGGCGAAGTGATGAACATGATGTTCAGATGTTTACAGTTCCCTTTAATCCTAACAGATTTTCTCCTTATGTTGTGGAATCTTACGCAACATGGCTGAACCTGCTGTGCAGCTTGTTAATTGGTTCAACATTGTGACTCATTTTGACATTGACTCAATAAAACCTGTGACTCAGCTTAATGCTGTGACTCAGTTTTATACTGAGTTTATTTAATGCTGTGACTCGGTGTAAATCTGTGACAGTTTAATGCTGTGACTCAGTTTAATGTGATTTAGTCGAACACTGTGACTCAATTTTAACACATTAACTCAGTTTAACATTGACTTGTTTTATGGATGTGACTCACTTTAGCACCGTGACTCAGTTTAACGCTGATTTGATTTAACACCGTGACTCGGTTTAAACCTGTGACTCAGTTTAACGCTGATTTGATTTAACACCGTGACTCGGTTTAAACCTGTGACTCAGTTTAACACTGTGACTCATTTATAGCCCCGCCTGAGGTTCAACACTGTGAATCTAACTTTGTTTTGTGATTTATTTCAGCACTGTGACTTAGTTTAACCTTCTATCTTGGTTCAACATTATGTCTTGTTCTGCATAAATCAAAGTTATCATATTTGAGTGTGAATAGGCACATGGCTCTAGGGAAAACAACCCCGAACTACGAGCGTGACTCACACTGGGACTCTGAACTTTCCCAGTAATAAACATTGTGTTAATTTGGGGCTCAAAACCAGATCATTAGCACATTACTCTGTGGCGTTTAAATGTGTTATATTACTCACGTGTGCTCATTAAATATTTATTCTTGTTATACAGAATGCAATTTTAACTGGATTTTTTTCCCTCAACAGCAGCCGAGACCTTCATAACATTTCCCACCGTCTCTGAGAAAACTCGAGAATGAGACGCATACCTTACCACGGCCGTTTCCATGGCTTAATCTGTCACTGAAGTCGAGTGTGTGCTGTTTCAGAGCTGATCTCTCGCCCAAACAACTGTGTGAGTGTGTGTGTGTGTGTGTGTGTGTGTGTGTGTGAGTGCGCGCGCACAGGAGTAGCCCATTTGAAATCCTCAAACAAGAGGTAAGACACTCAGAAGACATCAGTGCAGACACACACACACACACACACACACACACACAAGCCATTATGGAATGGTTTCTTCTTTGCTGCCTGGCATTCTTTAAAAATTCTACCCAAGAAACCCTTTCCTAAACCGGACATGACGATAAATGTAGCGGTGAATATCGCGGTGCTTGGTATAATTACATATTCTCCTGACGTCACTTTAGTTGACAGATGTTACATTTTTCTTTAATATTAATCTATAGATTAATGGTAATTAATTAGTAATGCAATGTTAATTTTTAGTGCTCGCTTTCATCATTCTAAATTTAACCAGGTTTCATCAGTCATGTGATTTTCAATAAACGTAAAAAAATTAATTAGTTGATTCAGCAAACAATTTTGTACAAAAAATAAGTGAAACACACTCACACACAACCTCTCTCTCTCTCCCTAACACACACACACACACAGAATTTGCCCTAAAATGCAAACAATTGCCAAAAGTGTACTTTCTTTTGACTTTCACTAATGTTCTTGAGTCAATTAGTGGAAAACGTATCACAGTTCTTTGAAGACTCATCACTCACATTTTTCCATAATTAAAAAAATATATATCTGCATTAATTGATTTCATGCCTGGAATGTATTGCATTATTTTACATCCATTAGCTGAAGTTAAATTTATATACAGCATTATGTTGCACTTTATTAGCAGGGCTTAATCAAGCAAATGAAGCCAGAAGAGACAAAGTGTCACAGTCTACCACAGTGTGAGTGTGTGTGTGTGTGGGTTTGATAACTTGTGTCGCCTACATGGAACTCTTTATAAGAGGATCACAGGAAATGGGCGTCCCCACAATGCATAGGTGGGACTACTGTCCCCATAATGTCCTAATTACAAGAATGCATGTGTGCGTTTGATACCGTGTGTTGCCTTCCTGCAACTCTTTATACTAACTGGAGCTTTGTCTGTCTGTTTTCATATGACTATTGTTTAATGCCCAGTTCAGTAATAACAGTAATAAAACAAACACATTATTTAATCAGTGCTTAAAAGAAAAGTGAGTGGTATGGATTTTTCGACATTTTATGACCTTTTATTCAATTGTTTGATCATTGTTTGGCACGGTTATTTCTAGTTTCGATCCTACTTAAAATGTAATTGTATAATTACATTGAGCTAGTGAAGTTATCCTGATGAGTTTAGTATAATAATAATAATAATAATAAAAATTAAATATTGCATGAAAAACAATAACTATGCTAGTAAAATTTAATAGTAACTTATAGCATAAGTAAAAATATTAAGTCTCATGAGTAAATATTATGTCTCTAGAAATTGCAGATCTTATATTTATTTTATTTTCAAAAATTAAAAAAGGAGGTCTCTGGGAAGTGTTTTAACATTTTTGGAATCTTACATGGATCAACAGTAAAAAGATTTCAAACGTTGAAAAAAATTGTTAGAAAACATTTTTTAAAAAAATATATTTTACTTTTCATTTGTTCTTTTATTTAAAGCAACGACCCAGGTTATATTGTTATAAAGACAAATCAATAAAACTTCATTTATTAGATAAATTATTATGTTTGTGAACATTGTGTGTGGTTGGGGGGGGGGGGGTGTTGGGAGGGGGGGTATTTTAACAGATACTCAGTATACTCAGAATAGTTGCAAGTTGATGTTTTGTTGTATGTCCATAATTTATAAACAAAAAAGATCTATAAAATGTTTTTTTGGGGGGTGATATTTCCTGTTTTGTTTTTAAACATTTTTTTTTTAGATTTTCTTACTTAGGTCCATGCTACATTCTCTTACAAAATAGAACAAAAAAAAGATTTTTATTTCATATGCACTTTTAAATGTATATTTGTTGTTTATTTTTTGTTTAATAAAAAATAAAAACAATACAATATATTCAATTTATTACTGGACTTGAAAGAATTGTTTTGGTTTAGGCTTAAGTTTTTGTTTGTGTGTTTTTTGTTTTTAGAATTGTCTGGGAAATAGTCCACAGTAAAGTTCTGTAAAAGGGGGGGGGGGGGCACCAATTTAAACAAAATTGCTATGTGAAATTGCTGCTATCAAATCTCGACACTAACCACTAGTCATGGGACCGGCTGTGACATCACACAACCAAGCCCAGAGGAGTGTGTGACATCACTGCAGCATTCTCTACTGCTTTGTTGCATCATATATTGTAAAATGACATATGAACCATCACATTTGCAGGATTTTATGACACAATAATGTATGCAAAAAATATGAATGTATTAAAAAAAATAGAAAATGAAACCAAAATGTTTGCTTATTATTACAGGTTTTACGTGTTTTAAATGTTCCTCCAACATTATAGCATGGAACCTGATTTAGGCTGTAGAATGATTCTTAGGCGTGTATGAGGTGTTTCTGTGACCAAAACATGAATATTTTGTATATTTGTCAGTTAAAGCTACCAATGTTTAGTAACAACAACTTTATCAATGTTGTAATCAGTGTTCAGTAAACAGTAATCTATCTATCTATCTATCTATCTATCTATCTATCTATCTATCTATCTATGTAGTACATAGATACCTTTTTAATAATAATAATAATAATAATAATAATAATAATAAACACAATGGAAGCGTTTGGGCATTTCGACATAATGTGTAATAACATAATTAACTGCATCATAAAATTTTCATCTCTCTTTTGTTTTTTACTTTATGTGAAGCTAATTTTACTTAATCTTTAGTTAATTATGCACATGTTTGTTATGCAAATAATTTTAAAATGGATAACACTGAACATATTTACATATGAATTACATATTTTTTACTTAAATTTTGCTTAAACTCAAATAATTTTAACACACAATTATAACATACCTGCAGGCTGCACTGATACAACCAGAAGTGTCAGAAATAATAATAGAACAGTATTTTTTTCTAAACAAATGCAGATGTAACCCTGGATGTTTATCACGTGACCACTGATTTTATTTTAGACTTAACTCACTGGAAAGGAAAGTGTGTGTGTGTGTGTGTGTGTGTAAGGGGGGGACTATATTATTTCCTCTGTGGTCTTTAGATAGATGCATTGGTAGATGGGAAGATGTTTAATTGGTGTGTGCGTGTGTGTGTGTGTGTCCCAGTGCAACCCCACCCATCAGGTTTAGGGGTGGCATGTTTATTCCACACAAACAGCATCTTTTCACATCTGTGTGTGTGTGTGTGTGTGTGTGAGTGCGCAGGTCCCTCCCCTCGGCGCTTATAACGCTTTAGAGGCGCGCGGAGGAGCAGCATTACAGCGGAGACTCTGCACCTGTACCGGGCGAGGACGCGCGAGACGAGACAGCACCGGTGCTTACACACACACACGCGCGCGCGCGCGCGCGCACACACACTCGATATCTCTCTCTCCAACACACACACATACACGCGCACTCAGATAGACGCGTGCGCGCACTGCCGGTCCCGGAGTCGGTTGCAATTTATATAGATACAAAAAAAAGGAAGAAACAGAAGAGACAGAGATATTAAAAAAAAGAGAGAGAGAAAAGAAAAGAAAAGCCGGCCCAGGTGCATGTGATTGCTTTTTTTTTTTTTTACTCACAGGAGGAAAAAGAAAGGATTTTTTTTTTTTTTTTTTTTTTTAAGAAGAAGAAGGAAGAAGCAGCAGTAGCCATGCGCGCGCTGTCGGTGAGCCTGTGCCTCGCGCTGCTGGTGCTGCTGCCGGTGGTGCGCGCGTGCGGCCCGGGCCGCGGTTACGGCCGGCGGAAACACCCGAAGAAGCTGAGTCCGCTCGCCTACAAGCAGTTCATCCCCAACGTGGCGGAGAAGACGCTGGGCGCGAGCGGGCGCTACGAGGGCAAGATCACGCGCAACTCCGAGCGCTTCAAGGAGCTCACGCCCAACTACAACCCGGACATCATCTTCAAGGACGAGGAGAACACCGGGGCGGACCGCCTCATGACCCAGGTACACCAGGCGAGAGCGCGCGCGCGCACGCACACACACGCACACGCACATAGCAATTAATTATCACGTGATGCTCTGCTGTTAATTTCACCTGCGCGTTTTAAACGCCGCTCATACAGATGTTGAATTAACGCATCTGGAGGTTAAGAATCCGCTCACCAGTTTCATCCATCCCTCTAACACTCTGCGACTGTGTCCTCTATAAGTGTCGAGTCAAACCTGAAGCAATAAACTGAAAAGTAAAAAAATCATAATTATAATAAAATACTGATCAGTTAGTATCAGAGCTACAGGTGTTCGTCCAACCCCTGAAAATATAAATCATCTCTCAGCACACCTCATACAAGCAGATACAGTAATATCACAGTGTTGCATCCATGGTGTTCGCTCTAACACTCTCGAATCAGGTCTTCTCCTAGAAAGTGTGCAAAAGATTCTGATGCAAAAAAGTGTAAGGTGTCCAATTGATGATTTGTTGAATTACGATTGACGATTTGAGAAGTCCATGCTGAGCAGCACCTTAAATCGTCCCTCAAAACGCCCAATAGGTAGCGTTTAATGCTGTCTCTGAAGACTGTTGCATCCGTGGTGTTCGCTTTAACGCACTCAAATCATGTCTTCTCCTATAAAGTGTCGAATAAAACCGAAATTAAACGATTAATAAATACATACTGTACATTGATAGTGATTTGTTCATCAATCCTGACTTGTGTTAAATTCCATGTTGGTGGGCTACAGTTGTTTGTTCAATCTTAAAACACCTTAAATCAACCCAATAGGCTTTAATCATTCCATAAGCTGTTAATTATTAATAAAACTCAAAAGTGTTTACTGTTATCTCTGAACAATGTTGCATCCATGCTGTTTGCTCTAACAGTCCAATCATGTCTTCTCCTATAAAGTGTTTAAAGAAACCAGAATGAAAAAATGCTGATTTGTTGAATTATTGACTGTGTAAAATTCCATGCTTAGCAGCACCTCAACACCCTATATGTAGTGTTTCATGCTATCTCTGAAGAGTGTTGCATCCATGGCGTTCGCTCGAACACTCTTGAGTCATGTCTTCTCCTGTAAAGTGTTGAATAAAACCAGAATCTCTCTCTCTCTCTCTCTCTTTCATTTTTGAAAAAAAAAAACGTTTTGTGCTCAATTCCAGGCTGGTGCTAAGGCAGCACCTTAAATCATCCCTCACCATTCGATAGTCTTTAATCATTCCATAAGCGGCTAATAATACATGCAGTGCTTAATGTTATCTCTGAACTGTGTTTTCGAGGTGTATTTAATCCACCACAGCAAATTCTGGTGAACGCTGATGGGGGTTAAATTGCAGCCTCTCAAAGGACGAAGCTGATTTATGTTTTGATCGGGACAGAAACAGATTCGTTTTTGTAGCCTTTAAGATTTCCATAGGATGTTCCACACAGTGTTGAGTTAAGAATCGAAAGATTTTAATTAATATATAAATAAATAGTAATCCTGATTTGAGTTCAATTCCATGCTGGTGGGGCTACAGGTGTTTGTTCAACCAAGCACACCGCAACACCTTAAAACAACCCTCAACACCCAATAGTCTAATCATTCCATAAGCTGTTAATAATTAATGAAACATATAGTGTTTAATGTTATCCCTGAACAGTGTTAGTGCTATTCACTCTACCAGTATTTAATAATGGCTTCTCCTATCAAGTGTTAAATGACACCTGAATCAAACCTCCTGTGTTATTAATAATAATAATAATAATAATAATAAATACTGATTTGTTGAATCATTCTTGATTTGTGTTTACATTTATGTTGGTGGGCTACAGGTGTTCGTCCAACCAAACACACTGCAGCTTCCTAAATCAGCCCTCAACACCCCATAGTCTTTAATTCCATTCCACAATAATGTTATCTAATTGTGTTAATTCATCATAGTATTGTTGAATCAAACACCAAGATGAATTCTGTGTATCCTGATGGGGGTTAAATTGCAGCTTCTAGAAGGACGAAGCTGTTATTTTTTTTTTAATCAAGAGTCAGAGAATTAGAGAATTAACAGTGCAGTACCGAAATAAATTAGTTTGGAATGTTAAGCTTATTACTAAGAACCAATTAATACTGTGTTGAATTGACACAGTGTTAATTTACACCCACTGTTCAGTCTGCAAGTGAACAATTAATAGAAACGTTAATTAATTTAGTGGTGTTTAATGAACAAATCTAGGATTTAATTTTATTTTAAAATAACTAATTATGCACTGCAGGTGTTTAGTTACATAACATCCTGACCGTGTTAGGCTTAACCAGTTCAGTCAACTCGAGCACTGATAGTGTTTAATCATCTCTTCATCTAAAGTGTTGAGTTTGATCCAGAAGTGTGCAGGTAATAGTTATTGTAGGTGTTTATACGATTTGAATCAATTTAATTGAACGTAAATGACTGGACGTGCCCCAGCGCGGGAATAAACACCTACACTGTTTAATTTACACCTGCAGTTTTTTTTAAGAGCACTAATAGTCTTTAACTTTTTAATAAAAGCATGTACAGTGTTAGTGAGTCATCTCATACAGTATCTCTAAGTTCAATCAACCCTGAGATGTCTTAATTGTCAGTTTCTGATCGGAAAAAAAGTCAGTCTAAGAAGTTAGTTGTATAAGTTAATTTTATTTAACATTTTAAGTTAATTAACATACCAGTGTTTAATTACCACCTAAACTCTACCAGGACATCACTGATCAATGTTATTACGTATTCTGTAGTGTTTGTTCAAGAATCATTCAACACTTTACATTTTAATCAAAGTGGAAATTCCCAGTCTAGGACTTTTTACGCTAATAAAAAAAATTACGTTTGTCCTCCGCTGCAGTGGTAATAATTGGTTATCTTTAAAGCTCCACAAAAACAAGCTGCAGTGTTTATAATGCAGTGTTCAAATCATACTAAACACCTAATCTAAGATATACAGTAATCTGTTAGTCTCACAGCGTGAATCATGGCCTAAAGGATAACCAAGCACTATTCGAGTCAGTTCAACACTGTTAATTCTCAATCACATGTGAATTCATTTACAACCTACATAGTGTTGAACTAACACAGACTTAAATTATAGACCCAAAAATGTTTGTTCACCGATTCCAGGTGTTAATTAGACACTGTGCATGTAAATTCAACACTGTAAACTTAATTAAACACTACAATCCAGCATGAAGTTTGATTCAGACCTGTACAAAACATATTTTGATTTGGTTTAATACCTCCAATCAAAGCTCACTGTTAATAAACCATAAACAGAACCTTATTAAACACTGACTTGTTTTCGAGCGAAAGAAAGTGAGTTGTGAGGCATCAAGTGCACACTCCGTCTCACACCCTAAACTGCGACAGAGAGCGCTCGAGAGAGAGAAAGAGAGCGAATCATCATACGTGTACATAATACATACAGTATACACATACACAGTACATTATACACACAGTCTTGACCCCAAGTATTGACTCCAATCCCCACATTTATTCATATTAAATGACGTGGATTAAATTAAAGGAACAGGAACGAATGTCTTACTGTGACACGCTCCAAAGTGCCTAATGATGCAATTTATAAACAGCAGACCTCGTTTCCCCTCTCGTCGGTTCCACCCACTCAGCATTCAGCAGTAAATTAATCACCGGCCTCATCATCTGTTATCATCGGCACCTGTTTCTCACTGGATCATGCCTTAAATTAGATGGTTTTTATGCTTGAATGATTCGTTCTGTAGGTCACTGTGTGGCTTAACAAACAAGAATCATTCCTCTGAAGCAGCTCAGGTACAGGGACTGGAGAAAAAAGTCCATTAGGAAGCCTGGAGAACATCCTCAAGACTACAACACAAGGAAGTCTGGAGCTCTGGAAGCAAAATATGAAGAACTTTGGGTGGTGGATGGGGTGTCAATACTTTCACACAGTACTGAGGCTACGTAGAGCAATGGAAAAGTAGCGAGACATTCATGTTTCAGAGAGCTGCTTGGTATCTCCTAGTGGAGCTTTTGTGGAAGTTCTCCACAAGCTGCATTATGCAGAATGAAGTATTTTTTTCTTCTTCAGGAATTATTCCTAAACAAACTCGGAGGAAGGTCATGCTTTGATAATTCAGCCTTGCAAGGACGCTCTCTCTCTCTCTCTCTCTCTCTCTCGCTCTCTCTCGCTCTCTCGCTCGTCTTTTTGTCATTACAAGGACCCTCCGTTGGCATAACACTCCTCAGAGTAGCTAATTAAGCTAAATTTAACCTTCACCTCACTAACCAGAAGTTGGAGTCTTTTTGTCCTCATAAAAGAATAAATATATGTATATTCACACACACACACACACACACACACTTAGACACCAACAACGTTAATGTTATCGAACAATAAACGCAGCTTATTGAAGATGTATTAATTACATGTATTAATTGCAATGATTATACAGTATTCATACAGTATTTGAATGTGTAAAGTAAGAAAAAATAAAAATAATAATAATAATAATTAACATGTTCGTCGTCCATCTCACATGCATTAGTCCAATCAGAGGACTTTTTTCCGTTTATGCACTCGAATGAATCAAATCAAGCGAAAGTTGGTCCTGCAGCCAGATAACGTTATGATGACGGTTATTACAGCGAACCAGCAGGCACTCACAACAGTGTCAGTTTTACGCCCATATAAGGACATCCTGGTACAATTCATTCAGATCAGCGCTAATAAATAAGAAATATATTAATACAAACTGCACGCAGCAGGAACATTAAAGAACAATGAGCTATTCATTTCACGTAACAAACATGAAGAGAAATGCGTTTATGTAACACTGATGGAAGGAGTCTCCAGTTCCGGCGCTTCCTAACAGCCGATGTCTTCACGAGGGAGAAGTTTTACGCCTTTTGCGGTTTCTCAGGAACATGACAAGCTGTTATTTATTAGCGAGTCATCATTTCACACCAGCTTTTATGACCTTTGTGTACAGATTTGAATCAGTTTTATATAAAAACCGGTGTGGAAAAGAATAAAAAAAGATAAAGAGCGTCATCATTAAAGTGTCCGTGTTAAAGACATAGCTGTAAGTATCGGCCGCTCTGTAATCGACTCACTACAGGTGCGTTTTTTAAGTCTCCCTTTTTTCTTTTTTTTTTCTTTTGTGGTGGCTCAGTTTTTCCTCTCCTCCTTTAATGCAGGAGGATGAAACCAAGTGTCTGGTGTGGTTTGGTCTTTTCTTAGATGTGTATCAAACTCCGCTTACAGTTTTTACGGCGTGCGAAGGCCTGCAGGCGCTCCACGCTGTCCGCTTTACGAGCTCTCCGCTGTCTTGTTCCCTGATCACACACCAGCTCGTTAACACACGCCGCGGGAGGATCAAACATGCTAGCATGCTAACAGCCTCACCTGCGTTATGGACTAGCCAAGGGCTCGTTTAGCATTTTAGCACTTTATAACTGTTTCTGCCTAATCGCAGCTAGCTAACAAGAGCTAGTGCATCAATTTGATAAATAATAATTTATAATTATTTATCTAAATAACGCATATTTATTTCATTTGAGTGAGAAATCAGAAAATATTTCATGCCAAATGATCAAACAAAACTAAGTTAGTTCGAGTTTAGTCTAACTGGTAGCGGTGTTGCTTAGCATTTCGATTTTCGAACCGCATTTCAAGTGAATTCTTAGATAATAATTTATTACCCAATAATTAATGGGTTATTACATACAATAAATGATTCATTAAATGGTGGATTTTGATTGGTTAGATGGTGGAGATGGTGATAAAACCGCGGATTTTGATTAAACTGTGATTTTGTTTGTGTGATCTTTTGAAGACGATTTTAACGTGAAGGATTTTGATGGTTGGATGGTGGAGACGCTGAAATGGTAGATTTAGCTCGTATCAGAATCCACCATAGTTTGATGCTCTTTCACAAACGCAGACACGCACACACATCAAGGCAGGTGTGTGTAGTCAGTAAAACTGTATTTTGGCTCCCTGTTGCGTCTCTTCTCAGCCGGGTCTTTGTTAGCAGATTAAGAGGCGACGTCCGGAGCGTCCGTGTGTCCCGCTGCGCTTCATGCCCGCTGGCTTGATTTGTGGCACACGACCCGATGAATTAATAACGAGCTCTCAGCTCCCTGCTTTTTTCTTCTCCCTCTCTTTTCACTCGAGTGCTACAAGTTCTCAGTCTCATTTTTCTTCGCACCACTGTGCGTTCATTGCCACATGGTGGAAAAAACAACAACAACGACCTCTATGACTATACTGGTGATGTTACTGTAAGTGTGCCTTCTTGAGAGGATTTCCTTTAAAAAAAAAAAAAAAAAACATCACGCACATCTATTAATCCCCTCCTGAGTGTTTATATGATTAGACAAAGTGTTAAGCCGGCGGAGAAGGAGCTTGTTGCTCAGTTAGAGCCGATCTTGATTATAATAAAGTGGCGTCTTTAAAAGATCTGAGAGGTTTTTGAAATAAAGCAACCGAGCATTAGACATGTGTGTGTGTGTGTGTGTGTGTGTGTGTCGCAGTTTCCTGCTCCTCGACTGGATCTATACGTTTTAGAGCAGTGAAGCGAACACAGATGAGTTTATCCATATTTAATGGCTTCTTCCTCAGAGAGAGAGAGAGAGAGAGAGATTCCTGAGGGAGACAGAATAATATATACAGCCCTAAAAAAAACACTGTTTCAGGTTTCACCTAAAGTGAACAAAAATTGCGCTACATTTTCAATTAAAATTACAAATCAAGTCTTTTTTCTCGAACGTTAGCATAGATTGGATTCTTCTTAAATATGGCCCAACCGTAATCATATACATCGGATATAAAAAAAAAAAAGCTCTGTCCACTAGGGGACTGTCTTGATCCTGGGATGGGATCCACAATATATAATGATAAAAAAAAAAAATAGTCCTGGTTTGACTTGAACACCCTTCCTATGTATAAATACATGTTCAAGTCGAACCAGGACTAAGCGTTCCCTTAATGTTTTTGAGTAGTATATGTTTCGTATATAATTGCTCAGAGCGCAATTATATGCAATGAATAAACCGCTCTGTCCACTAGGGGGCACATCATCATCTAAATATAGCTAGCTGCCATGCTATTCTAGTATATGTTTGTTTGACGTTCATAGAAGGAGTCTCCGTAAGTGCTTTGTAAAAGTGGGAGGAGTCTTCACAGCTATCTTGAACTTGTTTTGTCGATATTACTAGAATTCCATAAAACTGGCTCCATTTCACAATGAAACTTGGCAGCTAGCTATATTTAGATGCCGATGTGCCCCCTAGTGGTCAGAGCGGTTTATTCGTCGCATATAATTGCGCTGTGAGCAATTATATACGAAACATATACTACTCAAAAACATTAAGGGAACGCTTAGTCCTGGTTCGACTTGAACTTGTATTTATACATAGGAAGGGTGTTCAAGTCAAACCAGGACTAATTTTTTTTTTATCAATATATTTTGGATCCCATCCCAGGATCAAGACAAGCTTGTTGCTCAAGTCAGCACTTGAAGCTTTGCTCTTCTCACCGATTCGTTTCTTTTCTCTTCTCTCAGAGATGCAAAGACAAGCTGAACTCGCTGGCGATCTCGGTGATGAACCAGTGGCCGGGAGTTAAGCTGCGCGTGACTGAAGGCTGGGACGAAGACGGACACCATTTCGAGGAGTCGCTTCACTACGAGGGCCGAGCAGTGGACATCACCACGTCCGACCGGGACAAGAGCAAATATGGCACTCTGTCGCGCTTAGCCGTGGAGGCCGGGTTCGACTGGGTGTACTACGAGTCCAAAGCTCACATCCACTGCTCCGTTAAAGCTGGTAAGAAAAGAAGAAAAACAGGACAAGATCTGTCCATAAAAGCTGGATGAAAAGATAAAAGAGTGCTGAAGAGTTTGGAGATAAATGTGTGTGTGTGTGTGTGTGTGTGAGAGAGATAGAGAAAGAGATTTATACTCTATAATAAGAGCTTCTGTGTTCTCGGGGCTGGCTGGCGTGTGTGTGTGAAAAGTGTGTGTCCTGTGTTACATTCAAAGAGATGAAGAGGATTCGGGTTCATTCTTTGAGAAATCTCGGGATGGTTTACGGAAAATTTTCCTTAGCGGCACAAAAAAGAGGCGAAACGAGTAAACGAATGAAGGGGAGAGGAGATGAATAAATGTTCAAATTAAGTACTAATAGAAATTTTTTTTTTGTTATTTCAAACAAAAAAAAAAAAAACTTTTTTTTTTTTTTTTTTATGTGCCTGCTGAAATATTTAAACCAATTTAAATATTTATTTTTTAAACCTATTTATTAAGATAATTTTTTATTCTATTTATTCTATTTGTGTGACATTTAAATGTTTATTTATATTGATCAATCCTTTTCTGTTTTTCATATATATATATATATATATATATATACAGTATATATCCCCCCCCCCCAGTAGCTTCAAACATTAAATAAATCAAACATTTCCTCGTCTTTATCCTTTTAACTTGATCCTCATCTTCACCCAAATCCTTATTAACCCTGTTATTACATATCCATTCTATCATTATAATCCCTATGATTAGATTCCCAGAAGCAAGCCGTGATGGTGTGTGTGTGTGTGTGTGTGTGTGTGTGCATGATTAGTGAGCTTATATCGCCCCACTCAGTCTCTGTGAGGGAGAAACTCTTTATATTTACTATAATGTCTTTTAGTTATTAATCCTTCTTGACTGATTTATTTGAATTAATTTAAATCGAATTTCAAAATGGAGTATATTTGTCAAATAAAAATTGTTAGTTAGTTCGTTTTTGCCAGACATCAGGATGTTTTTGGAATGAATAATTTTTTACATGCAGGTTATGAAAGCGTTTCTTAAATTATTTGTAGTTTTTTTTTTCTGTTGTTACTAAATAATAATTATATATAATTTCAAATAAATAATTAGATACATAGACAAATTGTCTTTCGCTGCATATCATCATCATGTCACATATAATACGATTATAAAATATTCAAATCTGTTTCAAAACTTCAGGGGGATAAAAATCCTGTCTCGTCCATTAGCACGTCGCTCATCTTTCAGCTTGTTTAAAGACGAAATCTTCACATTGCGATTCCAAACACACACGTTTTGACATATTTATTAAAGCCCCGTGTCACTCGGAGGTCACATGCCTTTCATAAGAAAAAAAAAAAAAAAAGGAGGATTTCCGTGGCCCAGGATCTGATGAGAGGATTAGAGTTTTAAAAAGAAGAAGAAGAAGAAGAAGAGGCACAAACCTTGTGCCATGTTTGCTGAAAGTGTGATCCGAGAGACAGGAATGTGAAGAGAGAAGCATGATGGGAAATAAAAAGGTGGCTTTGACGTTAGTCTGCCGTTTCAGACCTCATTTACATTCAAATCTCCATCAACAGAGAATCTGGGAGAGCAAATACCTATTCTTTCTTCTTCTTCCTTTTTTTTTTTTTTTTTTTTTGTAAAACCAGGCAATCTGTGTGTGTGTGTGTGTGTGTGTGTGAATTGTCACCCAGACGTTCCTGCACCTGAGCAAATATGAGCAAGTTGCTGGGAAAAAGGCCCAGAAGTGTCCCCTCCTTTATTGTCCAAGAGCTTCGTACACAAACTGTAATTAGAATGACAATGTCGCCTCCTTTATTGGAGCTTTTTTTTAATTAGAGTCGTCCGAGACTCTTCCAGTGAGCACACACACTCTCTCTCTCTCTCTCTCTCACACACACACACATGCTGTTTGGGAAGATTCGAACCAAAATTCACACAAGCTGCTCTGATTGATTTTGTTTGCCGACAGGCTGTGTTCCAATATGCGCCTTATTCCCTTTGTCTCGTTCACTACACACTACACACTACACGAGGGCTTTCTGAACACACTCGGTTTCTCCAGTAACGTAATAACTCTGTTTCTAAATCCTGATTCTGAGCAGTTACACATTGTTGAATTAACAGCGTATACTTAATGTAAAAATAATAATAATAAATAAAATGTATATTAAACCCAGTTTTTAACATAAATGATTTCGAACGTCAGCATTTTTAAATCAATGCTTTCTTCTAGAAAATGTTAAAAAATAATATATCTAAATATATCATTTCATTTTAAATGCCTCTATAAAATTTACTGCAAACATGAATCACCACTATTTATATAAAAATACAAATAATTTACATTAAAACCTTAAAACCTTGAATGGTCACTATTTACATTAAAATGTATTAAATTACCTTATTTATACTTAAAAAAATGCTTAAACATTTTTTTTATTTGTAGAATGATCTTTGTTTTTTAAACAATAATTTATAACCAAACTATATTGAATTAACACTAACGCCATGAATTAAAATAACAAATCATCAAAAATTTTTACAAAAAACGTGTTGATTTTGATTTTTTTGTTGAATTATCACAATTTAACTTTAAACATTGAATTATCACAAATAATATTTTGAATCGATACAAACTTGTTTGACATACAATTGTCAACTATTAAACTCAAAACCTTCAATCGTCACTGTTTGCAATAAAATAATTATTAAATTGACCCCATTTACATTATAAAAACTCATATGGTAATAAATTAACTTATTAAATGAGCAGATTTATTTACTTATTTATTTATTTTTAATTGAACTTTTAAACATGAAACATGGCAGAAACATTGCACTTTTTAGTTTAAATTGTGGAATCATTACTTTCCTTTTTTTTTGAATTGTCACTATTACATTTTAAATGTTGAACTGTAACGTAAAATATATTGAATTAACAAAACTATTAAATTTTAACTTTAAACATAAATGTATTCCTTTTTATTTAATTAAATCATGTTGAATTATTACTATTTAAACAGAAAAACACTGAATTGTCACAAATCAACTAAAAACGTTTTAATGTTGAATTATTATGAATTAAAACATGTAGATTTAATACTATTTATATTTAAACAATGTTGAATTCCACTGTAATTCAACATTAATTATAAATTGACATTGTGTAATTCACATTGTAAAATTATCCTTATTTAACTTGAAATATGCCGAATTATCACCGTTTATGTAGATTTTAATGTAGTTTTAACAATGTTACCACTTAAAATGTTGAATTATTACTATTAATGTACAATACATTGAATCATCACTGTTTAAATAAAGAAATATTCAATTGTCACATAAAAGATGTTGCATTACAACTATCGAAATATTTTTTTTCTTCGGTTTAGCAGTAAATGAATCACGAAAAACTTTACATTATCGCATTTAACTTAAAATGTGTTGAATCATCACTGTTTAAATGAAAATATGTTTAATTATAACATTTATTATCAAGTTAATTGTTGAGTTATTATTATGATAAAATATTTTAAATTATTAGTATTTAAATTTTAATCTATTAAAGAAATAATAAATCATAAGCATCCTTAATTATTTATGTTTATTAATACATAAACTCTATTAAAGATGGGTTTAGTTCCTACCACATATAAATAAACTTTACTGTAACTATGACAGCATCTGAGTAAACTCGATTATTTTTATTTCTTTACAGAGAACTCTGTGGCAGCGAAGTCGGGTGGCTGTTTTCCCGGCTCGGCCCGCATCCGCCTGAAGGATGGAGCGACGAAGCAGGTGAAGGACCTGAAGGCGGGAGATGAGGTCTTGGCAGCAGACGAGTTCGGGAACCTCGTCTACAGTGAGTTTATCATGTTTGTGGACCGCGAGAGTGCCAGAAGACGAGCGTTCCGCATCATCCAGACCAGGAACCCAGCGATGAGGATCGCACTGACGGCTGCACACCTGCTCTTCGTCGTCCAGAACTCCACGCTGACCGAGACGTTCGCCAGCGACGTCACGCCGGGACAGGAGGTGCTGATACTGGACGAGGCAGGAAGGCATCTTCGTGCGGTCACGGTGGATCGGATTTACGAAGAAGAACGCGAGGGATCCTTCGCGCCGCTCACGGGTCACGGCACCATCGTGGTGGACGACGTCCTCGCTTCCTGTTACGCCGCAGTACAGAACCAGAAGCTGGCGCAATTAGCGTTCATGCCCGTTCGCTTTGTCCACAAGGTGGCACCGTTTTTGTTCAACAGGTCTGTGCAGAATGACGGCGTGCACTGGTACTCTGACCTCCTGTACCAAATTGGGACACGGATTTTAGGTGAAGCTGCTTTTCATCCACTCAGCATGGAGGTCAAGAGCTGAAAGAAAAAAAACGTCTATATACATATATAAATAGATATGAATATCAAAGACTAATGTAGGACACAAGACAATATTAGAGTATAAATAAAAAGAGAGAAACGGGCCCCCCTTTCTGGAAGAGGAAAAAGAGGAGGAATATTTATTATTTTACAGACACCATCTCATAAAAATGGAGAAAAAAAAGAAAGAAATGGAGCCTTAAAAGTGTCCTGAATAATTTATTCACACCTGAACTCGGGCTACTGATCTCTCTCTCTCTCTATCTGTCTCTCTCTCTTGCACACTCACCCACATACACACACACACACACACACAAAGGATTGTGTTTCAGCATGTGTGTGTACCGTCCGGATGTGCAAAATCTATTTTTGTATACTTCAAGAAGAAACGAAAAATGAATGGAAAAAGTGCAACCAAGGCATGTGCCGATCTTTCCATGACGCGACGATTTCTTAACTTTTCAGCACCTTTTCTTCTTAAGGGTGTCAACCACGGGGGCGGGGCTTAACTTTAATGATGTGAAATTGAAGCGAACGGTCATTAGGCTAACTGTAACTGTGTCTGTTGAAGCCAGCAGTTTGTGCTAAGATGTTGAAAAAATGTCATACGTTGTCTCAAATTTAACTTAAGCCCCGCCCTTTTTTGGGGGGTCAAATTGGTGTCCCCATTCAAATTTCTAATAAAAAACATTTTAAAACGCTGCCTCCCAGGTAACATCCTGAATAACGCCGTTATTTGTAAAGGTTATATTATCGGCACATGCCTGCGTGCGTCTGACTGACTGACTGTTATATATATTTTTCGGGATTGGGGGGGGGTCCATAAATTATATTTTTATACACAGAATTGTAAATTAGATTTTGACTGTTCGATCGTTGCCGAATCACTTGAAATAGTGTAAATTATGAGAATATATTTTAATTTAAGTAGTCACAAAGAGTTTCTTCGTGCTATTATTCTTTTTTTATTATTTTTATTATTATTATTATTATTTTACTATTATCATCATTATTTTTCCATAATTTTTGCCTTATGTCCAGTTTTTTTCCCCTCCTTTCTCTTGTGCTTGGTTGGTCCTTTCGGGAAAGCAGAACTGCACATTTTGGACACTTCACTCGCCTAACAGCAGAGTTACAGACTGAAATAATACGTAACTCCTGTAAATTTACTAAAATGTATTTTTTTTTCCTCATTTTTTTGTAATAGGTGAATAGTTTTATAGGATTAAAATGTAGCAGATATGCACAGGCTCAATGTGTCAGGAAATGTATAGAGATGATTATTTATATGTTTATATTATAAAAAATGTGACAAAGAAACTGTTTCTGAGATTTATTTAGTTTCCTTTTTTTTGTCATGCTACAGTAGATAGTAACTATACAAAAAAATTATGAAGATGAACCTAAAAATATAAATAGTTTTCTACAACTTCAGATATGGATGCATTGTTGATTTGGATGGATGGATGGATGGAAGATAAAATGATGGCTAGCTTGTTTGATGGACAGATGGATGGATGAAGTTGATTGGGGGCCTGATGGAATGAGTGTATAGACTGGAGGGATAATATTTGGGTAGGCAACAAGATTGTGCACATATAGTTGGATGGATGGACAGACAAACTGTTAAATGAACGGCTGAACAAGTAGATAAAGTATTCATGTGGCTGGATTATAGATCATAGATATGGATGGATGAGCAGGTTATCACATTATTACTTTTGGATAAAGGGCTCGTTAGATGGATATATTGTATTGTAGTTAGATTTTGGATATTGGAGGTGATTGGTTGGTTAGATTATGGACATACTTTTAGAAGAAGGTATGAAGGGATAGATGATAGATATACTTTTTTAGGGGTGAATGAATGTATGGATAGAGTATGGGTCGTTTTTAAAGTAAGATATATATGGATAGGTAAATGGTTTAAAGGATGGATTGATAATTCGATGGATGGATTGGTAAATTAATTGATGGGTAGATCTCGGATAGACAGGGGTGTGTAGATGAATAGATGCATAGATCAGGGATAGATTGGCCTGGGTGGATGGACTGATGGATGGATGGATGGATGGATAAGGAGATGGGGATATAATTGATAGACTGTGGCATGAATGGATCAATGTAAAGATGTGTAGCTCATGAATAGACTGGGATGAATGGATGGTCTAATGGATGGATGGGTGGATCTTTAATAGACTGTGGTATGCATGGATGGATGGCCAGAGCACAGAATAACAGTGGGATGGCATAAATTAATAGATGGGTAGACATACATACATCATGGAAAGATTTGGATAAATGAGTGGATTGATAAGTGGATGGATAGAGAATTGCTAGACTGTGGGATGGATAGATAAATGAACAGATGCATAGCTCATGGATAGACAGGAATGGGTGGAAGGATGGATGGATCCTTGACAGACTGTGGTATAGATGGATGGAAAGATCATGGATTAACTGTTTGTTAGATTGGTAAATTAGAAGATGTACAGTATAGACCTTGGATAGACTATGGGATGGATGGATTGATGGATGGATAAGTGGATGGGGAGACAATTGAATCAATACATTAACAGAAATTATGGTACAAATTGGGAAAGAGTCAAATGTCCCAACTTTTCTGGAGCATGGCGCAGCCACCAGATTTGAAATCAACACATATTTTCAACAAACAATTAAATTCACATGGTACATCATCAAATGATGAGTTGATGTAGAGTTTTCAATAAAGGACAAAGTGGAGAGAATTTACAGTTGACATCGTATTTGGTTTTACTATCAATTCCCATACTGCCACAACGTTTTTGGAACTGGGACTGTAAATATATAATGGACGAACGGATGGAGTGGCGGCACGGTGGTGTAGTGGTTAGCACTGTCGCCTTGCACCTTCAGGGTCCGGGATCGATTCCCGGCCAGGCTCGATTCCCGTCTCTGTGTGCATGGAGTTTGCTTGTTTTTCCCGTGCTTGGTGGGTTTCCTCCGGGTACTCCGGTTTCCTCCCACAGTCCAAAGACATGCAGATTAGGCTAACTGGTGTTCCTAATTGCCTGTAGTGTGTGAGTGTGTATGTGTGTGTGCCCTGCGATGAAGTCTCCTAGGATTGGCTTCAGGCCACTTGTGACCCTGAATACAGGATAAAGCGGTATAGAAGATGAATGAGAGTAAGTGAGTGGATGGATGGATTAATGGAACATGGATAATATTAGAGAGATGGAAGTCTAGACAGAGAGGTTATTTAGGTTATTCCTTCAGAGGCAGAATTATTCAGATTTACAAACAGATGAGCAGACAGACCCAGACTGCTAGAGACAGACAGACGGATGGAAAGACAAACAGATGAAATCAATCTCGACCTGATGTAAACGTTGTCTATTTGTCCAGGTATGTTTGCACACATAGCAACCTGTTTGTCTGTCTGTCTCTCACGTTTGAGAAAGTGTGTGTGTGGTGCACTACAAAAACCTGAGTGTTCTTGGAGCTGGATGGTGTGTTTGTGTGAAATGTGTGGGCTCTCTGCTACATTTGAACAAAGCAAGAGGATTCAGACGGTATGTGAGTGTGTGTTAATCAGG
This sequence comes from Channallabes apus, assembly GCA_030522415.1. Taxonomy (NCBI): domain Eukaryota; kingdom Metazoa; phylum Chordata; class Actinopteri; order Siluriformes; family Clariidae; genus Channallabes; species Channallabes apus. The sequence continues at coordinate 7,476,621 of CM060108.1, forward strand.
AGTGTTCCTGATTAAAGATGAGTGTTTATTGCACACTATACCCTCACACACACATATACACATGACACACACGAACTATTAACGAAGCTTTTCAAAAATCTAGGACACAAAAGAAGAGAATAAAAAAAAAAAACGTAAAATAATAAACAGAACTTTGAATAAAACATTGTGTGGATTCAAGCGACTTTGACTCAATTTGACTGGATCAGAGCGACTCAAAAACAACAGCTCCCGGTCTGCAGTGGTCAGGATCTACCAGAAGTAGATTAGGAAAGAAAACTGCTGATCGCAAGACAGGGTCATGGGAGACCAAGGCTCATTGATACACATGATAAGTGAAGATCAGGCCGTGTAGACTGATCCAATACAAGAGCTCAAACTGCAGAAAAATGAATGTTGTAGAAGGTGTGGAAACAAACAGTGCTTAGCAGTTTGTAGCGTATGCGGCTGTGTAGCTGCAGACCAGTCAGGGTGTCCATGCTGACATGAGTCCACCACCATCACCTACATTGTGCAAGTCAGAATCAGAAACTGGACCACAGAGCAGTAGAAGTAAGCTGAAGAAGCATGTTTTGCAGTGTGATGCTCTGGGTCAGGTTCTGCCTGGGAAACATTGGGTCCTGCCATTCATGTGGATGTTGTTGCTGACATTGCTGCTGACTAACGACACACCTTCATGGTAATAGTGTTCCCTGATAGGAGTGGCCTCTTTCAGCAGGATAATGTGCCGAGAGACACTAAAAAAATTGTTCAAGAATGGTTTGAGGAACACTTTAAAAAGTCTGAGGTGTTGAAACTGCCTTGTATTCATCCAAATGAGCATCTAAGGGGTGTGTGATGTCCGGTCCGGTCCATGGAGGCCCGACCTCAAAACACACAGCACCCAAAGGAGCAAATGGCTTTTTTTAAGCCATTTTCCGATTATCCTCACTCATAAGTGGGTTTTCTTTTGGCTGCACAGCTGTTTAGTCCCAATCCCTTGAGTTCTCTTCACATTGTGCATGTGGAAATGCTCTCACCTTAGCTGCGAGTTCTTCATTTTAACGATTTGATTTCACTAAGCATTTGTATATTTTGTTATATTTATTACATTTTAGTGCAATTATCTTTAGTTTATTGTTTTGTTTACTCTCTAAGATCTACCAAACACATTTCGTTGCATCACTACAATGACAATAAAGTCTGTTTATCTGTAATTGATCTCATCACGCTCAAAACTGTTTTCCTGACTGCCTTTCTTCCACAAAGATATTGATTCAACACTATGCTTGCAGGTTTTAATAATGCGTTTTACAATTCTTAACCCGATTTTAGTAGTTTAAGCAATCTCCTTAGTTGTTTTCGTTGCTAATGTAGGACAATAATTTGACGCTTTTGAAGTAGAGTAGCAATTAGGGTTAAATAACTTGTTGCAGCCTCTTAACTATTTGTGTAGTTAAAAATTTTCCTTGTTTTCTCCTCTGTTCCATTGCTTGCTTCATTGCTTTATCTGTATTTCTCATTAGATATATACAATTTTGTATCTTATAACTCTTATGAGTTGTGGTTGATCAGTAAAGCATCGTTCTATTGTAGCATTTTAGGAAAAATCTAAAATAAAAATAAAAATTAACTCCAACATTAAGCAACTATAGTAGTAGTAAGTCAATAAAAAATATATATATATTTTGTTTGTTTGTATGTGATATCAAGCATATTTCTCTCTCTCGCTCCCTCTCTCTCTCTTTCTTCGGGCACAAGGCCGCTTGCAGGATTTTGCCGCTTTTCTTTACCTGCGTGGTGAGGAATGCTCATGCTTTTATGCTTTTTGGATGCTTTTGTGTGTATTGGCATAAAGCGTGCAAGGTCAAAAAAAAAAATCCACACAATGAAGAACTGCTTGAGAGAAGTGGCCGTGGAATTTCTGTTCATGTTGCAACACAGTTCAAAAGCTTTCAAACCTCTTTTCTAAACACACACACAAACTAAGCAGCTAACAAGTTTGTGTATGAGCATTCAATTCACTCGCTACAAAAATGTCTTTTTCTTTTCTTAAATATTTTGTAACATGAAAATATTTTATCTACTTTATATATACAAAGGTTGCTCAGATCAATCCAGAACCTGTGATGAAGTTTCTGTTGAATGAAGGCATTGAATTTTAAGCACAGTACAGTGATGAGACTCATACCTGCGGTAGGACATTTGAACGGGGCAAATGTTTTAAAGAAGGCTGTACCTCTGTGACAAACCCGGCCACGGTGGATCGGAGCCCACTGCAGTTGTTCCTGTGAACATTCAGTGAGTGGAACGCTTGATCCTTGAAAACTGACCACACCAAATTGTGGAAGACACACATCTGTCTGAGGGAACTGTACACACGATCAGTCATCAACACCACTTGTACATTTCAGGAACTCGTCTGAGAAATATTGCCACATCCCCGTACAGTCCTGACCTCGCTCCGAGCCATTTCCACAAGGAGTTCCTGGGAGGCCAGCATGAATGAATCAGGCAGTTTGATCATGGTCCCGGCGTACTGAGAAAACTTTCTATCTTGATGGAGTCCAAGCACTAGTGAGACACTGGGATAAGTGCATTAGTGTAGCAGGGGATTATATACAGTGGTGTGAAAAACTATTTGCCCCCTTCCTGATTTCTTATTCTTTTGCATGTTTGTCACACTTAAATGTTTCTGCTCATCAAAAACCGTTAACTATTAGTCAAAGATAACATAATTGAAGACAAATGCAGTTTTTAAATGAAGGTTTACGTTATTAAGGGAGAAAAAAAACTCAAAATCTACATGGCCCTGTGTGAAAAAGTGATTGCCCCCCTTGTTAAAAAATAACTTAACTGTGGTTTATCACACCTGAGTTCAATTTCTGTAGTCACCCCCAGGCCTGATTACTGCCACACCTGTTTCAATCAAGAAATCACTTAAATAGGAGCTACCTGACACAGAGAAGTAGACCAAAAGCACCTCAAAAGCTAGACATCATGCCAAGATCCAAAGAAATTCAGGAACAAATGAGAACAAAAGTAATTGAGATCTATCAGTCTGGTAAAGGTTATAAAGCCATTTCTAAAGCTTTGGGACTCCAGCGAACCACAGTGAGAGCCATTATCCACAAATGGCAAAAACATGGAACAGTGGTGAACCTTCCCAGGAGTCGCCGGCCGACCAAAATTACCCCAAGAGCGCAGAGACGACTCATCCGAGAGGCCACAAAAGACCCCAGGACAACATCTAAAGAACTGCAGGCCTCACTTGCCTCAATTAAGGTCAGTGATCACGACTCCACCATAAGAAAGAGACTGGGCAAAAATGGCCTGCATGGCAGATTTCCAAGGCGCAAACCACTTTTAAGCAAAAAGAACATTAAGGCTCGTCTCAATTTTGCTAAAAAACATCTCAATGATTGCCAAGACTTTTGGGAAAATACCTTGTGGACCGACGAGACAAAAGTTGAACCTTTTGGAAGGTGCGTGTCCCGTTACATCTGGCGTAAAAGTAACACAGCATTTCAGAAAAAGAACATCATACCAACAGTAAAATATTGTGGTGGTAGTGTGATGGTCTGGGTTTGTTTTGCTGCTTCAGGACCTGGAAGGCATGCTGTGATAGATGGAACCATGAATTCTACTGTCTACCAAAAAATCCTGAAGGAGAATGTCCGGCCATCTGTTCCTCAACTCAAGCTGAAGCGATCTGGGGTCATTCAGCAGGACAATGACTCAAAACACTCCAGCAAATCCACCTCTGAATGGCTGAATAAAAACAAAATGAAGACTTTGGAGTGGCCTAGTCAAAGTCCTGACCTGAATCCTATTGAGATGTTGTGGCATGACCTTAAAAAGGCGGTTCATCCTAGAAAACCCTCAAATAACGCTGAATTACAACAATTCTGCAAAGATGAGTGGGCCAAAATTCCTCCAGAGCGCTGTAAAAGACTCGTTGCAAGTTATCGCAAACGCTTGATTGCAGTTATTGCTGCTAAGGGCGGCCCAACCAGTTATTAGGTTCAGGGGGCAATTCCTTTTTCACACAGGGCCATTTAGGTTTGGATTTTTTTTCTCCCTAAATAATAAAACCCCTCATTTAAAAACTGCATTTTGTGTTTACTTGTGTTATCTTTGACTAATAGTTAAATGTGTTTGATGATCAGAAACATTTTGTGTGACAAACATGCAAAAGAATAAGAAATCAGGAGGGGGGCAAATAGTTTTTCACACCACTGTATAGAGAAATTACAATCCTTTAAATGTCTTCTGTTAGCCTGCGTAATGAAAAGTCCCAGTTTAACTTGAACACTCTGAACTGTTGTAGTGTCCACTATTCTCATCAATTAAAACACAATTACTTCCAATAGAATTCCAATACAGTTCTTATTACAGTATTTCTTATAGTTCCAGCAAAATTCAAACACTATAACCTCAAGTCCAACATGACTCTAATGCTCTTATAATTCCATCACTGCTCACAATTCCAATATCATTCCAACAACATTCTCAAACTCCAACATAATTCTAACACTACTGTCATAATTCCCATTATTCCAACATCAATACAACACTCCTCTTATAATTCCAACACTACTGTCTTAATTTCAACGCATTTCCCATAATTCCAACACAATTCTAATAATGTCCTCATAATTAGAACACAATTCAAACATATTATTCTTTAGATTATCTCTCTCAATATCTTAATTCTATTCTCTATCTTAATTTTAATTCCAACATCGGTCCAATTCTCATAACGTTCTCATAATTCCGGAACAATTCTAACTATGTTCTTATACTTTTAACACAATGTAACACTATCTTAATTTCAACAAATTTCTCATTGTTCCAACATCATTGGACACACATGCCCACACGATATCGAGCACAATTCTAACAATGCCCTCATAATTCCAGCACAATTTTAAAATTGTCCTCATAATTCCAGCACAATTCTAACAATGTCCTCATAACTCCGGCACAATTCTAACAATGTCCTCATAATTCTGGCACAATTATAATAATGTCCTCATAATTCCGGGACAATTATAAAAATGTCCTCATAATTCCGGGACAATTATAATAATGCCCTCTAATTCCGGCACAATTATAATAATGTCCTCATAATTCTGGCACGATTCTAACAATGTCCTCATAATTCCAGCACAATTATAATAATGTCCTCATAATTCTGGCACGATTCTAACAATGTCCTCATAATACCAGCACATTTCTAACAATGTCTTCATAATTCTGGCACAATTATAACAATGTCCTCAAAACAATTATAATAGTGTCCTCATAATTCCAGCACAATTATAACAATGTCCTCATAATTCTGGCATGATTCTAAAATTGTCCTCATAATTCCAGCACACTACTATCTTAATTTCAACAAATTTCATTTTTCCAACATTATTCTAACACTTTTCACCAAAATCAAAAACAATTCTCATAATTTCAACTTACTGTGAACTCCCATTCTAACATTATCCCGACACTATTGACTTAAATTTAACACATCTCTCATTATCCCAGCACAATTCAAAAACTATTCTCGAAATTCCAACAATTCTGTCTTGATTCCAACGCTATCCTCTCAATTCCCAGACTCCTAGGTTTTGCTGATTATGTTTTTGGTGTGTTGGTATTGAACATAACACTCACACATTCACATTAGTTTCAGATAATTTTATTGTTTTGGGATTTGTGCTTGCATTTGACATTTACATGATGACAGAAAAAGCACGTGTACATACTGGTACAGCCATGACAGCAGTTTAGAGAAACACACAGTTCGCTCCACACAGTATCGAGTGATCACATGACTTTCAGAGTGTACAGTACATTGTCTTTTTATATGGAGCGTTCGCTTCGAATTCCCAACAACAACGCAGAAGTGTGTGCGTGCGTGCGCGTGTAACAGAGAAATCACTTGGAGCTCTGATCGAGTGTGTGAATGCTCGCTTGGGCGCAGCGTCACTGATCCACGGTAAACAAACTAAGGAAATCCACACGCCACGTCCTCCCTGCTTTAATATAAAAAAAGCAAGTCATGTGAACATTAAAGGTGCAGTCGGCGCGGAGAAGCCGATTCGCTGATAGAGAGATAGAGAGCATAAAGGAATGCACAGAATTCTCTATTTGATCTTTAGCAAAACTGTGAAGAGAGAAAAGACAGTGATAACAGAAAAGATGGTGAAGTTGTTCTGCCCCTGGACCTGGTGAAAAAAAAAAACTGAATTAGAGTTAAAAAAAAATAAAAAAGCCGCTCGCCAGGAAACTCTGTGAACAAACCAGTCATTAGTTCAATCAAAACCAGAGTATTAAAGGTGCGGTTCAGCGATTAAAGGGGCAGAATGTAAAGTTTACAAAACCTACAAAAAGAATCAGCGCATTTTCAAATTTACCATTACTGTAGTTTACCTTAACTTTAAAAAAAAAAAATTATTGAATCGCTCCTTTTCTGGATCTTCCTTTCCGACCTAGACGTCAGCTCCGCCTCCTGCTTAACTCACTTAACTTTCACAAGAACTCATCGAACATCATTTTTCAAGTCAGACAAACTCAATGGCTTTTTGTTTCAGTTACCTTAAAGGTAGCAGAGCACTTTGAAAATAACTACACACTGCTGCTTTAAGTTGACCAAGTGAGCAAATTTAAAAGAATTGAATGTCCCTGATTTGAGTTGACATTTGTCTGGGTCTGAATTTAGTCCCGCCCCCTCAATCATAGCTGTTTGAATCCGTCACTTTTAACTCAAGGACAATTGCAACGTTGTTAGGATTGTGCTGACGGCTTGGTGAAGTTTATGGTCTATTGTCTGCAAAGTGACAGGTCTGTAAATATTACACACTGCCCCTTTAAGGTTTTGAGTTCAAATCCAGTGGAGAGAATGTCATCAGGCCAATTCAGTGTCGATCAGCTGACGCGCTTGGTGTCTGATGGTAGCTTACGCACGGAGCAACAAGGCTGATATTTTCCCTAAACACACGGGTCCAAATCTAGGCTGCACTGTTTCATCATGGTTAGCCTTGCTGCTAGAAAGTGAAGAAGCCGACACCGGACACCAAACCCATCTTCAGCTGATCGACTGCGTTTGAGGAATTGTTGCTGAACCGCCCCTTTAAAACCCCTTCATGCCGTCAGCAGTCTCTGGAACATCTACCCTGAGGGGGGTAAAAAACTCAAATTAGTAAAACATTCAATTAACGAGTCTATCCTTTAAGGAGTTACTAATTATAAAACTTTAAGTGATTTTCAACATATAAAATTGATTTTAAAAAGTTTCACTTTTTTTAACACTGCAAAATAATAATAATAATAGTAAAAATAGTAATAATGCCCTCCTCTATATTGTTGCAAAATTGAAAAAAGTCCTACAAATGATTCTAATAACTGAACCACATCATAGTACAAGTAAAATTAAATTAATTATAAATAAATAAATAAATAAATAAAAAGATGACCACAAACTTCTAATGAAGTTACTTCAAGATTCAACATGAATCCTGGTTTCTCTCTTATAAGATTTGTTCCTTTCGTTTTAAATCTTATATAAATATTAAAAATGTGTCACATGACACGGGTCAGCATAGCTGATACGATTCAAAGTTCAAATATTAAAATTAAAATCCATATAAACACAGATGTAAAAAAAGTGTGCTTAAATCTGAGGATCAAAATGTAAAAAGTAAATAAATGAATGAAAAAATAAATAAATAAAACTTCAGCATGCGCGTACAAAATGATAATGACGTCTTACCAACGTTTTACGAGAACACCTGTGGACGAGACAGAAATAAATACTGACCTGTTTTGTATATTCATCTATCACTTTGAAGTTTAAAATAAAATACCTGGATATGTATTTAAACTTTACATTCAGCATGTTCTGAATTAGGTTGCTTTCACATTTGATGATTTTTTTTTTTTTTCACTTAATTTTTTACTCTCCTCCAATTAAATGTACATTAAAAAAAATTATAATAATGTTGTCCAGAAGAAGTCATGTAACCATATGACAACCGTAATAAAACTCTTGCATGCTGTAACCATAGCAACGCTCTTACCAGCTCCTAGGTAAATAATTGTCTTAGAAAGACATCAAATGTGAAAACATGGTTAAGTTTAAGAAAAATATTTTTGAGACTGAGCTCAAATGAAGATAGAAATAAAGCAAAATCAAGAAACAAAGTGCTTTAAAAATCGAACAACCAAAAATTCTAAAAACATCAGGATGCAAAATTCCATAAGGGTTAGGGGTTTCCACCCCAAAAACACACACACACTTAAACCCCAAACACATGGATGGAGAATGTGAAGGTGAAGTGAAATGAGAAGAGAAGATATATTACACCACCCCTCCCCTCACCCCCCCCCCACCCACCCAACCACGCACACAAAGTGACCCGTCTGCACATCCGTGTCGTTACATTATATACACATGACCATCGTTTATTCTTTTGGTTTTTTTTCCTTGTTTTTTTAATCTTTAAAACGTTTTCAAATGATAATAATGATAATAAGCCCACCAAAGATAAACCTTCGGGATGAGCGCGCAGCTCACAGAACGTGTAAAACAATTAATTGTTTATGTGTTTTAGTACAAAGTTATGATCAAAAAAAAAAAAAAAATAAAAATAAATGAATCACCTGCTGTTACAGTCAAATTTTCTGAAACGTCTAGTTTAGCCACGTCTTATGTACAAGGATCATGAGCGCTGATAGCGGCTGCTCCCGACACACACACCTGCTCCTGGACAAGCGCAGAGCAGAGAAGCACTGAATAATTCACACTAGAGGAACGAGCACAAGGGCGACTACTACGCTCGCCGGGAAAAGGCCCGGATATTAAGCCGCATTAGATCATGTTAAACCGCCTGAGCGGAAACGTGCACGCAAACACATCCATACCTTTAATAAAAATGAAATAAAAAAAATTAAAAAACAGCGCGAAAAGAAATGACAGCTACGGCGCTAATCAGCGATACACTAGAAACTGTGACAAAGTGGAAATCCGTCTCAGGCTGAGGAGGAAAATATTATATCTCACAATCCGTGAGGGGAGAAAAAAAGAAAATGCTCGCACGGCTGTTTAGCAAAGCTAGTGCAGCGATCCGTCGCTCCTGATGCCCCAGAAGCACTAAATGAAGAATGAAATTGCACTTCAAAACACATCCAGCCGTTAAAAATTTCAAGAGTCCTGTGAAAAATAAAAAAATAAAACATCGAGGACTGATTTATAATTGCCTCGAAGCAGTTTAGCGATGCTAGCAAGCTAATCCGTCAGAGTCACAGTGAGAAACTGACAAGTAGTTTAGTAATATCATACAAAACAGAAATAGAGATATACATGCTAGAATCCTGATTAGCAAGGCTACAGAACAAACACACAAACTGATAAAAAAAAAAGAGGAAAAAAAAAAAAAACAGGGTGTTTTTACCTCAGGAACATATTGTAACCTCTTAGAATCTCCACAAATTGATCTATACAGGGTGATTAGCGCAGAGCTAGCATGACGGTACTTCAGATTTGGACACAAACACCATCTGAACCTTAAATAAGAGCTGAAAACCTAACAGCACTGGGCCTAAGTGCGCTTTAAATCTCATGCTGATTAAAATCTAACACTCTGGCTGTGAAAGAAAAGCAAGGAGGATTAAATATTTAGCATAGCTTTGATAGTTAGCATAGCTAAAGAGAGGGGGAAAAAAGAATTAAGGATCTGGTTTTGAAGTTAGCAGTGTTTGTGCAGCATTCCTCTTTTCAAACTGCAGAGTCGGGACGTAGATAAGAAAGAAAGCTGTCGCTATGCACTACTGGATCCTCCTTATCGCTAATCGACACTGAACTAGGAAATAACTATGATACAGCGAGCGGTGCTAGCGTAAAGAAATAACCGCTGAGGAAACCGTGAGAGGACACTCGCCTCGAAATCTAACGAACAGAAAGCAAACAACGGCTAATCTCAGCTTATCAAAAAACTAAGAAAAAAAGCTGTCTTCTTACCAAAAATGACTAAATGCTAATACATTAGCATGTTAAAGTTAAGGTCTGGAAATACTGTGATAGAACTGAATAAAGAAAAAAAAAAAAATCAATAACGACTATCACAAGAAAAAACTTAATGGTTCACATACGTAAGCAGAACGCACAGTTGCGGTTGTGTGTTAACTATGTAGAAATCTTAAAGGTATTTAAAAAAATAAAAAATAAGATCTTATGACCTTATGGCTAATAAGGAAAATGAGAGCACTGTGTCTGTTAGTGTTGTTAACTCTTCTGTAAATCCTGCAACTGTGCAAACTGTGATGATAAAACAAATACTAAGTTAATATTCCGACCCACAATCAGAGCTCAGAAATAAAACAAATCTATTCAATAAAAGCTGATTATATGTTGCATGAGCGCGTCCAGGATACGAACTACAGCTACTTCATACAAGCAAATTACTCAAAGCGATTTAGATTATTGTGCGCCAACCAATCTCCCATCTCCGTTTCTACTCGCACGCTGCCCTCTAGTGGTGGCGGCGTGTACAACTCCAGCCTCCAGGGAGAGAATCTTGTCCAGGAGTGTGCATTTAAAAATGTTTAAACGAGTACGGGAGCGACCGCTATCGAGCGTCATCGCTGTCGACTACGCAGGTTTGCTTTAAAACTCTCATTTCACTCAGACAAAAGAAAAACAGTTACAATCATATTAGCAGACGCTAATACTAACAATAACAACAACAACGTTATACGGCGTCTCATCAGTCAGAGCGTTCTGCCCACCTCAGTTTGACTCAAGTTTTAGGAATTGAAAGCAAAACATGAAGCAGCTGCTCACGGTGAAACCATGGACGATTAAAATCCGAGTCGTTTCTTTTTCCGCTGCGAGTTCCTCTGAGGCTCGGTTTAGTGTTTTGAGAGCGTTAAGAGTAAAAACGCGGCCCTCGGTTCCAGGAGCTCGCTCCGGTCTCTCTGCTTTAGCACCGATCGTTTTCTCGTCCTCAGCCGTCGATAATGGTCACGTCGATGTGGGACAGGTCGATCATGTGCCTACGTGATTACAATACATGAGGGGGAAAAAATTTAGCCGCTAATCAATTTACGTAAGCTAGCTACAACAAACAAAATAACCGAGTCGTGTTTCACGTTATGTCCGATCATGATGCAACATGATCGGAAAATAATAATAATAATAAAGAAATAAAATTGAAACAATGTTACAGATCACTTGGCGTTGTTCACCGCCGATCAAACTGTTCGACATTATCAGTGCAAACCAGTCAGTTTAACTGTTACGCAATTAAACTGGCAACAATTATACTTTATTTGTTTGAAGGTATCAAACAAAAAGGTCATAATGTTTTTGTACTAGTTTACTGTCAAGTCTAATTGTGAAACGTCCTGGAAACAACGGACAAAATGAAACTTCAAGACAAAACATAAAACATCTTGATTATTAGAAAAAAAATTATTTATATTTTAGGTTGGACAACAAAGACTCCTTCCTTAAACGTTAAATAAAACATCTTGAACAGTTCTACAAATGTATTTGTTTACGTAACAATATAATTTTAACATGTTTTTATCATCATTATTATTCTTAGGATCCAAGCACTATGACATCAGCCAGTAAAACCTGTGCCGAGTTGCTGTGCGGACCGTAAATACACGTTCCTGTGTGAGTTATTTCTATAGAAACGGTAAAACATTTCTTCTTTAGTTACTTTGTTTATCATTGCAATAAATATTCATATTTAACACCCGTTTTTAGTGCTGTGTTGCAAATTAACGTAATGACCAAACTGTGACTTTATTCTCGTTTAATGTGGAACACGGTTTAATAGATATTATTCCATGTGTTGTAGAAGTTGTGACTTTAAGGCGCGTACGCGAAGCCGGCTGAAGCAGGAGCAGCGCTTCCTCCGCGCTCACCTGTGGAAGCTGTGCTGGAAACTCAGAGCGTGCTGAGGGTTCACGAAGGTGGCGATGGCTTTCCTCTGCTGCGGCATCATCTTAAACATCTACGGAGAACAAAAACACTCTTTGATCTTAAAAGAAAAATATATATAACATATATATATATATATATTCAATTCAATATCACATTCAGCACATGCACCTGGTCTGACCGTGCAGGGATCGAATAAAAGGTAATAGAGCAGAAACAGAAAACCCAGCGACCCCGAGCGCCACCCAGTGTCCTGAAGTGTTACTGCATCACGAAACATTTTACAACAGACTGCTGTTCAAATACATTTAACACCTGGAGACTCTTTTAATAAACTGTAAAAAAAAAAAAAAATCGATGATACATGATTTCTTCTGTATTTCTGTGACGCGTTTGAACAAGCAGACTGATTTATTGTTTTAGACAAACAACCATCGGATGACCAATCAGAATCCAGAGTGAGGTGTGAGTCTACCTGTATGGGGCCGATGGAGTTGAGCAGGTTTTTGATCTGATTCTCGGTGGTGGACGACGACAGGCCGTCTATAGACACCGTGCTCGGCTGAGGCTCCGCGACTCGGTTACTCTGCCTGTTCTGAGGCGCCACCCGTCCACCTCGGGCTCCGCGACCACGCCCCGGACCAGAGACTACCACCTGCACACACACACACACACACACTTTTACACCATTTGCAGTAAAAAAAAAAAAAAAAAAAAAAACCGCAAATCATAAACCAACAGTGTCCTGCTTTACATACTAAACAAACATGACGATAAATAAACAATATTGTGGTGTTTACCGCCATCTTGTGGCGAGCACGTGATCTGCACTTAAAACATCTTTTTTTTTTTTAATATCGCCATTTTCCAGCTCGTACCCGGTTACTCTGGTTCACTTCGGGATGATGCGACTGCAGCAGTGCTGGCGGTGGTGGTTGTTGTTGTTGTTGTGTTGGTGGTCCAGCGGCTGCCACCGTGACCTTCCTGCCGGCGGCCGGTCTCTGCTGAGGAGCGGCTCGACCAATCACCTGCTGCGGCTGATTCAGGAGGGGCGGGGCTTCATCTCCCTGCTGAAGAAATACACGCCTGTTTATTCTGCACATGAGGAGGGAGGCGTGAACATTCCTTCAGACCAACCTTGAAGAAACTCAATCATTATACTGACTAATAAGTTAGTTAATTATAAAAAAGTCTTTAAAGTTACTTGTCCTCTTAACATAAGGAGGACATTATATATACACACATCACAATCCTTTCATTTAATAAATTAATTTCCTCCTTTTCTGTATTAACCGTCTGATCTTTATCACACCAGACGGTTTTTATTCTTGCTTTGTCTCACTTCGTCCTCGAATAAAACATGACAAAAGACGTAGCGATTCTGACCCGCGCTACCGTCCTGCCGTGTGAATCCATCAGTCTCTCTCTCTCCCTCGCTCCGAACGAGACGCTATCACGTCATCACCCTCCCGCCTGATGCGCCGACAGATTAACGCGGCTGAATAGAAAATCCAGAGCTGCTTGTCGGATGCTAAACTCTATTATTCCCTCACCACCTCTTCCTCCTCTTCCTCCTCCTCCGCTTCTTTTGTGAACATTTCATTTACTCTTATCACCAGCGCTAAGCTCAAAAGAATATCTGCCCCATTTTTTTTTCCCCTCTCGCAGGTATTATTATAGCGATACCTGCGAGCAGGGAGAAGATTAATCGCGCTTGTCGTGGGATTGACACCTATTTTAACACGGATCAACGTCAGACGGCTGGAGAGGGAGACGATAACGATGTCAATCCGTTTTCGAGGATAAGATTACGTGGTTTTTATTTTTTTTATTTCCCCTCTTTTCACGGTTAAGACGTTTATTTACGAAGCGGCACCCATGTCAATTAAAAAAAAAAAAAAAAAAGGTAAAACGTTTATAGACTGGAGCGAAAAGACTTGAAGACTCGCGAACCTTTTAAAGCGCCGTCGAAATCCGAAATGCCAAGCGGCTCACGCTGACAAGTGCCATTTCAGCGCTTCGGCGGTAAAGAGTGCGCTCAATTAGACGCGAGCGCCGCGGCAGAGGCTTTATGGATTGAGCGACGTTCGCGCCGAGCTCTTACACTCGTTTTCTTTGTCCAGCCTCCGAGAAAAATGACAGGACGGAAGGAAAAAATTAAAAGGACACGCGGGATGTGAACTTTACATCAGGCGTACTACGCGTCTCACGGATGAAGTCTGACGCTTGACTTTTTTCCTAATATCATACTTCACAAAAATGTCCAACGCGCCACTGTCCTCCGGCTCACCAGCGTCTAGACACATAGTCCAATTAAATGTAATGTAACATGGGGGGTGAATACTTATAAGCTCGATAATAAACTTGTGCTCACGTTTAGTAGTCGTTTAACAACTCGCACTTTCTGCGGTATCTGTGGCGTGCCGCCGCCGCCGCTGTTAAGCCGCTGCATGACCGTCCTCTTCCTCATGATGTTAGCTTGCGTCTGGACCGGTGTGATCTTCTCCACTGGGGGCGCCGTCACGCCCGCGCTGGCACCCGGGAGCTGTGGAACGGGTCTCTGTGGGATCTGCACGCGCGGCTTTTGCTCCAGGCCGGGGTTCTGTAGGCGGGATTTGATGCCGTTGGGGGCGGGTGTCGGGGGCTGAGTCGGGGTGGTCGGGGGTTGAGTCGAGGGTTGAGTCAGGGGTTGAGTCGAGGTCTGCGTGGGGGGGGCTTGGGCAGGTACTTGGCCCCCGAGGCGCTCCAGGAGCTCCTTTTTGCGGGCACCGGCCTGCATCTGCCTGCGCATCTCTTTACGTTTAAGGATTTCCTCACGCAGTCGCTTCTGCTCCTCGATCTTCAGCCGGTACTGACGCGTCTCCTCGTCCTCATCCTCGTCCTAAAACAGAGAATTCAAAAGACTCATCAGTTCAAGGCCGTGTTTACCTGCGCGGGTGCGTTTTGGCCGTGTTTACCTGCGCGGGTGCGTTTTGGCCGTGTTTACCTGCGCGGGTGCGTTTTGCGTTGTCTTTTGGACAGGTGTGCTCGTCTGTGCAGCTGGAACTTCAATCTTCATCTCTGAAGCATTTGTAGGTGGTGTAGGTTTGACAAAACCCCGCCCTCGCCCAATGGCTCCTCCCCTAGCCCCCTGCCCGAGCCTGGCGTTCTGAGTGGTCTTGGTGACGGGTCTAGGCGGAGGCGGGCGGGCGGGGTCCATGTTCCCGGGTGCAATGGGGAGCTCACGCAGGTTACTGTTGCGCTGAGAGACGCTCTGGAGCTGCTGCAGGGACGAAGGAGACCCCTAAACACACACACACACACACACACAACAATCAATGAAAATTCTAAGACCACAAATTCTGCAATCCGTCGTCTTCTGACTTTCATACCATTCTCATGCGTCCCATGTTGTTTTGTGGGCGGGGTTTCATCTGTCTAGGTCCGCCCAGGATGGGTTGACGGAAGGGCGGGTGAGAGTGGTGCATGATGGAATGCGGATCCCCAGGCTGGCCCTGGTGTTGCTGCTGCTGCTGGTGGTGATGATGATGGTTATGACGCAGAGGCGGGACTTCCTGTCTGTGTTGCTGCTGGTGGTGGTGGTGCATTGGGTGATGATGCGGAGGTGGGGGCGGGTCATGAGGCTGAGGGTGTGGCTGCATTAGACCCTGTGTGGGGAAAGAATTTTTTTTTTTTAAAAAGGACAGAAAAACACACACACACACACACACACAGTCAGAACTGGAGGTAGAATTTAAACAACTGCAATTTAGAGAACTGTACTGTTTCATTCCTAAAAAATGCGTGTGTGTGTGTGTGTGTGTGTGTGTGTGTGTGTGTGTGTGTACCTGCATGCCGAACGGCGTGTGCGGCGGACTGAAGGGGGCGTTGTGCTGCTGTGGAGGAAACGGTTGCCTGTGTCCCATGAAGCCTCGGGGCACGGGCGGGGAAGGGGACGACTGAGGAGGGGGCAGATTGGGGCGAGGAGGAGGAGGAGGAGGAAGGTCTCTCTGGAACATTCCACCGCCCGGGGGACAGAACCCCGGCCCCGGCTGAGGGAAGGGCAGAGAGAGGATGCTGTTGTTTAACAGGGGGGCGGAGCCTGGGAGATCGAACAGGGGCTGCGCTGGGAAACGTGGCTCTGTGGAAGAGCGAGCGTACAGTGTTAGTACTGATGCATACACACAGACGTGACACTATTCAGGAAGCAACCACGTTCTCAGGTTTACCGCTGTAGAACGGCTCCCTCTCCTGGTGAGGAGGCGGCGGCGGCGGTCCCCTCCACTGCTCCTGAGGCGGGGGTCTCTGAGCCTGGAGGAAATTACCCTGGAGGTGCTGCTGGAAATCCACAGGGCCCTGAGAGCAAAGAAACGACATGAGATGAATGAGAACTAAACATTAAAGCAGGAAAAAAATATATATTTTTAAACATAAATGTGCTTTTCCACAACTTTTCAGTCGAGAACTTTTGAGTTTCTGTCCTCATCACTATGGGAGGTAAAAAAAAAAAAAAAAAAAAAAAAAAAACCCGTACTAAAACCCGTCCTGAGATAAGGTTCCTCTGATCTCCCTGCTGAACCGCGATCCCTTCATCACCGACTCTTTTATTCTCTTAAAGAAATTACACTCTGCTTATAAAGAGCTGCGCCGCTTCCTCTCGGCTCATTACAAATGACTTAAGATGCGATCGGGGCTTTTAATCCGGGCAAAGGTGCGCGCTTGGTGGGGAAAAGAAAAGTTACTTAAGGCAAAGTCAATCAGCCGGATTAGCTAGTCAGAGCAAGAGGAGGACGGTGGAACGGGCAGCTCCGTCACAATGGGAGCTTAACGGCGACCACAATGCCTAATGCTGCTCTAATCCTCGGCAAATACGCACCGAGAGGGTCAATATGTGTAACCTGATGGGATCCGCATGAGAGAGATAAAACAAACACCGAAAGACAAGGTAAAGTTTAAATGAGATGAGACAATAGTTTTATAATAATAATAAAAAGTGCTAATATCTTTACAAAAATTCACACATGGCGGGGAAAAAAAAAAATCTCTAGAATGTTACGATACGGTTTAGAGTAACATTCAACCCGAGTAAATATTCAGAAACCCAGCGTTAATATTCATCAGAGAGCTGATAGTGAGGCGAGTCGTCCGCGTATGATAATCGATGCTAATCTGGCACCCAGAGGGCCGTCAGTATGTGACGCCACACCGAATTAGCATTGTAAATAACGTCAGGATATGAATATATAAAACACAAAAGCTACTCCACCTATACGAGCGGCTCAACTGAACCTGAACAGCCCACACGCGATGTTCAATACTCGGCGATACAGATACTAAAGACAGGCTTTTATTTAACGCTTTATATTTATACGTGTTTACTCGGTTATGATATGAACGCTACCTTGTTGATTGATTTTTTTTTTTCAGTCAGCTTGAAGTATGTAGAGCTGCAGTGGACATTTTTTTTTTCTACCCTCGTTTAACGGTCCCAAGTCTTACACTTAAGCTACTTTATCTGCTTATTATAAGACGCCGTCTGGGGTAAAAACTTGCAGCTCTGTCAGACACCACCAGGGGTCACTGTGTGCAAAACCTCATGTACTCCATACTCACTCACAATCGAGATGCAGCGTTGTGCGTTTGTGAGGTGCCGTGTGCTCGCTTACCGGGAACCTCTGATGGCCGAGGGTGGGTCTGGGCTGATTCGGCGAGGACGAGATCAGCGGAACTGTGAAAAACAGACACCAATGTAAACTCAAACTAAACCTATTACAGGTGCACAAACAAAGACACGCCCCTAACTGTGTATAACGTGTGTACACACAGATGCAGGTATATGTACTTATATATTACCTTTACATGGTGTGGATTTTTAAGCCACACCCACTCAAGACCGCTCTTACTTCCTTATATGGGTTTAAAGATGTAAATAGATTTCTATACTACATAAAATTGTTTTTAAGCCACGCCCACTGCTCTCACGTCCATATATGCGGTCAAAGAAATGAACAGATGTCAATGTAGTTTTTTAAGCCACGCCCACTTAAGGCTGCTTTCACTTCCTTATATGGGTTCGAAAATGTCAATAGATTTCTATACTACATAAATTTTTAAGCCACGCCCACTCAAGGCTGCTCTCACTTCCGTGTATGGGATCAAAGACATTTATTGATTTCTATACTACGCAATGTATTGTCTTAAGCCACGCCCACTCAGGAATGCTTTCACTTCCTTATATGGGTTCGAAGACGTTAATAGATTTTTACACTACGCGATGTATTGTTTTAAGCCACGCCCACTCAGAGCTGCTCCCCTCTCATTTCTATTTATACGGTCGAGACAATGTAGCTGTGAAGCCACGCCCACCTGCTATCATTTGCATAGATACATACAACACTACTTATTTTAGATGCATTAAAAAAAAAAAAAAAAAACTCTTTCTTGCACTGGGTGAATAAGTAAAGACGCCGTACCAGGCGAGGAAGGCGACGGCCCTCTGAAATGCGGGTTGATGTGAATGTTCTTGGGATGATGCTGCTGTTGTTGTTGCTGCTGCTGGTGGTTGGAGTGTGCGTGTGGAAGCGGGTGTGCGTGCCCGTGCAGGCGTGGCGGGTGCAGTTCCTGCTGCGGCCTCTGGTGCGGCGCGGGTGAGCGCGGAGGCATCAGGGGCTGCAAGGGCTGCTGGGGAATCGGGATGAGCGGCGCCGGGAACAGACCCGGACCTACACGTGGGACGGAGGGGCGGGGCTGCGGACGATGGGACTGAGGAGGGATCATTCTGGGCTGAGAGAGAGACAGAGAGGGAATAAAGTAAAACATGAAGACAGAAGGTGTAGCTTTGAGCTAATCCTAGTAGGGAGGAAGAAATTCAATTAAACCTTTACGCATCACTAAATCAGGGCATTTCTTAATAAATAAATAAAAATGAAATAAGAGACGCACGCTGACACAGCACTAGTCATGACAATATGTAAAGATTAATAATAGTAAAAAAGGAAAAAAAAGGTATGAGGTGGGGGAAAAACCCCCCGAGGGGATTACACTCCTGGATGGATATTTAATAATAAAATAAGCGAAGAGAGTTAAATCCTTAGACAAAGTGCAGATTTAATTTGGCGTAATGCTTTCTGATGGACCGCTGCCAAGTCGTTCGGGGTAATCCGTGTATCAACATGGATAAGAGCCGGAGTCGAGCTAATTGACTTTTCTAAAGCAAACCTACTCGGTTCCGCCGGAGACACGTGAACCTGAAAGGACGGACGTGTACGAGGGGAGGGTTTAAACCGGCACAAGCTGAAAATAAAGAAATAAAAAGACACACGGCTCCGACTGCAGACATTTCTTCTTTCCTGTTATTATATTTTTATTTACATTTTTTTTGTTAAAGGTACAGACAGTGATTTTGGTGGTCGTCTATAAACCCTGACTAAAAACACACGAGTTTCCTGATCGATGTTTCACCCCTACAAGCGCTTCCCCCCCCCATCCCCCCAGAGTGATTTATTGGACGTTTAAAAACCCTGTGATGTCGTTTGTGATGATGTAAGCGTTCACCTGCATGCCCAGGTTCATCGGGATCAGCGGCGGTCTGGATTCGTTCATCCTCCCTTGACCCCCGCATCCATCTTTACGGAAACCCCCCATACCGAACGATGGAGGTCCCCCTCCTCCTCTCCCTCTTCCTCCTCCTCTTCCTCGTCCTCTCCCTCGGTCACCAAAGCGATTCTGTCTCCTCTGACGTTCCTTTTCCTCAAACTGCTGCAGGTCCGCTTTGGCCTCTTCCGTCAGTTCTAACGGAAAACATTAGGCACGTCAATAAATACACATCACAAAAACTTCGACAATGCAACAAGTTCTGTCGGTTGTTATTAATCGGACGCACCCAGGGTTTCCGGGATGCTCCGGCGTTTGCTGCTGGCGTCGGAGAGACGGACGACGGTGCTGTCCTTGCGCTCGGTTTTAAAGCGCAGCCGCTCCGATTCCTCGTCCTCCTCCTCGTCCTCGTCGGATTCTTCATTTGCTCCGGTCTCGGGTTCTGCTTCGGCCATCTTTTAAAAATAAATAATAATATTAACAACGAATAAATTGAATTAACGCTCTAGGGCTTTTATCAGCACTAGAGGGCGCTCCACAGGTTCTCTCACGCTCGCCTCTCACCTCTTCTGCTTCCGCGACCTGCGCGACGTCTTCGACTTCCTCTCCAAGCTCCTCCCCCTCCGCCGGAGCCATTTCCTGTTGCACTTCCTGGGGCTCGGCGCCGTACTCGCCGACCTGCAGGGACAGACGGTTAAGCGGTGCGGCGTTATTAGAAAATAATCAGCGACGGAGTGAGGGATTTTTATCTCTGTTCGATATTCAGGAAGATTAAAAGCCTGCGCGGCTCCGCGGACGAGGATCCGGGATGAACATGTTAACGTCGCGTGTGGAAAAGTGTGTGTGTGTGTAGCGATGTTGGGTGGAAGAGGGGAGCGGGATTAGCATAACAGTGGGGATCTTGGTCACATTTCTATGCCCCATTAGTATTCCTGCCTTCATTTGAAATTCAATGAGATGGAAATGATCGAGACGACAACGCACTGGAAATCTGGATAAACACAAACACACACACACACACGCTGGAACAATATCACTGACCGGATCGTCTTAATGTGTATACACCACAGCCACGTTATCATGTGAATGCTCTTCAACATCCCTCACACACACACACGCACACACACACACACACACACACACACACACACACACACGCGAGGTGTCTCCATCAATCTAAAACCTTTTGTACGGGAGACAAAAACTGCCGCTCGCATCCCAGAAACCCTTTCACCGATCCGTCCTGTGTTCAATAAATAAATAAATAAATAAATAAAATAAACCGAGAGAAGGGAACAAACTCATCAATCATCCGGTCCGTGTCGGAGTTTAAAAGGCCGAGGGTAACGATCTCGTCACCTCTTATCTGATCCAGGATGAGGACGAGTCCTGATCTCTTTTTTTCTTTCTTTCCTTTTTTTTTTTTTTAAAGCCATTGCTGGACAAAAGAGGTTTGGACAGACAGAAAAAAACACAACAACAACAGACAGAATAAAGTGTTGTGTGTGTAGATCTGACTTCCTGTCAAGGAGGAAATGCACTGGAATCTGAGATAAACCACATTCGTAATGTGTTTAAAAACAAATAAATAAATAACATACTGTGTGTGTGTGTGTGTGTAGGGAAGTTCCTGGTAAATCTGCTTATCTACGTATCTGTTCAGTTAACGGTGATATAAGCTTTATATCTTTGTTCACTTCCTATTTTTATAAATAAATACAGGATGTACAACATGATGTATCTTTTTAAAAAATAAATAATTGTAATTTACATGTTTAGGACACACGTGGTACTGAGGGAAGAATATCCTGCTCATTGGCCCTTTATCGACGCTCCGCCCACAAGTCGGCCCAGGGCAGGCGAAAATATTCCGCGCGAATGAGCGAAGAATTCAAACTGTGTATTTAAAACTGCTTTGTTTTAGGGCTGAAACGATTCCTCGAGTAACTCGATTACAAAAAAAATCATGGAGGCAAAATCTTCTGCTTCAAAGCTTCTTTTAATTCATTTTAAAAGCTTGCGCTGTGCTTTTGCGCAATTATTTGTTTCTGTAAACACCGACAAAGTCAGTGTCGAACAGTCAGCTGTGCATTCATTTGAGCGAGCGTTCTGGTGGAACAGAGAGATAAAAAGAAGAAGAAGAAGAAACCTGCAACGCACTTAATTCATCTCAGTCGACTTTAAGCTGTTCCTTGTATTGTAAATATTGACGATGTTTATTTTGGATAAAGTGCTGTATGCATTTAAAAAATAAAAGTTGATTTTTATAAAACGAAAACCAATGAATCTTCGTTTCTCTTGTATATTTTACATAGCTGATTAATTAAGCAAAAGTACATTTTATCTGATTACGTTTTTGGTAGAATCCCCGATGACTATAATATTCGATAGCTACAGTCCTACATGTAGATTGGAGTGAGAATGGAGAGAAAAACCAGTTTCGTTACGAATCGTGAAGGTTTTCTTTGGCGATACGTCTATCTCAGTTCCTGCATAATCCTACAGGTGGCGCTCTCTAAACCCCCATGTGGTAGTACAGGAAAATAACATTGGCAAGTTTGCTTAGAATTGTAACAAATTCCAAAAAAAAGAAAAATCCGTGTGCGTAAAACATTTTATTTTCTGTCTGTATGCGCGCGCGTGTGTGTGAGTGTGTTTACACCGCGCGTGAAAAGCAAAAGAAAGTCTCATTAGAGAGGTTAAAGATCCATTTTCTCTCTCTGCTCAAGCTTCAGCCTGCTCTGTGTGTAGAGCGAGCACACACACACACACCTCCTACTTTCGCCTTCACAGACACACACACTTCACTCTGCTCTACACAGAAACACTGCTCTGTCTCGATTTTTTTAAAGGTAAAGTGCAGGTTAGTTTGTTTTATTTTTACTTAATATTTTGTGTTAATTATTTTTAAGTATTTTTTTTTTTGGGCTGTGGAACAAATAATTAGAGTTTCTATTATTTATTTATGGGAAAATTCGATTTGGTTTACGAGTGTTTTGAAATCTGCAGCGATTTATGCTCGTAACGCAAGTTTCCACTGTGTGTATATACACACACACACACACACACACACACACACTGTTAAACCTTGGATTGAGAGGCATAGTTTGTTCCGAAAGCATGTTTGTGTATCAAAATACTCTTTTAAGCAGCACTGTACGAGGAAACTTCCGGTTTTTGCCTAACAATCAGGCAAATTAAGTTTTGGCACCCATATCATCAAAAGAAAAACCCAAACGGTGCCCAACCATCAAAAAAACAAATAAATAAATAATTAAAGAACGCACTTGAAATTCGTCGTCGAGCGGCTCGTTGATCTGCAGGTCCAGCACCTCGTCTTCGTCTCCTCCTGTGTTATACTCCACTCCCTCTTCCTCTCCTCCGTACTCCTCTGCCCTGTACCCGCCCTCCTGCTCCTCCTCCATCTGCCCCCCTGCAGCAGACGCTCCGTACTCGTCCGCCGCGTATACATCGTCTTCCTGGAGCTCGTACGATTCGCTGAAACCCAACGTCGCGTTCAGGCTCACTACTGCACCCTGCGCACTAAAACACACACACACACCGCAAAACTATGATTATAAACAAACAAACAAAAACAACAACAATAATAATGTAAAGTGAAGCGCCGAGAGCCCGGAGCAGCTCCGCCCGGCGAGCACTGAGCACTTCACCGCGCGACGTTCGGATTCGTATCGAACCTGGTGTCCTGCTCGTCCTCGTCGCTTTGCAGCAGGTCGTCGTTAAGCTCCTCGTCCGACAGCTCCGACGGGTTCTGCGGGAGGATCGGACACGTTTAACTCTCGGTCCGTTCCCGTATCTGACGTGACTCTCGTTATCACGTACACTTACCTTCTTAGACGAGAGCCAGTCCTCCTCGAGCAGGTCGCCTTCCAAATCGCTGCGGAGGCAGAAAGTCGTGTCAGACAGATCACTAAAAAAAAGCACAAATCTCTAAATTGCTCTTAAAAAAAAAAAAAAAAACACGGATGTGACGGCGCATGAAAGGTAAAGACGTCGTCGTGTGCGGCGCTTCGAAATGTTTCGCAAATGTTAAATCAATGCCTGAAAAGTCACCAAAGAAACAAAATGTCATCAGGAGACGCGAAAGTCATTTTGTCATTTTAATCAAGTTTGAAGTTCATCACTCTTTTTTTTTTTTTTTTAATTCGTGTATTGCTTTTAGGATTTATTTTTTTAAACAAGACATTTTTTTTTATGTTTAGATTCAAGTTTCCTCACGTCACATTGTCTTGTCCGCGACATTATTTCTTTCATTTTCATCCTCTGCTTTGTCTTTTCCCTCCAGACAAGTTTCTTAACCGACTCTTAAACACGTCGATCAAAATGTGTTTATCGTTAATTAGTGATAATTAATTCTTACGTCTTCAGTTTCTTGAAAAACAGTCGATCTAGTCTATCCGAAACCACTTTGTGTGTGTGTGTGTTTGAGTGAAGTTTGATTTAAGCCGCATAAGGCGCCTCATAAAAATAGGCCCAAATATCGTCTCTTGTCTTCGGCTGGAGTAAACACTGCTGTGATGACGAAGAGTTAAAGATGACCGAGTTTGTAACGTCCCGTCACTGCGCACGTGCAAACTCCTCCTGATCCGCCGCGCCGCCGTGACCCGGGAAACACAGCCGCTCGCGCCGCAATGAACAAACAGCGTATCGCAGCGGACTGGGAGAAGAATTCAATGTGGATGAAAATAAAGACAGGTGTTTTATTAGTTTATTTTTTTTAAACCGCATTTGAGTCTCGTCTTTTTTCTGTCAACGATATTTAATGCTGATTTCGTCACTGTTTACTTCGTCTTAAAAAATGTCGACCGATATTTTGTCAATATTTTCGTTGATGAAATTAACACTAGATTTGTGTTTTCTGCCGAGATTGTTTTTAAAAATGTGTACATTTTAGAAAACGCAACATTTGAAAGCCGACTCGAATCAGCGAAAAAGTGCGAATCGAATCTGAATCGAAAAACTGACATCAAAACCGTTCAGTTGTCAAAAGACAGCTCCACAAAAAAAACCTAAAAGGTTTTGGTTCTTCCTGTCCATCCGAGTTCCTTCCCTGTTTACGGAGCGACATCGGAAAAATGCGGCGAAAAAAAAAGCAAAAATGTACTTTAACTTTAAAGTAAGTGAAACAGACAGCAGTAAACATTTACTCACCTGTCCAGATCATCATCATCATCTCCTCCTCTTCGTCTCCTCGATCTCTCAGCTCCCGGCTTATCATACTCATCGAACTCCTCGTCTGCAATAATCACACACACACATTTTAGAAGAGAGATGAGATGAGCGATCGACCAGTGACCGGACCAGACCTCGGATATAAACGATCCAACAGGCACATTGCAGTCTTATGGCGCTACACGATCAACCACAAGCCTTCGAACCGTCTTTCTCTCCAAACTGCGCGTGAATTAGACTCAAACCTCATTACACACACTTACACAAGTCTCAGAGCAATTCAAATAAAATTTGAATAGCAATAGCAATTAATAGCAATAGCAATTCAAATAAAATTTGAGCGGCGCGAGCAATAGCCAGTCTAAAATCTCAAGGCGGTAAAACGTCGCCGTTTTATTTTCAACCCTACAGGTAAACTATTTACACATTTTCATCCCGCGTGGTAGGAGGGAACTATTCGCCATGTTCGTCTGGAAATAATAATAACAGCTACGGCGCAGGAAGGAGACACGCGCGGCTCAGTTAACTGTTAAACTCTTAAAAGTTTTTTGTGTCATTTAAATAATGCGCTTGGTTTTTGCGGAACGGGCCACATTTAATCAATCATTAAACTTTTTTAAAATAGTAATTTAAAAAAATGCAATATTTATAAAATCCTGATAATTATCGATTCGTCATGTTTACTGGGGATGAAATGACTCCTGTCCCTATTCATCACCGACACTGGAGACTCCTTCCATAAACGTACCTTTATTGTATTATTTATACAGTTTCCGCACTTAAAAGATCTGAATGTCTGAATGCTGACGGTTCACTACAAAATACCATCCTGCCATGTAACACACTTTAATGCATTATTCAATCAATACAAAGCATTTTATTAGATTTTCTTTAATCCATTAGGCAGGTCTACTTCATACGATGTCTACTTCAGCCAGTTAACACGTTTTAAACTGACTGCTTGGAGGACCTGAAACCAGTCTCAGAAAATTTCTGTATATCTGTCGGGTCAGATTTTGTAGCAACATCAAGGAAAAAATGTCTGGACAGAATTTAATAAGACTTTTGCAGTCCTTAGATTTCTGTCTGAAGTAAGTGACATCAAAATGTTGAGTAAAAGCGATGTTATGAACAGTTACGTGTCCGATTTAATAATCATGAGCGATTCGTTGTTTTTGAACGAATCTTTAACGTGACTCAGAAGAACGAGTCGTCTCAGAGAGTGATTCGTTTATTTTCTACTGCGCAAAAAAGATTATGTACAGGATACAGAATTGAGCGATTCTTTCTGAATGACTCTTCTACTCTGAGTTGTTCGTTCCTTTGTCACGTGACTCCAGTAGACGCTATGCGGTGCAATAGATTCAAAAGAATGAACAACTCGTACCAGAAGATATGCGAGGTGAGCTGCTCATTCTGTTTATTATAATATGTCCTTAGCCGCATTTTAATATTTTCATTACTGGAACTATAGACAAAATGTGTGTATGTAGACGTGTTGGCCGTCTTTTTATTGAAAATGCAACATTTTATTTTATTTCTGATCAAAAGAACGAAATGAACTACATGACTCAAAATAAGATTCGTTCATCCTGATGAACGATATACAAAGAACCGAGTCAGTAAAATGATTAAAACTTCACATCACTAACAAACACCTGCACCAATAGATATTAAGTAGAAAAGCTAAACTGAATATTTTAGTTCATATTTTCACTTTGGCTGAAATAACAGCGCTGAAGTGAGTTTTAATAAAAGACAGACAAGTACGTCAACTTCAACCTGAAATAATAATAATTAGGGCTGCACAATATATCGAAAAATGATCGTTATCGCGATAATGGTATACGCAATATCTATATCGCAAAGAAGTGCGATAAATGAAATCGATGAGTGTATGGTTACACGTAAATAAAAAGTAATGTTTGAAAATAATTCATATTGCCTATTACGCGTTGATTTTAGTATGATCATTTAGGGCTGGGCTGATAAACGATATCATATCGAATCGCGATTTGTTTGATTTTAAAAACGATGAAAAGCTCTAGACATTTTTTGCTCGATATGGATTAATCTAAGAGCCAATCACACAGCAGAACAATACGACAACAACCAATCAGCGTGCAGCTTGCGCGTGCCGTGCAGGTCAAAGTTAATTTCCTGTCACACTTTGCGAAGCAAACTTGACACCAGGACGACCAAAAAAAAAAAAAAAAAAAAAAAAAAAGAGTGGAAGCAGCGACGAAAGTGAATCTAACCTCGAGTTATTATCCAAAGATGTTGAAATTGTCGACAAAAAAGGCAGCACGAACTCCGTTATATGAACGCATCACCCACACGACCACACCGAGAGCATGAACATGCGGGCCGATGCTACTCCGTCAACTAGCAGCGCTAGCAGTGGGGCTGTACCAAAGCAGATATCGCTCGTGTCGTCTTTCGTGGCCATTACACCTTATGAAAGGTGTCCTAAAGGAGCAAGGATATAACCAGGGCCATTTCTAACTTTCTAGCGAAAGATATGATGTCCCTAAGCACATGAGGCTGAAGTTTAGCTCCTTATTCGCAACTTCCGGTTTGTTTGGCTCCTTATTGCGCCGTGTCTCATTCCGCGGCTGAAGTTTAGCTCCTTATTCGCCTCGTTACTAACGGGAGTGTTCACGCTGGCGAAAGCTGCGCAGTTTATCAATAAAACGTTATTTTGGTGGCTTAAACCATTCTGGCCAAGCAAATATGAACTATACAACACCTAGCAGGTACCCAAGTATATAGTAAAAGTGAAATTGTCCTGGTCCAGATTGATAGCTGCATAATTCATTCCATGTTTGTTGTCATTGCATGTTTAAGCCATTATGTCAGTTTATTGGGGCCGTGTGAAATAGCCTTCATTTAACTCTGAATTGTGGGATAAAGACGGCTCTAGTGTGTGTGGTCTAAATGTTATTTCTCATTATTGTTTAAAAATCTCAAAACATTCATATATCATCACAAGATACTTTTTATCATCACAAACAAGTATATATTTTTTTTTAAATAAAAATCTTTGCCTTGTAAAGATTCTGAGCATGTGCATATAGTATCTTATTTTTTAAGGCCAAATCTGTCATCTGTTTCTGTTAATAAACTATACTTTAAAATGTAATTTAATGAACCCTTTAATTTTTGTGGCTTCAGTTTAATTTAAGTTGTTCAACATTGATGTTCAATAAATAATCATAGATAGTAGATAGTGTGTGTTGCCTTCAATTAATCAATCAAGTAATGCAGCCTTCATTCACAAATCTCTCACTTGTGAGCATATTTACTGTACAAAACTCGTCAGTGAACTATGAGGGCAAAAAAAATCGTTTATTAATCGAAATCGAGTTAAAATGTTCAATTAATCGAGACTTTGATTTTAGGCCAAATCGCCCAGCCCTATGATCATTACATATATAAATTATTTAAAAAAAAAATAGCCAATAATAATAATTTAAAAAATGCATTTCTCTAGGGAAATGTTATATCGCAAGAAATATCGTTATCGCAATATTCAACAACATATCGCATATTTTCCTAATATCGGGCAACCCTAATAATAATATCACATATTACATTAAAGCTTTAACCTTTTAACTGTTTCTACAAACTCTTTAACCATCAACGACGTTTAATTGCATTATTTAAAAACACATTTTAATGCATTATTTAATCAATACAAAGCATCATCTCTCCTGCATTAGCTGGAGTCAAGTCTGCTTCATTTAAACCGACTCTTACTGCGGATTCGAAAACGAACGCATCAGAATTTCCGAAGATTTCCGAAAAGACACGAAACTACCCGAGTGAACCCCCGCCCCCCCCCCCCCCTCCCCCGAGCCGAAATGTACAATAGATTGACGCAACAATTCGCGAACACAGACATAACCCAAGCTTTCTAAACTTCAAATCAAGACTCGGAACATTCTAGAATATAAATATTTATTTTATGCATCGTGTGATTCTAACATAAGAACATCCATTATTATAAAGCGTTAAAAAAACCGTCATGCTAACTAGCAAGAAAAAAAAGCATCATGCTAACATGCTCGGTCTCGGTAAAGGTGAACACATTTCCCTGGCTGTGTCATACCTCGGGGACTGGCCGCCATCACACCGGACGGCAGGTGTCTTCAGGGTGTTTGTTTCCTTATAATCGTGGATAGGTGCATTTGGACAGATACACAAACGACGATGTGTGTGTATTTTTTGTATGTTGAGACTCGAGCTGATACACAGTGGGTTTATGTAAAGACGGCGCCGAAGTCATACACAAACATGGCGGACCGGTCGGATCGCGCGGTGCATTATGGGTAGCACTAAAGGCGGAAGAGCTCAATTCAAAATGGCCGCTGTTTGTGTGTTTTTTTTTTAAAGAGAGAAATAAAGAGAATTATTTGTTGTTCCTCAAATGTAGTGTCTGAAAAGCGAAATGTAAACTGGAATAAAATGTGGTTCTTTAAAAAAAATATTTTAAAGTTAATAACATTTATTTCATATTCAATGTGTTATCAAATGATAATGATATAATAAACCAAGCGCTCTTTCTGTGATTTCATCTCAGAATTATTACTTATAAGTAAATAAATATTCATAAGTTTCACGGTGGTGTAGTGGTTAGCACTGTCGCCTTGCACCTCGTGCACAGTACGATATGCAGTGAAATGCTTATACGACCTTAAAAATAAAAGCTTATAGATAAGATATGAATCTGAACTAAAAAAGACAATAGAAATTAAAATTTAACTGGGATAAAAATATTGTAGCATTTTACCGCCGGAAAGGATGCTGGAGACACGAGTGAGCTTGCTTGCTGCCCAACGCAATGGCTGGGAGTATTTTATTTACTACACAGCACTGTATAGCATGAGCAGCACATTCACTGTTATAGCACACACTCAACTTGGCCGAAGCCATCAACTCAAACCCTTTCCCAAACAGGGTCAACACACAGAGAACCCCCGCAAGGCATGACGGTCATCAGCCGCCACCCCGCCCACGCCACACTGCCCCCACCCGAGCTGTGACCGTCCCCGGTCACCACGACTGTCTCAGTCTTGGAGGCGTGAAGGCGGTCGGCGCTGGCGATGTGATCGCCAGGGTCCTCTTGTGGAGGAGCGCAACATTGTTCCGGAGGCGGTCCGGCCTCCGCAGAGTTCGATGTTTCGCCGGCATGCGGCTGGTAAGGCGCAAGACGGTCTCTGTGGAGCAGAACTTGCACCCGCCCCGCCAACAGCACCCGGTAGATGACATCGGAGAGCTGAGTGATTACAGTATAGGGGCCCACCCAGTGGGACATAAGCTTGGCCGAGAGCCCCCTCTTCCTTCCGGAGGAATAAACCCATATCTGCTCTCCAGTAGCAAAGTCTCGCCCCCGGCTGTGAGTGTCCACGCCCATAAGCTCCATAGGTGCCCCCACCTGAAAGTCCTGCAGCGGTGCCCGTGAGCGCTGGGTGGGGCCCTTCTTCGCCGTGTAGAGGTCGCCTCGGTGGACAGTGCGTTCACTGTCCAGCTGCGGCACATGTGAAACGACTGCGGACGATGCTTCTAGGCGAGGCAGTAACTCGGCTGAACGCCGGCTCGTACGGCTGATCAGCGCCGGGGGGTCCAGAGGACTGCCCGACAGGGATGTTCTGGATCGGTGGTCTCAGGGATCGGTCTACGTTGCAACCGCACATGAGCTCTTCAACTCGCTCGCAGTACCGACGACGCGCTTTGCTGCACGGCTGTCGGGATAAAGCGTCGGCGTTAGCGGGTAGTTTTCCGGACATATACCAGGCGCGACCACCGGAGCTGGTTTAACGGCTGCTGGGGTACGCTGTCCCTCAGGCCTGAGAACGTCGCAACTGTAGTCTTGAGGTCCCTTGCCTCGGCATCACCGCGAAACCCCGGAGACTTGGTCGTTGTCTAACCATGACGGGTAGCCCTGTCCCCGGCTAGATTCACCTACCGAGTGTCCCCGAGCTGCGGGCGATCGCTCTGCTCTTTCGCCGTGATGCACCGCCATTATGGGTTCAGCGCGCTGTGCTGCGCGTAGCGCCTCGGTGAGGGAAGCTGGTGCTGCTAACCTGATGTGCTCGCGTGTCTACCGCGGTGGTCTCTTCCTGCTTATCGGGCTCGCACTCCGGATAGCCCCGGCGCGCGAGGCCTCTTAAGTCCATGGCGAACGCGCCCAGTGGCTCAGAAGCGCGCTGCTTCTGTACTGTCACCGGCGCCGAACCAGAGGTGGAGCGACTCTCGTAGCTTTGACCAGTGCTTCCGCTCATCGGCCCGGAGGTCTTCCAGCGCCCGGAGCGCGCCGCCCTCCAGCGAGAGTGCTACTCTGACGGCTGTTTCCGCTGAGAACCAGCCTGCAAAGTCTGCGGCTAGCTCCACTTGGGCGAAGAATGTGTAGGATTCGATGGCGCCGTTGTAGGAAGGAAGGCGCAGCTGCAAGTCGAATCAGCAGCTGATGGTGCACGGAGCTGTACCTTGCTCCGGTGCTTGCGCAGCATCAACACTGGGTTCCGTCCCGAGATCCAGTGCCGGGTTCTTCATCTCGCCGGTCCGCTTTGGTCGCGCTGCTCTGCTCGTGCTGGTTCCGCCCGGAAGATGCTCTTTCTTCCGTCGTAGTCTCTCCGCTACTTGGCAGCCGACCTGGATCCTCCGCAGGTCCTCAACAGTGCGCTCCAACTCGTACTCCTCCAATGCAGCGTTTTACCGCCGGAAAGGATGTTGGAGAGACGAGTGAGCTTGCTTGTTGCCCAATGCAATGGCTGGGAGTATTTTATTTACTACACAGCACTGTGTAGCATGAGCAGCACATTCACTGTTATAGCACACACGCACACATATACATTCACACACTCAACTTGGCCGAAGCCATCAACCCAAAGCCTGTTCCCAAACAGGGTGAACACACAGAGAACCCCCGCAAGGCATGACGGTCGTCAGCCGCCACCCCGCCCACGCCACAATATTCTGTACAAATAAAGACCTTAAGTCCGGGTTCAGTTCTCATCTCTGTGTGCATCGAGTTTGCAGGTTTGGAGGTTCTCCCTGTGCATGGTGGGTTTCCTCCCACAGTCCAAAGACCTGCAGATTAGGCTAATTGGTGTTCCCAAATTGCCCGTAGTGTGTGAGTGTGTGTGCCCTGCGATGTATTGGTGTCCAGGGTGTACCCCGTCTTGTGCCCTTCTGTCTTCTGGAATAGGCTCCAGGCCCCCTGCAACCCTGAATA
Organism: Channallabes apus; assembly: GCA_030522415.1. Lineage (NCBI taxonomy): Eukaryota > Metazoa > Chordata > Actinopteri > Siluriformes > Clariidae > Channallabes > Channallabes apus. Next base: position 7,508,552 of record CM060108.1, read on the forward strand.
CAGGGTAAAGCGGTACAGACGATGAGTGACAGTGAGTGAAGTACTCCAAGCGTTCTGAAAAGTTGGCCACATTAGTCTAAAATAAAATGAATTAAGGAATAAGAATAAATAATAATTGTTGCTTGATATGTCCACCTTGCCTTGATACGCTTATGTGCTGGCCATGGAGAGATGTACAAGCACACACACACACATGATGTGTCTAAAGTTGTCCGTTTACATGTATTATCTGCAAAGAGAGCTTATTTAAGCTAATGTCCAGGTGCCCTGTGTCTAGGCTTGCCAACCATCCTGTAAAATATGGAATTGTCCCATATTTTAAACCCAAAAGACCTGTTTCGTTTTGAACTGATACGGTACCCATTTGTTCATTTTTAAGAATGACACTGAAATCTACGGGAGGGAAATATTAGAAGTCTAAGTACTAAGATGGGGATTTTTATTAGATAGAAGCAGTAAGTCAGTGTCATGGTATCTACCAAACCTGAAAAACAGAGACTGCATTTCTCATAGACTCACGACCCAGGGTGGGGTTTAGCTGTTGGGTGGTACTGATCACGTGGAAAAATGTTCTGAATCACGTGGAAAAAGGAAATGTTCTGAATTATGGTAACATTTGCTTGATGGGTTTTATATAACTCATTTGCGTGGGTATTTGTGTGGTAATTAACTTTATTGTCACCCTGATTCTAGTGAGTGAGCGAGCCATGGGATTGAGTGGGTTGGTCTCTCACTCAGAAATATGAGTTGGAGAGGGAAGGTAGTGGACATCACCTCAGGTGTCCTGCACGGGGAGCAAGAAAATAGCTCACATCTAACTTTATACAGTAATGCAAATATAGTAAAATCACTGACACTACGAAATGCAACCAGTTTTGCAGCTCAGAGTGTGTGTGTCTATTTGCATGTTCTCCCCATGCTTGGTGGGTTTTCTTCAAGGTACTTCGATTTCCTCCCACAGTCCAAAGACATGCAGGTGAAGTTAAGTGACGTTCCCAAATTGTCCGTAGTGTGTGTGTGTGTGTGCGCCCCGCAATGAATTGACACCCTGTCCACTGTGTACCCGCCTCAATTGCTCCGGTTTTTGTAAATTTTATCTTTTTATTTTTTTATATTTTAAAGATTTTACATTGATACTGCTGTGGACACAACCATAAAATGTCAACACCATATTCTTAAATTATATTAAAATGTTTTTTTTTATTAAAATAATAAATTTTAAGCACATTTCACAACTTATCTAGCATAATGTGGAACTCTCTCAACACTATCAGGAAATTCTTGGACGTATACATCCAAAATAGATTTTATTTCAATGCTTAAAATACTTTTTACATTTTCTTCAGAAAAACGTTTTATGTTTTTGTAATTTCCTCTTAATATTAATTTATTGTTTTGTTTAAAGTATGATTCCCTTTTAAACATTAAGGGAAGGGCATACAAAAACACACACACACACACACACGCTCATTCATAATCTGCATATCAAGCAAAATCATGGGAAAGTGTGCTGACCTGACAGTTGTACAGAAAACCCTCACTTGTATACATATCTACACATTTCTATACACACAGTATATACAGTACTAGCTGTAGTACCTGTTGTTGACCAGTGTTGGGTGTAAGGCGTTAGACTACTTGGATTACTTTTGATGTAACGAGTAATCTAATGCAATAGGTCTGCCATTTAAGTACTCAGTTATTTAGTTACTTTTTCAAAAATGTAATCCGTTATTTAGACAATTTATTTAATCCGTGAGCCAGACAGCAGTCATTCCCAATCCGTTAGTGTGTGTGTGAAAGTCGTCCTACAAGCCCCGCCCCCGATAACGCCGACCCCTCCGTTATTCCTGCTGTTATACCCCTCTCACCTATGCGGTTTGACTAATCGAGGACTGACGCGTGGAAAGATGGAAACCTAATCACAGCGCCAAAATTCGCAGTGAATCATGATGAACCGTACTTACGGCAACCGCGTAAACCGCGTAGGTGAGATAGGGGTATTAGTAGCTAACAGATTATGGGCCAAACTTTGCTGAGTGATGATGGTAGAATAATTATAAAGGTCTTGACTAAAACAACATGCATGAGGAATCACAAAGGAGTTTTCATGTTCTGCAATGGAAAAGTACTCAAACTAGTTACTTTTATCAAAAGGTAACGCAGTAATGTAACTGATTACTTTTTAAAGATAATTTAATAATTTTGTAATTTTGTAATGTACAGTGGAACCTCGGATTACGAGCATAATTCGTTCCGGAAGCGGGCTCGTATTCCAAAACACTCGTAAACCAAATTTAATTTTCCCGTAGGAAATAATGGAAACTCAAATTATTCGTTCTACAGACCAAAAAAATAAATACATAAAAATAACTAACACAAAATATAAAGTAAAAATAAAACAAATTAACCTGCACTTTACCTTTAAAAATAACTTTTAAAAATTAGCAAGGAACATCGCTAGTCACACTCGTGTGAGCACATACTAACGGAATCACTGCTGTAAAGTAAAACAACAACAACAACAAAAAAACAAATTAGGCAGCTCCTCACCTTTGAAAACAATCGCGACAGAGAAGAGTTTCTGTGTGTTTGTTTGGGAACCTGAGAGGAGTGGGGGCTGTAAAGCCGAGAGAGAGTGTGTGTGTGTTGGTGTAAGTGAATGAGCGTGCGTGCACACACACACTGGCTTGCGTTTACAGCCCCCCTCCTCTCAGGTACCCAAACAAACACACACACACTGCTCTGTTGCAACTGTTTTCAAAGGTAAGGAGCTGGTTAATTTTTTGTTGTTGTTTTTTACTTTACTCCCCAGCAGGGGAGACGATTACCTACAATTCCGCAGAGCAAGAGAGAGAAAAACCGTTGGCTCAGTTGTGATGACGTGACACTCGGCGTCAAAATAAGAAGTGCATGCGTGATACATGATACTCGGTACGCGTAAACCAAGACAATGCTCGTTTTTCAAGTCAAAATTTATTAAAAATCTTTGCTCGTAATCCGAGGTTCCACTGTAATTAGTTGCTTTAAAAAGTAACGTCCCCCAACTCTGTTGTTGACAGTTAGAGTTAAAAGGTGTTAAAAGGTTAAAGCTAAAAATAATCTGATCAACTTTAATGTAATAAGTGATATTTCAGGTTGAAGCCCACAGACATGTGTCTGTCTTTCTGTAAATTAGAACTTTCTGCCTAACGTATTAATACAAAGAAATTAAATTTTGTAAGGTTGTTTAAGACAAGTTGCAGTTCTTTCGTCGTCAGCCAAATACACTTTTACATTTTGTGTTAAAACAACTCCAGCGTGTTAAAATTCACTTATACCACTTCAGCGCTGTTATTTCAGCAAAATATGAACTAATCCCAGTAAAAATATTCAGTTTATCTTTTCTAATTAATAACTATTGGTGCAGGTGTTTGTTTACATTGAGCGAGTAGCTTATTAGTAGCTTATTACTGTTCATAACATCACTTTTACTCAACATTTTGATTTCACTTATTGTGCAGGTTAAACTTCAGGCAGAGATCTAAGTACTGAAAAAGATTCATTAAATTCTGTCCAGACACATGTGTGTGTGACACTGTGACAAAATCTGGTTGGACAGACATGCAGAAAAATTCTGAGATTGGTACAGACAAAACCTGTATTTAATATTTATGCAGATACTAAAAGCTCAGCTGTTAATCAACACCTAGTTTGCAGTATTGTTGTCTGTAAAATAATAAGTTTATATTTTCTAATTAATATCTCAATTTTCACTTCTCTTAAATCTTGACTCCTGTATGACGTCATTGCCCCCCCCTCCTCCTCCTCCTCCTCCTGTGTGCGCGCTCGCCCTCGGCTCTGCGCTGTGTGAGCGCGCGTCGATCGCGTGCTTGCGTGCGTGTGTGCGTGCGTGCGCGCGCGCAGACAGTCTGTCTGGAGTGTTGTCTGAAACAAACTGCGCGCGCTCTCCTGTCGCAGACGGGACTTTCTTTCCTCCTGGAGAGACTCGGCGCAACTTTGGAAGAACGCAGGACCCGACAGCACGCGCAGGGTTTATGACGTCTTTCGAGGCCAGTCTTCATCGCACCGCGTGTAAAACTTTCTCTTTCTGTCTGATTTCCGTGATGTTTCTTCCAGCGGACACAGTTCCGTTAACGCGCAGGTAAGGAGCGCGGCAAAGGCGCGTGCCCGTGTTTAACGTTAAACACAAAGAATACACACCGTGTCCGTTATAAAGGCGGGATAGGGCTGACGTTTGCTTTATTGATCATCATCGTCACCATCGTCACATTTCTCCGTCTTTATCACGCGGATGCGTTGCAGCGCGCCGTTGCTTAGTAACGGATCACTTTTAAACTTCAGCGGACCGCCGCGCGAGCCCGCCCTCTCTGAAGCGCGCGACCACCTTTTGTCCTCCTGATGCGGCGCAGGTGATGACGCACCTGCAAATCACGTGACCGCAATTATTCAATTATTCTTTTCTTTACCTCACAAAATGACGACGTCTCACACACACACACACACACAGTCTCTCTCTCTCTCTCACACACACACACAGTCTCTCACTCTCTCTCTCACACACAGTCACTCACTCTCTCTCTCACACACACACACACACTCTCCTCCAGTCTCACACACACACACACTCCTCCAGTCTCACACACACACACACACACACACTCCTCCAGTCTTTCTCTCTCACACACACACACACACTCCTCCAGTCTCACACACACACACACACACACTCCTCCAGTCTCTCTCTCTCACACACACACACACACTCCTCCAGTCTCTCTCTCTCACACACACACACACACACACTCCTCCAGTCTCTCTCTCTCACACACACACACACACACACACTCCTCCAGTCTCTCTCTCACTCACACACACACACACACACACACACACTCCTCCAGTCACACACACACACACTCCTCCAGTCTCACACACACACACACACACACTCCTCCAGTCTCTCTCTCTCTCACACACACACACACACACTCCTCCAGTCTCTCTCTCTCACACACACACACACACACACACACACTCCTCCAGTCTCACACACACACACACTCCTCCAGTCTCACACACACACACGCCTCCAGTCTCACACACACACACACTCCTCCAGTCTCTCTCTCTCTCACACACACACACACTCACCCAGTGTTTCTCTCTGTTTCTCTCTAAATCTTTAATATTTTTCTTTTCATCCCCCAGCACTCTTACTCTTACCTGATGTAATAAAATAGTGAACTTCAATATGGCAGCTCCTGATGGCGATGGCAACGCCCACTAAAGACACGCCCTCTTTAGTTTCTCTTTAAATACCTCATTATTTATTATTAGGCTAATTCAGTCTATTAAACCCTGACTATATCAATGTCGCATCTGTTTTTAAGCAAAACGTAAAGTTTTTTTAAAAAACTGGAATACAGTCAAAATCCTTTTACACAGACCTGTTTAGCTTATTAACATTCTATATCACCTCAGGATTAGCCTGTTAGCACAGTGCTGCTAAGGACTGGATTCTGGTAACTTCGCTAGTGTTAATACAAGATCAGTCGTAGTAGAACGTAGAAGTTAGTAAATGTCCAAATAATGGCTAATTCAATAAATGAACCTATAATCTACAGCTAATGATAAACAGGATAATAAGTCATCAGTGAGGAGACGTACAGTATACAGTATGTAACGTTTATGGAAGATGTCTCCAGTATCAGCATTTATACATTGCCGTTCCTCAGTAACAAGACAAACTGTGTTTCTTTTGTCAGAATAAGTTATCGAGAAAGAAAAACAAATAAAGGCTGTAGAAAAAAGTAGTTGGCACACTGAGTGACTTTTCGAGTTGTTTATGTTTTGCAATACACCATTAAACTATCAAGACAGACATAATAAATATAATTTTTATGTAGTATCTGGCGTGTTTATTAATGTTTTTGCAAGAAAATGGTTTTAAGACGTTAGAACTAATTAAAATGACATATAATTTCAAACAACAACATATATAACAAGCCAGAACAACATGTGGCACTCGCCCTGTTTTTAGTAGAACGTGCAAGCAGAAATGTTTAAACATATATTGGAATTAAATTAAATATTGGCGTCATTACTTGTTAGATCCTTATACTGAATCATGCTTTCGATCTTAGAAATCCTTTTATTTGGTGATGATTTAGGGCACTAGATAGGGCATGAGGGAGGGCATGAGAGCGCGCAGGCGCATGCGCTTACCCCGAGCATGCTCACACGTTCTTCTCATTAAACAAAGAAACATTAGCATAGAGCTGCGGAACACAGAGACACTTGTCACATGTTCGTAAGTTCAGCTTCAAAAGGACAAATTCACTTCATATTAAAAAAAATCAACACTGAGATCTGAGATCAGACACACGCTCGGCAGAGGGGATTCCCATTGGTCCGAGTTCGCCTCGATTGACAGCGTTTAAAGTCCCGCCTCCTCTGTGTTAAATCTAATAGTAAATGAAACAGAGGGTCATGAGCATTTTTCTGGCTTCTGATTGGCTGATAAATTTTCTACAGCAGCAGTGAGCGTCCTGCTTGTAAATCAAGCACGTTACCGTTTCTATAGTAACAATAAACGGGTTATTAATGGATGTACGCTTGTTAATGTGAAGCTTTCTTTCTTATCTTTAAAAGACAAAATTGATTTATTATTATTATTTAGAGAAGCCGAGTAAGCGTGGACGCAACAACAGGGACGACCTCATTCAAAACTAGGATATTACGTGTAGCTATAAATGGGTAAAATAGTGCATTTAAATTGTTAGTGAAGGAATAAAAAGGATTATACTGTAAATAAGTAATTTCAGAGCAAATCAGTCCAATCTGGCAACGGTGGTTATTCCCGTCTGGTGTGTGAGGAGGCGCTGTGAGTGTGTCTGAAATATGCTGCTTCATGTAACTGTGTGTGTGTGTGTGCACACTTTAGACCTGGTAAATAGTCGAATCACATGACGTCGCCTCTCATATGCAGCGAAAACACAATATTTCTGTTTCTCCTGCGACAAATTATTCGGTTTAATAAAACACTAACGCTAGCTTTTAGACGTTTAACGCTTATTTAATTTTTTCTTTTTACTCAAGCTACAGGTTTGAGAACTTTTACATTATACAGACCAAAAGGATCAAACTGTATTATTTATGAGTGCTTTATTATTTATGAGATATTATATTGTAGTTTTTATTGATTTAATAGCGTTTAGTTAAAAACAGAGTTGTTATAATTTACATGATCAGCATCATAGCGATATATTAAGATTTCTGCTCTGGAGATAATCTTTTTGTAAAAATAAATAAATAAATAAAGTAATTTTGTGTTAGTTAGCTAGTTAGTCATCTTAAAAAAACCTCATGCTAGCGATACGGTTAGATCATTTTAATCAACTGATTAAACTCCGTTGCACGTAATACTAATAAAAAAAAATATCTAAACCTGTTTCCTCATGGTTTAAAATGTCGAGAAATGTAAGAAGAGAAAACAACACTCTGTCAGAAATGTCAAAACAAATCGTGAATTTTTTTTTTATAAGTCTTCGAAATGTTGCATAAATGCTCGTCAAACACGTCTGCTTTTCCCCCACGTTTGCTCTTCAGTCGTTATGTTTAAATTGGCACAAACGATCTACGAGCAGATACGAGAGATATTTCACACGCTATCATATTTTATTTCGAAGCGTAGCTCCGTTTACTAGAAAAGCTCTCGGGTTATATGTAGAGTGTGTGTGTGTGCGTAAGAGAGAGGTGTGTGTGTGTGTGTGCGGATCGAGCTAAGTGGACATGTTTGGTTGGTCGTCCCCTCGTGAGACCTCGCTGTCCTCAGATGCCCTTTACCTACATATTTCCCACAGTTTAGGTCGAGCAAGACGGTGACGCGAGGACACGTTTTTTTCTTTTTGTTCAACCGTAAAATCTACTTCCTGTCTGTCTGCAGATGTTTAGTCGCTTCTTTTGACTTCTTCAGGCAGGAAGAAACAGATACGGAAGGAACTGAAATGTAGCTCCGCAGGTCATTTTATAATTCAGTCTGATTTAAACATTAAAGCACAGAAAGATTTGTGATGTGAACGTCGCATAATTGTAACACTGTATGGATCAATTTTTAGATTTTCTTGTTTTTTGATTTTTTTATGCCGTTTTATTTAGTTCCATTTTAAGGACGTTGAAGAGAAAGCTCTCAGACCGTCTGCACACATGCGTCTCATTTCATAAAGCTTGTCAGGGAAGTTTTTTTTTCTTCCCCCAGTGTTTTTTTTTCAGCCGTTTCTGACGTTTGCTTTCTGTTTAATACGAACGTCTTAAATTTTTAGTTTTTTTAATTTTCTTGAACTGTTATGCGTTACCAATTTAGGTCTTAAATTCAGAATTCAAAAAAATAAAATGAAATGTATAAATACGTGAAAACACTCACTCACACACACACACACACACACACACACACACACACACACACACACACACACGCTGATCACTATTTGGAATCTGGACCAATACAAGATTTATAATATTTAAATAAAAATGTTTTGAACAATGCGTTTTTTTTTTATTTTATTTATTTATTTATTTATTCATTTTTTTTTATGATTCCTGGGTGTGTGCAAAGAGCAGAAAGAAATATATCTTCAGTTGCATTTAGGATTTTTCAGTTTGTCGTAATTCATGTCGATTTCTGTTTTTGGAATTTAAAGTGAACATTTCCCGCGTTGTTTTTCCAAAACGTATCAAATCATTTCAAAAATCACAGTAGCTCGATTACACATTGTTTTTGTCCGATGATGTTTTTTCCGTTGAAGTCCGAAGGAGTCGTGCGATCATTTTGCACAAAGTTTCAACCGCTTTTTTGTCAAACTCTGAAATGTACAGTACTGTAAAGTGTGTGTGTGTGTGTGTTTATTTTACTGTTTATGCCACGTCTGACATTGTGTGTGATTGTCTTTTTTGCTTGTCTGACAGGCCTCAGCAACCCCCTGAAATCTTAACTGTGTGTGTGTGTGTGTGGGAGATAGAGAGAGGGAGATTTATATCTTTTGTTATTTGTTATTAAGAGCAGAGAATATATGTGTTTATATATATACATTTACATGTATGAGTGTATATATATATATATATATATATATATATATATATATATATATATATATATATATATATATATATATATATGCTATAGATGGATGGGTGTATATGAATTTTCATATATATAAGCACATTCACATTTATGTATATGTTACTGGTTATATATTTTGTAACTGAAACCTTAGTGAATTACTTAAATAATTAAATAATCTAACTTAAATAAAATATTTTATATGCATATTTATATATGCAAGTGTTTGATTGACACATAAGGCCTGTGACAAAAAAAAATTAATTGGTAATTAATTATTTAATTACGGAGAGTTTTTTAGCTACAAAGGAATTTTTTTTTACTTAAAAAGAAAAAAAAAAAGATTAAAGCTCGATTAAATATTACACAATTAGGCAACTTCGGTTAAATATTAAACAGTGAACTAATAATTTTTCATCATGTGATGTTTAAACACACGTAAAGACTTTTGATGAATTTTTGAAGCATCAGTAACGATAAACTTGCATATAATCTGTGCGTTTTAAATATACTTTTATTACTTAACTAGAGCTTTTACATTTGCAGTGAGAACTTCTTTGTGTTTGTGATTATTAACAGGTTGACGTGTTGGACGCTCTGGAAATTCCTCCTGATGCCGCGGCACGATGACAGTAAGTAGAACAACGTTCTTTGGAGCTGATTTTTAATGCCCATGCTGGTTATTCAGACCTGAGGACCAAACGAGAGACCAAGACGAAGTTTCATTCACATACAGACAAATTCAAACTTAAGAAATAATATATATATATGAATAAACGTGTATACTATTAAGTCTGCTTTTACTGCTTGGGGTTAGTACTACACACAAACTATATCTATTTTAGACGTTTTTACTTCTATCCTAAAATGTTCTGCTTTCTCAGATTTGCGCTGCAGCTACAAGGCTAATGAAGCTAACAGACTTTAGCGTTAGCTGAAAATTATTTCCATAAATGCTTATACAATAAAGATGTAGTCAGGTGTTACGCTAAAGTTAGCTATATCTTACTTCAAAGCCACAACACACACACACACACACACACACACACATCACTTTATAACTAGTTTAACTGTAAATTTAACAATCTCCTACATTGTTGAATTCAGTGTTAACTGCTGAATTCTGATTGGTCAGGAGGTGTTGATGAGGTGTTTACAGGGACTGAAATCCTCCACATTATTACTAATAAAAGAAAAACGGAGTAATTGTTAATAGGTGAAGGTGTAAGTTTGCTTGTGAAATGTTTACGTGTTTATGCCGTGTATGGAAGGAGTCTCCAGTGTCAGTGCTTTGTCACAATCAGAGGTAAAGGTGTAACTTGAAGTTTTTCAATATATCAGAGGTGTTTATGCTTGTTTTGTGGTTTCTTTAAATGGATAAAAAGTATGTGATAAAAATGGGAAATTGCGATGGTATAAGAGGAATAAAACACTTCAGGATGCTGTAGGAAAACAATCTACTTAAAATCACAGTCCAGTAAATACCCTGTGTCTCACTTTGTTGTGAATGACATCAGCAAGTCTATGTTAAGTCACCATTGAATTTGACCAAAAAAATATCTTCTTCATATTAAAAAAAGCTGTAGTGGAAAAAGTAAAAGTAAAAATTTTCACATGATTTTTGCCTAAAATCTTATCTGGATGTAAGTATTACTTTTTCCTTAAGACCAAATTATCACTTTTTATGTAAAAGTTTCAAGTTTAAAGGTGGCGTTGTAGTGAAAAGTGATGTGGACGATGATAACCTTAGATTAACCATGTCATTTTTGGGAAGTGTATAAAATTTGCACATTAATGTATTCATAAAAAATATTTTTTTCCAACCATTTGCCCCTTCGAAAGTTTTACAGCAAGTGTTAAAGCAGCAATCGTTCGGTACCTGCAGCTCGATTCAGGTTGTGCTACGGGATCACCGTGGTCATACGTTTAATTTCTGGCTGATTTGCTGATGGGAAAAAGGAAACTTATAAACAAAAGTGTTTTGGAAGAAACTAGAGATTGATTCATCTGTCAATATTTTACCCAGAGGTAAAGCTACACGCATGAATGTAAAATATGTGGTCAGGATGTTAATCCTTTTCTGTTCCAAGAATTAATTCAATATATTTTTGGGTTTTTAATCACTCTGATCCAGTACAGTGAAATGTGCACCTTCTACAAGTGTCCGAAAATAGAAAAAAAATCTGATTCAACCCCAGAATAATAAACGTCAGTGTTTTTAATATGGCTAATATCTTGAGTAAGTTTTTAAATCAAGCATACTGTAAATTCTCTAGATCTGTAGAAGCCAATGTAAGCTACTTGGATACATTCAAATGTATTAAGAGGTTCTGATTAGATGATCACAGACACAAAATGTTAAATTATTAAGCTTATTTCTAAACATTTCTACTAGTTTCAAGCATAATTCTTATTTTGTTCTATTGGCACGCTTAAATTAATAAATAGCCTAAAATTCGCAGTGATCTTTCACCAAAACAAAACTATTTCTAGGTGGTGTTTCAAGATATTTCAAGAAATTATTTCACAAAATGTTTCGTAAAGTTGATTATGTATTTGGCTGAGTAGAATCATATAAAAGAAAATGCTAGACAATTTGAACTATATTCAAGATATCTGTACCTGCTTAAGTTTCATCATTTGCATTTAACAGTCAAATAAGTACATTTTAAAATTATTTTCATAATTAATAATCATCAGCTGAATTTCTTACAACTGCTTACTGTATTGGAATCTTTTCCAAAAATGTCATTTATTTATATAAATTAGGCTTTGTTCAAGTAAACATGCATATGATTACATCCATTTGTTCCATGTTTGTTGGAAAATCATTAATTTATTTCATGATCAAGAAAATATTACATGTTATTAAATCAAGTGAAAATGGATATGTGTCATTGTTCAGTATTAGTTTTAACATAAATCTGACCTTTAATACAGTAGATCAGCATTTTGTAATCATTCTTGTGCAGTAAGCTTTGGTATACAGTAGGGTTAGGTTATAACGTGCCACATTTCATGGAGGTTTTTAGTTCTGAACGTAGAAACAAAAAGATTCTAAGAAAATCACATTTAAAACTACAAAGTGGGTTAATTTGATTAGTGTAGTTTATAAGGTAAAATAAATGACTTTTGTATATCAGAGTAATGTCGATGTGTTTGAGAAATGGGCGGAGCCTTTGTATAATTTTTAGGTAATGTAATGGCTAAAACAGTAAAATAAACATTCTTATATTTGTATTACTGCTGTTTAAGAGGAGAAATGTTATTTTTGAAAAACATGTATAAATAAAAAAAAGTCAAAATGGTCAAAATTGTCAAAATTCATGTTTCCACATCCTACATGCTGCATCTGAGTCATTGAGTCAGAGTTGTGTTTCCATGATCAATAATCCAAACTCTATGGACGCAGAATTCTTTTCTCATATATCTCTATTTTTTGAATGCATTATAATTATTTGTGAGACATTTTTATAGACCAAAAAAAAAAGACATTTCATTATCAGATGGAAAATAGCGGATTTTGTTTGACCTTTTTAGCTGATATAATGGTATAATTTAATAATGTGATACACACAACCCACTGGAAATGTCTTTCATCAGATAATTTTGAGTGAATCATCCTAATTAAGTGCAGATTGTCTGATTAAGAGACCGATTAGGATTGTAATTGTATAAGGATAATTACATGTGAATGAGATGTTTCAGGGGTCAATTTAGAGTTATGTGACCCTGCATAGGGTTTTAATTTCACTCTCATTCATTTTTTTACTTTGACTTTATTTCTGTTCGAAAATATGCACGTTTGTTTGCATAAAAGATCTTCACTGGTTAGTTAACATGAGAACACAGAGAAATGAGAATAAAGTTTGACTGGAGTTTTTTTTATTTTTTTTTAATATCTTTTATTTATAAAACTACGGCAGATTTGACACAATTAAGTAAACCCCTGTCAATGTGCAGTGTTCAGGTGAAACACTTTGGTAATGACATACAGTACAGTACAGTTTAGTATTAGTGTCACTTTGCCAGGGAAAAAAGTAAAAGCAAGACAATAAAAAAATCTATTTGCAACTCAAAAGCAGAAGAAATAATAATAATAAAAAAACTCAAAAATCACTTTTGGAATTTTAAATGCTTTATTACTTTTCCAGGTCTTAGCAAATAGTAATATTTTACCTTCTTATTTATGTGCTCTTTTTCTTGAAAGTAATTTTTTATGAGAAATTTCTTCCAGTTATGTTAAAGTTTTGAGATTATTTTGCAGAACATGTAATAATTCAAAGCAGTTATAGTTAAAATGCTTTAAATCTGTGCATCGTTAGTTTTGTCTGCATGGGAAATGCCTTTAATCAGTCATATTTAAAAAACAAGACACTGTTATAGTTATTGCTTTGTTTTCTGATTTGCCATAATGTTTATTTTTTGTTAAAATACTTTAATATGTTGCATGATTTAAATAGAATGTCATCTTTAGCTTGTTTGAAATCTAATTTAATTCAATCGCCACATCTTTTAACCTTTTAATCAAATCCAAATCATGCAATTAACCGATCAGCTTTTGGATTTTGAGGTTCTTGGACTGTATGAAAATGATTTCTTAGAATCCGGTACGTATGTTCTTTTAAAAAATGCTTAGAGTTATTTGGGGTTTTTTTTCTCTCAGATTTCTCTTTCATTTATTCCATGTCAAACGAATTCATAAAGCTTGTTCAAAGCCGACTCCCTAATTATTTATTTACGATGTTAGATTTCTAAACATTGTTAAAGATTTCTCTCTGGTTAAAAAAAAAAAAAAAAAAAGCACAGTTTTGGCTCTTTCTGGTTTTGTGATGTGAGAAGCTGGTGTGTGATATTAAACCTTGCAGAAAAAGGGTTGCCAAAAAGTGTGTGTGTGTGTATGAGGGGGGATTTTGTGGCTTATTGTCCAGTACTTCGCTGCTTCACTGACTCAGGTACACACTGTTCCATAAGATTCTTCGCTCTCTCGAGTTTCCCATTAGCCATGAAATCTAAATCAGACCTGCGCTCCTTCATCTGTTTTCAGCTTTACAACCACAGTGAAGATGAGATCGTTTAACCGTACTGTATACTAGAGATTCTTATGGGATTATTTTTTATACTTGCGTAGGAATCCGTCACATAACATCAAACCTACGGTAAGTGATTAATGTCGAAAAAGGACAACATTTATAAAAAAAATAGTTTAGAGCACAGGACTGGATTTAGACATTTTGGCCAATTAGACCTTTTGCTGATCGGAAAGTCAGTGGTTCAAGCCCCATCACTGCCATGGTGCTACTGTTGGTCTTTGAGCAAAACACTTACCCTACACCCCATATACCCCTGCCACTGCCCGGTCCAAACCAGTTCCAAGCACTGATAGAAAATGGGAGGGTTGTGACAAGACAGTGTGTGGCAACACCTAGGATATACGTAAGGGACGAACATAAACAAATTTCAAGTTTTCCAACTTCATTCCCATATTCGGGTAGTGGTAAAATGTATGCTTTATAGAAGCAATGATAACCTTTGTTCTACCTGATACATCTGAAAACCCAAATACACAGTTTAAAGTCTGAAACCTCCCGGTTAACACACTCCAGAAAGACTTCTATATAAGCACGTACGCTGAGTTGCCGGGTACGTATCTGAGCCACTTGGGTTTTAAGGGTTAAAGTTAATATTCATTCATTCATTTTCTAGACCGCTTAATCCTGTGTTCAGGGTCGCGGGGGACCTGGAGCCTATCCCAGGAGACTTCGGGCACTAGGCGGGGTACACCCTGGACAGGGCGCCAATCCATCGCAGGGCACACACACATACACACACACACCCAATCACACACTACGGGCAATTTAGGAACGCCAATTAGCCTAACCTGCATATCTTTGGACTGTGGGAGGAAACCGGAGTACCCGGAGGAAACCCACCAAGCACGGGGAGAACATGCAAACTCCATGCCCTGACCCTGGAGGTGCAAGGCAACAGTGCTAACCACTACACCACCACGCTAAAGTTAATATGACAAACACAATTTGTCATGTTTCAGAGAAACCTCAAAGTGTCCTCAAAGTGTCGGCTTTACCTGTAACTGTTAGAAAGCATTGACATTGGAGACTCCTTCTCTCCATGTTAAGGTAGCCTGTCCTTACAAGAGATGAAACTTCATCGTATCCATGATCACACACATCTAAGTAGTTTTTTTTGGTGGTCATTTGTTTGTAGAGTAAAAGAATTGTTTTGTGTTTACACATCTACATGACAACTCTAACCTGAAAAACCTGGGAGGTTGGACAGGTAAGAAGTAAAACTCAAGGACTCCCCTTATGGATCGTGTTCTACACTCGAGTACATCTCAAGGTAGATGAGGATGGAATGGTTGGGAATCTTTTTTGGAAGTCTAGTTGGTAAGTCACTGGAGCTTTCCCTAACTAAAGAGGAATCTTGGAAAAGCAGTGATCAGAACGTTTTCAAGCATGGGGTAGACTGTCTTCAGAAGGTTTCAAGTGGCGCAGGAACAGGAAAAGCCTTTGCGATGTCAGGATATCAGGATCAGTTACCATGGTCAGAGGGCCAAGGGAGCATGTTTGAGTAGGAGGAGCAAACTATGTCTCTTTTGTCAAACATCAGCATCTGATGTGGGAGAAGGTGGATGTGTAACCCTGCGCAAGGGATTCAAAATGTTTGCAATCTGACATAGATGTCGTAGAAGATACTGCTACAAACTGGTACAGTTCTGTTTGCATTTCTTTAAAAGTGCCTTTCATCAGACCCCATACTTTATATTTAGGAATTCTAGAATCCTGGAAGTGAGGGCACAGAAGTGCAGCAGGTACGGTTGGCACCTCAGAAATCCAGGGTCCCCAGTTTGATCCTCAACGTTCGTTCATGTGTCTGCATTTCATCGGGGTTTTTCGAATTTCCCTTGACCTTTCATAAAGTTGAATTAGTTCCTCTCAAAATCTGCTAACATGACAGCTAGCAAACTCTTGCATGATCTCGCAGACGTCCAAGAATGTTGTCCAATTGACCAGAAAGAGAGTAGCACATCATACCCACTTGTGCGTTGCAGAGGCAGTTTTCTCCCTAGGACCCCTTGGCCATAGATGGCATGTCCTTTCTTGCTATGTTGGATTCAAATTCATGATCCTTTGATGCATTTCTGTCGCTGTTCTTAATCCTACTGTTTGTAGATGAATGCTCAAATGTGTGTGAGGCTGTGAAGCGGACCACCAGACCATCCAGGGTGTATCCCTTTGCCTTGCACCCAGCATTCCTGATTGAGGTCGCCCCCACCTACAATTCAACCCTGACTGGGATAATGAGTTTGCATAATTGAAAATAATTGCACCAAACCAAGCCCGATAATTTTATGACTGTACTTTACTAATTGAATGTAACTCATTGCCCTGCTGGTCAGACAGTATTTTGGTTGCACCTTTGACGAACAAGCGAAGGTACCCTCATTTGCAAGTCCTGCTGTATCCCGTCTTTCCGTCCTGCTGGATGTATTAGTTATCTCAGTCTCGTCTTTATTCTGTCATTTCTCTGAGACAGTCTTTAGAGGATGGAAGTGCTTACATGCCCCAGGGAGTTCTTTCTTCCTTGCTGCTCGCCTTGCACGATGGCTTGAAGTTGACTCTTCACGTCTCTCTCTCTACCTTTCAGGCTTCCCGCTGAGGACGCACATCTCGAGGTGTGTTTTTGCAAGCGTAGCCGTCTTTCCTTGAAATATTTACATTTCTCTGCAACACAGCAATGTCAAGGGCGATTTCGGGGGGAGGAAAACACCCTGGGGTACAGGTAGCACGGTGGAGGTGAGTCTTAGCTTATACCTCTGCCCCGGGAGACTCACGTGAATCCGTAAAAAATCTACAGAAGTCATGAATCTATGAACGCATGCAGTACCGGTGATTAAGCTAGTTTTTGCTAATATAACCAGATCCTCAGGATGGGAGATTTCTGTTTTCATTCACATTCGATACCCAGAGCCTGCAGTGATCTGGCACGTTACATTACACACACGGTTCTGGGGTTCAGGTGAGACGCATCAGCAGACGTCTTATTCTCAGACATCTGCCACCTTCATTAAAATGGCTCTCTTTCATTTTTGGAAAGTATCTTTTATGCCAAAAACCACAAAAACAGACAGGTGAAGGAATAAAACACTCAAAAAAATTTTTTCTATTTCTATTTGTAACATTTCTCCATTTATTTCCTCTTTTTTTGTTCCTTCACTTTTACGCATTTTTGTTGAATTTATTGTTTCTTTCTTTTTTCCCTATTTTGTACACATTTTTTTATACTTTATCTCTATTTTGTATTCAATTCCTTTCTATTTTCTCTTGTGTGCTTTCTTTCTTTTTATTTTGTACTAGATTTGCCCGCGACTTTGTTCATGCGGAATTTTAATGCACGCTCATAATCGCGTTTTAAATTGATGAAAAAAATTTACAACGCCACCTGTTGAATTTTGGAATAAACAAAAAGTTTTATTTGTTAAGTTGAAGTTAGCGAAATGAAGGTGTGAAATCTCGTTTATTAAGTAGATTTCAATTGCACACTCGGAAGTGCGTATTAAAATTTGTTGTCCAACACATTCGGTGTTGAAACAGTTGATTTTTGAGATGAAACTAATGATTTTTTTTCAAGCTTGATTTTTTTATGACATAAGGGTGTTTTCCCTTACAATTTGAAATGAGCATATCTTCCAGTGGGCCGATTGCGATGAAATAAAGTCTGTATGTTACATCAAACTTGGTCAAATACACCTGTGAAAACCCCTTTAAAATTTGTTAGTAGTTTTTACGTGATGTGTGCACAAACAAACAAACGGACAGACAAAATAATTCCAAAAACCATCTTGATGTGTTCTATTATTCATCTTTTGCTCTCAGAGCTGTTTTCCACTGTATTGGACTGTGAACTCCAAAATTAGCATTATTCACCATCAGGACAGCTTTACACTCTGACTCATTTCCTCCACACACATACAATGTACCAGACTTTAAAAATATTGTATAGAATTGTAAATTTTGGTATCTGATGCACTGAAGCATCTATTTTTTACAATGATTTCTACTCGATTTGTACGCATCTGTGAATGTTTGTAAGTTGGGGACTTACTGTATTGATGCATGTATGTTTTATTCTTTCTTTGCATTGCATGTTTTCTTCCTTTTTTTTTTCTTTTTTTGCATTCTCTTAAATTTTTTCTCATTTCTTTTTTCTTTCTTTTTTGTACTCTCTTTCCTATTTTGTACAGAATTTCTTTTTACATTTTTTTTATTCTGTTTGTGCTTTCTTTCCTTCTTTTCCTCTGTATACATTGTTTTATTTTCTTCTCTTTTGTGTGCTTTCATTCTTTATCTCTTGTATACGTTTCTTTCTTTTCTTCCCTTATTTTATTTATTTATTATTTTTATTCTTCCCCTATCTCTCTGTTTTGATCCATGTAGATTTTCCCTCCAGTTACAGTTAAAGGTAATGTAATGAAGAATCTCTTGTGTTGAGTCAGAACACGGCTATTTGCCACAGATTACAGTGTGTTATTGTCAGGACCAACACCTCACACTTTTTATCCTCTTACACTTACAGTACATTCTGTGTTATCTGTGAAACAAGCTAATTCCTGCCCTCACTTATGCAAGAGCAGCTATAAATGCTGCTAGAAAATGTGGAGGAGGTCATTTTCAGACAGGCCTGACACAGCTGAACACCCGCATGGACTGCTGAGAGATTTCATTTCAACACCTTACTCTGGTCACGATCGCACAAATTAGAGCCGAACATGTCCAGCGCGGAGCTGTATTTGCCTTCTGCTCATCATCGAGTTGTTACTCTGCTGCTTCCTGTTCTTCGCGGCTCATCCTGTTTGTGGTTCTCCCTGCTAATCATTGTTCCATTTGTGGTTCTACATGCTAATCATCTTTCAGTTTGTGGTTCTACATGCTAATCATTGTCCTGTTTCTGGTTCTACATGCTAATCACCGTCCCGTCTGTGGTTCTACATGCTAATCATCTTTCTGTTTGAGGCTTTACATGCTAATCACCCTTCTCATCTATGGTTCTACATTCTAATCACCGTCCTGTTTGTGGTTCTAAATGTTATTTTTTTTATTTTTTATGATTCTACATGCTAAACATCTTTCAGTTTGTGGTTCTACATTCTAATTTGTGTTTCTCCTTGCTAATTACTGTCCTGTTTGTGGTTCTCCATGCTAATCATTGTTCCATTTGTGGTTCTACATGCTAATCATCTTTCTGTTTGAGGCTTTACATGCTAATTATTGTCCTGTTCATGGATTTACATGCTAAAGCGGCAGTAGTAGTTTAGAGGGCTAAGGCACTGACTTACTGATCAGAAGGTCAGCGGTTCGAGCCCCAGCTCCGCCATTTTTGGGCTGTTGAGCAAGTACCTTAACCATATCTGCTTCTGCAGGGGCGCTGTACTTATGGTGTGATATGTGAAGAAAGACTGCAGTAATGTATATGTGGCAAATAAAGACTTAACTAACTAACTAATCATATTCTTGTTTGTGGTTCCATGGGCTAATCATCGTTTTGTTTGTGGCTTAACATGATAATCATCGTCCCGTCTGTGGTTCTACATGCTAATCATTGTCCCATTTCTGGTTCCACATGCTAATCATTGTCCTGTTTGTGGTTCCACATGCTAATCATTGTCCCGTTTCTGGTTCCACATGCTAATCATTGTCCCGTTTCTGGTTCCACATGCTAATCATTGTCCCGTTTCTGGTTCCACATGCTAATCATTGTCCCGTTTCTGGTTCCACATGCTAATCATTGTCCTGTTTCTGGTTCCACATGCTAATCATTGTCCTGTTTCTGGTTCCACATGCTAATCATTGTCCTGTTTCTGGTTCCACATGCTAATCATTGTCCTGTTTCTGGTTCCACATGCTAATCATTGTTCTGTTTCTGGTTCCACATGCTAATCATTGTTCTGTTTCTGGTTCCACATGCTAATCATTGTCCCGTTTCTGGTTCCACATGCTAATCATTGTCCCATTTCTGGTTCCACATGCTAATCATTGTCCCGTTTCTGGTTCCACATGCTAATCATTGTCCCGTTTGTGGTTCCACATGCTAATCATTGTCCTGTTTGTGGTTCCACATGCTAATCATTGTCCCGTTTCTGGTTCCACATGCTAGTCATTGTCCCGTTTCTGGTTCCACATGCTAATCATATTCCTGTTTGTGGTTCTAAATGCTAATTTCTGTTTCTACCTGCTAATTATTGTCCTGTTTGTGGACCCTGCGGTCTGACCCCAGTTATGCTGGGACATGTGAAGAAAGAATTTCACCGTGCAGTAATGTATGTGTGACAGATAAAGACTTAACTAACTAATCATATTGTATATATTTTATTTTTTCCCGTTTGTATAACCATGGGAGGATCACCAGTCAACATTCACACATGCATTTGTTTGTGTTCTACATGTTAATTATTGTACTGTTTGTGCTAATCACAACTGTAAATGCTAATCGTCATCGTGTTTGTGGTCCTACATGGTATTTATTAGAGATGTTCCGATACCGTTTTTTCCCTTCCGATTCCGATACTTGGGCTCAGGGCATCGGCCGATACCGGGTACTGATCCGATACCTGGGTGTGTATCTGTATATACAGCTGTAGATACTACTAGCCCTGTGTAATGGGTTCGACCCTAAGTGCACGGGCGACACCATGAAACACGGACACGTGGCGAGGTCTTACAGGAAAAAGGGTCATTTATTTAGAAAAATTGGGAAGGAAAGAGTTAAAGGCTCTCTGCGGCCTTTTCCACTTCAGCGGCAGAGATGCGACGGCGGGCTCGACGCGCAGCTCGTTCATGCGCTGTCCTCTCGCAGCGATCAAAGGGGCGGCATTCCCCCTTTTTAATGTCTCTGGGACGCATCACATCGCCCCGCTCCTGTGCCACTGTATCTCATAAAATCCACCGTGTCGCAAAGTCCAGCTTCCCAACAGTCAGACCCCGAGCTCCACTCCCCGCTGTGTTTTATAGCGCAGGGTGAAGCCCTGGATCATTAGCGGCGATAGCTCACCAGCCGTGCCTGATTCTGCGGCTCTGCTCCTTCACATACCTAAAGGGGGGAAGGCCACCTAACTAGTGAGCTTCGGACTGAGCGAGGAGCGATATCAATTTGGGCGCATGCCGTGACACTCTGTAAGTAAGCAAAGCTAGCGGGCATAACTAGGTTATGTTTAGGAAAATGGTATCGGATTTGTACGTGGACTCAAATACTCGCCGATACCGATGCCAGATTTTTTTTTGGTATCGGCAGCATTTCCGATACTAGAATCGGAATCGGAACAACCCTACTATTTATTGTATTGTTTGTGGTTCTGCATGATAATTATCATCCTGTTTATTGTTCTACATGCTAATCATCTTCCTGTTTGTAATTTTACATGCTAATCATTGTAGTCCTATTTGTTGTTCTGCATGCTAATGATCATTGTTCTTTAGAAAGTCTATACAATAATCATTCAGTTCAGTTCTACATGCTAACCATTGCCCGGTTTGTGACTCCATGTGCTAATCATCATCCTGTGTGTAGTTACACGCTAGACATCATCTTGTTTTATGATTTTCCATGCTAATCATTGTCCGTTTGTGGGTCTGTTTGCTTATAACGCTCAGATAAAATGGTGTTAACTGAAGTTACACTAAAAAGAGAGATCTTTATCTTCGTGTCAGAGTGCTTTAAAACCCTGTGAACAAGAACGACAACAACCTGATCAATTCGAAAAAAAAAAAAAAAACACAAGTGTATTATACATAAACTAAACAAAAAAGGTGTGCCAAAACCAACAAAGAAAACAAGGTTTGCCAAATATATACAATTGAAAGCTGTGTGGGTGTTGGTGCGTTGAATGTCCAAAGTCCTGCTTATTATAAGAGTGTGTGAGAGAGATTAATCTGTCTCACCGGAAATGATGGAATAACCCAAGGAGGCCGATGTCAGAGCGAGAGTATTGTGACGAAGCAGTCCGGTCTGTGAAATTCCGGATGACCAGGAAATCCCGCAAGAAACAGCCTTCGTTAGTCTCTTTGTACCAACAACAATGTAAACAGTGCAAGGTATCTCCATACTCCCTCCTCGAGCTGTTTTCCGGGCTCGCTTTATTTTCCGGGTCAGGTGACCATGCCCGTCACCGTCTTCCCGTACAGACCACCAGCACGGTCGCGCGAGAGCTGAAGCTAGAATACACATTAGACTCATGGGCAATTACACCCTTTCCAGGTACAATTAATAAGGTGCCGCATCTTATTTTGTCATTTGGGTCGGCTTACTTTCGCCCTATAAAAGTGCCATTTATGTGAGGCCGTCCGTATTATCCCCTTTACAAAAAAACACATTATATTACAGGTTATAGTGGGTTGCCCCATGACAGTGTAATTTATTGGCCCTTTATCCATTTTTTATTTCTGCTGGACCCTCCCACTTGGGCGCTAGCTTGGCAGAGAATTTTGTGTGAGTCCTTTGGCCAAACCAGTTCGCCCAGTAGCACGTGCACCTTGTTGCGCCGGGAAGTGCTGGAGCTGACTTGTTTCGGTTCCTCACTTTCTGGGTAGTGTGTTTCTTCTCCGCTGGGTTGTGACAGAAAGTAGATGCTGCTTGGTCGGGCGTGCATAGACAGTCAATGCTTCGAGCCAGTGGTCCCTTGAGTGGTCCGATGTTGTCCCCAGGGTTTCATGATGGGCGGAGCTAAGAGCATTGCGGTTCCCCGGTAGCCACTGGTCCTCATACTGCTACAGTTGGGCCTCTGGCAGACTTTACATGACTTGATGAATAGCCAAACGTCCTTGCGCACGGAGGGCCACCAGGCGTCTTCTAGTAGCCGCAACAGGGTTTTTAGCCTCCAGTGTCCACCTGATGGATGGTTATGGTAATGGCGCATGAACTGCTGGGTTAATGATCGCTGGATTACTATTTGGAGCCTATCTCCTTACTTCACAGGAGCTCTTTGATATATTGCCCCCTGATGGAGTTCAAGTAGCTCCTTTTGCTTGACGGTTTCCCAGGGTACTCTCCCGCAGCCAGTCGGGATATTTGGCTGTAGTCCTGTTCGGCTTGTGATATCTTCCCCATGGTCACTGGGCAGGCCAGCTTAAAATTTGGTAAGTGGGGGAGGATCCGTCTTTGGTGGTAGCGCATAGTAGAAATGATACAGTAGGCAGCTGAGTCGGGGTGCGCGTCAGAGAATCCAACTAGGTGCGATGTAGAAGAACGTTCAGTGGCTTTCTTGCCATCCTCCTTGCTGAGCCGAGCCTTCAGCTTCTCCCAGTCATCCTTGTCTGCTATGCCGCCTTTTTCCATGCTCCTTCCCACCTTTGCCTGCTGTTCCACTGTGCACTCTGTGCCTCTGAAACAGTCATCCACCCTGGGGTTCATGTTGTTAAATAAGCCGCACCTCCGTTCTCGGAGTCTCCGAATACTGAAAACTCCCTGTGCATGGGTGGTTGCAACAGGAGGACGCAGGTGGCAGCTCCGATGATGTAAGCAGTGGTGGTTCTGCACACTCGTCATTGTCCTGTTTGTGGTCCTATATGATTATCGCTGTCCTAATCTTTTTAGGTATTTTGTGTATTTATGTACAGTATGTATGTACTGTATGTTTAGGGAATATAACACTCAAGTTCTGAACATGCACACCTGTCCCCAGTCACTACCACACACTACGTAACCGTACTTTGAACACAAATTCATTATGTATATATACTGTATATACTATATACTGTAACTGTTCAAGGAAAATTTGTGGGAGAACATGGTCAACATATGATCATTAGGTATCCTTACCGACACTCACTTATCAGCCATAGAATCAACATGCATGAGGAATCACAAAGGAGTTTTCATTTGCTGCAATGGAACAGAACTCGAACTAGTTACTTTTATCAGAAAGTAACGCTGTAATGTAACTGATTACTTTTTAAAGACAGTAATTTTGTAATGTAATTATTAACACTGGATGGGGGACAGTGACACCTGTAGTATATTCGCCATGTCCAGTCTGCTCTGTACATCCGTTTTTGTTGCTGTCATTGCAGACAATCCGTCTCACAAAAATAGATTGTTGGGAATGGAAGCAGGATTTTTATTGCTTTTGTGGAGATTTTATGATATTCCACCTTGATTGAAGCTTTAAAACATGCTTGTAAGGCCACAATTATTGGACAGAATGGGCTTGTAGCATGTGAATCACATGTTTTGATGTTCAGACAGAAGCAAATGGGAATCTACCTGATCATTTTTCAATATGTTTTCGATTCTTTTCATGCGGCCTGGTCCAAATCATCCACGGTCCGGTACCGGTCCATGGCCCGGTGGTTGGGGATCACTGGCGTATTGCCAACGAGACAAGGTACTGTAAGACGTTGACCAGAGTCAGTGAGCGCTCTCACAAAAGATGATCTCTTAGGCAAAAAGTGTCTTGAACAAGCAGAATAAATTCCTACCTCCAAATTCTTCATTGGATGAGAGCGGAAGCACACACTCACCGAGATTGCAGAGCGAAAATGTGATGCATGGCTCGGGGCAGAGGTTGAAAAGGCGGGCAGGGTGCCAAGAGTAATGTTTCAAATCCAGAAAGTCTGTAAACAGGCTAGGTCATACACAGCAGCGATCCAGATAACAAAGACAATCCAAAGAGCAAAGATGAGAGATGAAATCCAAAAAACAAGCAGGGTCATAGACTGATACCTGGGAAAATTGCATGGAAGCAAACGAGAGACACACAATGGTGATACTCCTGAGTCTCTCTGCAGTCTTTTAAAGCAGATTAATGATTACCTGAAAAAACTCACAGTGGAGATCGACTCCAGCAGAGCAGAGAGACATCCCCAAGTGGAGTTATGACCTGGACATGCTCAGCCACAGGACTCGTCACAGTGTTCTTTTCCTGATCAAAAGAATCCTGAATGTCTGTGAACCAGCAAGCTTTCCAAACTCAGTGGGCCTTGTTGTCATACTGGCCTGGATCCCAAAAACATACAGGCAAAACTCCTTGTCATGACTTTTCCCCCACCAAGAACAAAGTCCAAAGCTCTAAAGCCATTCTACCCTCATTGTGTTTGGTGAGTGCCTTGACAAAAATGACCCAAGTGCTTAAGGGCAGCCCGTTTCCTCCACCTGCCTTCCTAATCAGATCTTTGTTCTGACAACCTGAGTGGTTAACCCGATCACCTGGGTGTCCACACTACAGTACATGTGCTTCAGCACTGGAAAACATTATCACCTTCTTGAAGCATGCTTATAGACATACATTGTATTGTTTCTTGTACCATGGCTAAGCAACCTCACACCTTCCCTTTAGACCAGCTGATGCCATTGCTCAGGCCGCACTGCCTACAGGTTCTACCTGGCCTCATCACATTCCATCCAGGGCTTCCATTGTGGTGGTGATCAGTGGACGTCCCTATGTCCCACCTGGGAGGTCTACCCACATCTTGAGCATTTTTTCCCATGCTTTTATGGTATTTTGAATATTAATTACTTGGCTATAATAATTACATGTAAATAAAATACATTTACAAAGCAGGAAGTCCGAGTCTCAGGACGCATCCCCTTAGTATTCTGTCATCTGACTCTCTCTTCCTCTCTCTCTCTCTCTTATAAAATTCAAGCTGCTTATATTATCATTGGGGCAACAAGTGTAGCAAATAAACGTGTAATAAATATGTAATAAACGTTTGCATGCCTGGAAATTATACACGTTTATTTTTCACCTTGCGTTCTTTCATTTTCTTGTCCTTTATATTTTTCTTTCCTTCCTTCCTCTCTCTCCTCTCCTTTCCATTCCTTTTTTTGTTTTGTTTGTTTACCTTTCTTTTTCTCTTCTTTTTACATGGATTTCTTTCATTTTTTGAAAAGGTTTATTTTCTTTCTTCTGTTTATACCATTTTGTTTTCTCCATGTTTCCGCACTCCTCTTTTTATTCTTGGCACTCGTTGGGTTTTGGATGTTTCTAAAGATGTCCAACATTTCCCCCTCTCTCTCTCTCTCTCTCTCTCTCTCTCTCTCCTATCCCTCCTTCATCGCTCGTTAGAATGCGGGTGTGGTTGAACCTCACTGTTCTGTCGTTTCTCCGCCTCTCCGCTAGTCCCCTGAGAGGGCTGCAGATCTTTTACGGCATCCCAGAGACTCTTTAAAGCGTTAACACACAGTCCGGCATCTCTCCTCTTGTGTAAACAGGTGTGAGAGGTGAACGAGTGAGTCAAGTCCCCACGCTGATCACTCCACACACTCACTGAATATCGATTTCACGTTTCAGCACACACAGCGTCAGATTCTGTCCAAACACGGCCTGGACGGCGGCGTGTCGGCGTTATCTCCTATCAGTTCGAGCCTAAAGGGGATTAACCTCCAGCTCTGAGAGCGAGCAGATCGCAGGAGGTCACGTCATCGCCTCATCACTCGCCACCTCTCGTCTACTCCCTCCCTCCATCCACTTGCTTAACTGAGAAAGTGAACTGATGTCGAGCTCTGACGTTGTAATGTGATCCACTAAAGGGGCGGATAAGCAGAAAAGGCAAAACCAGGCCATCTTTTTCATCTCACTTCCACCTGCTGGTCTCTAGATCCTGATTGGTCACCAGCAGCTCGATCACAGTGAGGGAAGGAGTCGCCAGAGTTTAGCGCATTTGTTGAGTGACGGAGAAGGTGAGGCGGCGGGAACGGGACGCTGGTTAGAGCCGCTCTAACGTTCCCGAGAATCTGGAACTGATGGAAAACTGTGTGCTGTAATGTCTGAACAAGGAGAGTCAAACACACACTCCGTCACACTCATCACACTCTTCATCACTCAATCACACTACTCGCAGTCTTCATCACACTCGTTACTTCATTACACACTCTTCACTCCTCTCCTTCACACTTTCCCTCAAACTCTTCATCACATCATCACACTCATCACTCTTCATTATACACTTTGTCTCACTTCATCACACTCATCACACTTTTCACTTCTCTCCCTCACACACTGCTTTTCTTTCTATTTATTCTCTTTTCATTCTGTCTTTCATTTTTTGTCTCTGTTTTACTGTTACTTAGCTTCTGCCTCTTTTTCATTGTTCGTTGTTTTTTATCTATCTGTCTGTGTCTGTATCATTTCTTTTGTTCTCTTTTTTCTTCTTTATTTTTTCATTTCTACTGGATGTTCTTTCTTTCTTTCTTTTTTATATTGTTAGCCTGGTTCTCTCTCATGGTTGTGTGAGGTGTATTGATAATCCCCCTCTGCTATGTCAGTGATTTTGATTTCTGCAGTCAGTTTAAATGAAACCCTTGTGACAGATGTAAATAAAGCCAGTGGCGTTTTCTCCTGCATGAGAAACCATTGGAACTTTATCCCCGTCTTCCTCATGCAGAGCTCACCTCGCTCGTAACGGGAAATCCCACGCGCGCTTTAATTGTGTGACTCAGGGGCGGTTTCATATTCTCCCTGCCCTCTGTGTGTGTGTGTGTGTGTGTGTGTGTGTGTGTGTGTGTGTGTGTGTGTGTGTGTGTTCAATAAAGACGGTGGTGCACACTTTCACACTTTCATTAAGCAGCTGCTTCAGGCAAACACGCCGCTTTGTCAATCACCACAAAATCCCAGCAACTGCAAAAGAACTTTCATAAGAACATAAAAAAGGTCGTGTTGAAGTGAGTTAATAATGTGTTTACAAGAGTCTAAACTATAATATAATATTTCTAAAATAAGCACGTTATCGGTTTCTTTCATCATTTCTCTCCTCATGTGTGTGCTGTTGAACTGTTGGTTAAATATATTCTTTATTTGTAACAGTCGTGATAAAATAATCCTCACACAGTCTTTATCTTTATGGACAATTCTGTTTTTTTCAGTATGTTTGTTTGCGTTTTTTGCTTCATTTTATTGAATTTATTTTTATATACATTGTAAAGATGTATTCAGCATCTCCTATTACATGTTTTGGGGTTAGGTGTTGTTGCAATTTTTAAGGTTTTGGTGTGCACATTAAATAAGACATTTTAAAATGCAAGTAAACTATATTTATATTTATATATTTATTTATGCAAATAAATATGATGCACATGCATCAATATACAGTGGAACCTCAGATTATGAGTAATGCGGTTTACGAGTGTTCCGCAAGACGAGCAAAGATTTTTTATAAATTTTGCCTTGAAAAACGAGCATTGTCTTGGTTTACGAGTTCCGAGTATCATGTATCACGCATGCGCTTCTTGTTTTGACGCCGAGCGTCACGTGATCACAACTGAGCCAACGGTTTTTTTCTCTCTTGCGCTGCGGAATTGTGGGTAATCGTCTCCCCTGCTGGGTCTTAGTGCTCGTCTCTTACTGGTATAATCAACATCCGTGCACTGTGTACTATAACACTGTGACCACGTGTGTGTGTAAAACATATTTTATTTTATGTTCAGAAGCGCATGTGTACAGCGCGTGTTTCTTATAACACACGTGTGTGCACACGAGTAAAGCAAAAGAAATTCTCAATACAGAGGTTAAAAAACCATTTTCTTCCTCATTGCAGTGTGTGTGTGTCTGTGTCTGTGCGCGAGCGTAATTTGACCCTGTTTCTGAAGGTGGATTCACACACACCGCCGGCACAAACACACACACACACACACACACACGTGAGAGACGCACACTCCGAAGAAACTCAGCTCTGTTGCAAATCTTTTCGGAGGTAAGGTGCGGGTTCATTTGTTTGTTTGTTTTACTTTACAGCGGTGATTCTGTTAGTTTACGCTCACATGAGTGTCATTAGCGATGTTTATTGCTAATTTCAGATTAAACAGTGGAGCGGGAAAGAGACATTGATTTGTGGAAGTGTAGTCAAGTGCGGGAGATGCATTGACGGGTAATGCAGTCCGGTGTGTGTGAAGCCTGAGTTTTGTTCTTCAGTAGTTTTTTCAGTTGGATTTAAGTGCAGGATCCACCCGAAAGTTTGTACTATAGCCCGACAATGCAGCAAATAAAAGAACAGCATCGAGTAGTTTGTCCATCTCATCATTACACCAGCATGAATTAACGGGCTGTTACGCTGTCGCAAGCAACATTGAAATATAGTGGAGAAGCTTTAATAATTTGGAAGAGAACAACAGTCTTTCCGTTAATGTGTGTGTGTGTTTAATTCAGATGAAAGGAGACATTTTTACTGTGTAAGATGAGAAGAGGGAGACAGGAGGGGCTGAAAGCAAGAGTCTCCACTCACTCTAGCCTCACACACACACACACACACACACACACACTCACAGCGCCTGCACGCACAAACGGGAAACACTTATCTGTCTGGATTTATTTTTTACTTTTTTTTAAAGGTAAAGTACAGGTTAATTTGTTTTATTTTTACTTTATATTTTGTATAAATTATTTTTATGTATAAATTTTTTTGGGCTGTAGAACGAATAATTTACGCTTCCATTATTTCCTATGGGAAAATTTAATTTGGTTTTCGAGTGTTTTGGAATACGAGCCGCTTCCGGAGCGAATTATGCTCGTAATTCGAGGTTCCACTGTATATTTAAATAGTTTTCACACAGGACAGGAATTTGAATAAATGATTGTAATGACTGGTCTTCTGGGTTCATGCATATTTCTTTAAAAAACACATATATTGTAAAGCACTTTTGCAGCGGGGCATTGACAGACACAGAGACGGTGCTCAAACAGGTGGGTACAGTCAGACTTGGGTACCACGACAACGGGCCTGGACCAGGGGCTGGTTGATTTCTCAAAGATGCCGGCTTGTGGCATTTTATCCAACTTGTCTTCAATCGTGCGATGGCGGGCCTCCAGAACGCTCTAGGGGCGCTGACGTGTTATCGCATCAGGGAGAGTTTTGATGTCATGGAGGAGAACACATCTTGGTACTCATCTGTTCGCTTATTTAGCTGTTGTGCCTGGGTTGGGGTCAGCTCTTCTCCCCTTTGCACCAGCTTACGTCCCTGTTTTTTAGGAGATAAAGTAACTAAGGCTGAGACATACAGTACAGTATTGGTTTAACCCAGTGGTTCTCAAACTTTTTCTGTCATTCCCCACTTAAGGGGGTGAGCGAATTTTCAAGCCCCACTTGTCAACAAAATAATAACGAAATCGGCCAAGGTTACTGTTTATTGAAATATCAATTTCTAAACCAATAAGATCAAACAACACCAAGTTCAAAATAGATAAAATACACGTGCAATTGTTATACAAGTCTTATGTTGTCACGTATCTTTGCATAATTGACCCCATGTTTATTAGCTGCTCAGCAATCGTTTGTAGTTTTTTTGCACTGGCCAATTCTGTATGCAACTTTGAATGAAGCCATTTGTGCTTTGCTGTCCACTGATTCAGATGTTACCATGCGATTCTCCTGCTGTCTGTATTCTGCCAGCTTTCTTTGAAAGAAGTCGAGTGACTTATTAACGTGACTGGAGTGTGTTGTCTCTAAGTGTCTTCCTAATTTGTTGGGTCTCATGTGGTCTGCTACCAGCTGTATAAGACACAAAACACACACGGGTCTCTCTTCTGCCCCCACCATGAATACAAGCTCAAGATAGGCTTCATTAGGGGTGGCGATATAACCAAAACCTTCTATCACGGTAGAAGCAAGTTTCTACCTCGATAACGATATATATCACTATATAGCAATTTGTATCTGAAAATGCATAAATAAAAATTCAAACACAAAGAAACTGTTTTACATAATGTAATTTTATTTAAACTGTGAATTGCTGAGGTTTGCTGCATTTTTTGACTTTGACCATATTCGTTTGGATGCTTGGATTTCAGATGATAGAAAAGGTTTGACGTGTTTCCACCACTTGTTAAAACAGTGCACTTGCGTACCTCGCAAATCACGTTCATCTCATTCGTATCACTTTTCTTATACCCAAACCAATTTCACACCACAGACATGCACCTTTTTTCTTTACAATCTCCTCGTTGTTGGTTTTGTCACAAGTAAGCAAACTCACTGCTGCTGCACTGCTCCATTGTCGAAGTGTATGTGAAGCCAGACACATCAAAAGTGGGACGAAACCGCGGCACCCGATTGAACCAAATATCTGCGCAAATACAGCGCAGCGCGACTATCTGGATAGCGCTGTGATGATCTGGTTTATTCGCGCAGCCCGGTGGATCGCGCAGCGCCGCTCGAATCACAAACCTGCACGACTCAATTTATTTAGAATGTTAGGACTGTTTAATATTGTTTCCGGCTTGTCATGCCTGGTTTGTACGTGCGCATCCCAGTGGGGTAAAATGTATTTTGATGGTCGACGCGGTCTATTTCTGTCAGAGTCGCGCAGAGCTGCCCAGTGGGTCGCGCAGGTTTCAATTCAATTTACTTGTATTAATGATCCATTTATTTGTGTGTGATTGTTTAGTTTTGAGTGTACTCTCTTCATTATCAATAAAGAAAAAAATGAATCAGAATAGGTACTTTCCTATTATTTTCCACTAATTTCCTCCCGTTCATTGCGCCCCACATGTCATGTCTGTATTCCCCACTAGTGGGGCGCGCCCCACACTTTGAGAACCACTGGTTTAACCCATCACTTTAGTAAATTAATGTGGTAAAGTGCACAGGTTTTTCGCTTACCCTTCTATTGCAGTCTGTATTCACTGGTCCAACATGCAGCTTGATGGTGATGGTGACCTTGCCACCAGGCCAGGAACATTTCATGCTGGGCACTAAGAGAAGCATTCCGTCGCCAGGCATGAACTCGCGAGGATGTGCGGGTCTGTCGAATAGCTTTCACTGTTCCCCCTGTGCTGTGACTTCAAATAGCGTGAAACCTGTGGATGATTATGGTTTTTCTTGAACAGCGAAGAGCACATATGCAAGAAGTTAATCCTACTTTCAACCATTATCATCTGCTACTCGGTGTAGCATCCTCTTCAGTGTCTGGTTAAAATGTGCAACCTCTCCATCAATTTGGGGATGATAAATGGAGGTGTGGACTTGTTTTACTTGCAACAGCCAGCACAGATCACACATTAAGTTAGAAATAAATGGGGTACCTTGGTCTGTGAGGAGCTCCTTTGCCAATCCTACTCGACTGAAGAGGAGAACCAGATCTCTATGGTCTCTTTCTTTGGTGATGTTTTCAGTCACCCAGGGAACCTTTGGCAGTCGTTTTCACCTCAGCATCCAGTTCGGGCCAGTGAAAGAGATCTCGGATCTTTTCCATGGTGTTATGGACTCTAAGCTGCCCAGCGTATGTGAGTGTGCGTTGCCGTGTCAAATCAACATTAGCCCAGACCACTAGGAGGTCTCAGAGCTCACCTCTCCATGCACCAGAAATTATGTTACGGGCTGTGGCTGCCGTCCTCATCAAACCCGCCCTTTAGCTCATGCACCTGGCTCGATTGATTAAAGTATTAATTGTGCATCTTCCCTCACACGCCACTTGCAGAGAGAAGGTATGCATTACTAGATGAAAGTGGCTCAAGTTCAGCTTCGGCATCTGCACTTTCTTTGTGGGCATGAGCCATACAAGCATGGCAGGGAGTGTCTTTCTGTGGCAGCCTACTGTATGCTCTGTTTTTTGTTTGTTTTTTTTCTCTCCTGTTGGGCTTTTTCACACAGTTCCCTAACAAGAGAGGGAACGACCCCTACTGTTATGGTATGCTTTCAGTGTGCCTCCACCATGACACTCGCCGCTGGCACCTCCCGGCAATACCCCATGTATGCAGGTGATTCGAAATGATTGAGGGGTGAGCAAGGGTCGTGGTGCTTTTGTTGTCTAGGAGGGCGGGTATGGGTGCTCCTCCCATGCTTTGGATGGTTTTGGCTCTGTGGGCATGGGCTCATTGGTGAGCGGCTCAGGCTTAAATGAAGGAATGAGTTCTGGGACCCATGATGAAACGTAGCAGACTCTTGTCAGGGATTTTCTGCCTTTCTGGGCCCAGAGAGAGTATTGATATCACACATTCCA
The DNA here is from genome assembly GCA_030522415.1 of Channallabes apus. Taxonomy (NCBI): domain Eukaryota; kingdom Metazoa; phylum Chordata; class Actinopteri; order Siluriformes; family Clariidae; genus Channallabes; species Channallabes apus. The sequence goes on from CM060108.1 coordinate 7,541,619, forward strand.
ATCCCATCCCGCAGTGAAGTCGCAATACGCTTGCCCACATCCTTTCTCTCCTGTCGGGAAAGGGAGCTCAACACTTTATTCACTACCAGACTTTTTGTGATCTCACGCATGGTAAGTTTGGCGGGCTTAAGCCAATGGCAAGCAATTCGGTGCAGGCGGTCTAGTTTGACATGGCACTTGCATATCATATCCCCAGCGATGAAACTCCATGGCCGCCCGCCACACCAGACTCTCGGCCCCAAGTCATTCAGACGTTCAGGTACTGGTTGGCCTTCTCCTTGTGAGGGGAAAAATATGCATGCTGCGTTTGTAGATATGTCTCGACGTCATCTTGGGGTCAGAGCTTAGCAAGGAAACGCTGTTTCTATATGCGGGTCAGGCAGAGGAATGTGTTCACCCCCTCACTGCTGCAACCGGGAGAGCTCTGTTGTAGTGGCTTGTAGCTCTTGCTTAATCTACTCCACCGTTCTCCACCACTGTAAAGCACTTTTGCGGAAGGGCAGTTACACAGATGCAGAGACGCCTTTGCGGTGCTCAAACAGGTGCAATTCTTTATTAACACATACAGTCAACAACTCAGTCTTTCATGCATAAACAGTGCAGGAGTGTGGAAGCGTGAGGCTTATCCCAGCGTAGTCACCTTTTAAACGTAGGCAGCAGCAGTGGGCGTTTGAGGAGGGCCAACGGGTTGGGCTAGCAGAAGCGGAAGGTAAGGTTGTAGCCGAGTTACAGTGAGATCTCCTCCGGTGCACTCTTTCCTTTGGTCAGGGTTCTCCGGAGCTCTCGGAGTCTAAAAGAAGCAAACAACAAGGCGATCTAAGTCTACTTCTTGAACAGAACAACCCAATCGCCAGCCTGGGATTCTGGTCTCCTATTATGGCCGGGCTTTGACTCCAGGAGTTATATTGAAAAGCCGACCATGCAGGATTACGGACGGCACCCCGCTCCTTTTTTAATAGCCTCGTCGCTGGCCTTGGTGCTGAAAATGCTGCCTGTTTTAGTTGTGCGATGAATTGTTGTAGTGTATAAGAAGTTAGCCATCAGCACACCATATGTTTATGATTATATTTATATGTATATATAGGTATATAAATAAATATATATGTTTTTTTAGAAATGTGCATAGAGCCAGTTGACCAATTTATACAAATTGAAGCAAAGGATTTAAAAATCATGTGATTATAACAATCATTCAAACACTTGTCCTGTGTAAAGTTTACAGATTAACTCATTATTAACAAATTATCTCATTGAACTCCTTTTACATCTCCTTCTTTATTGCAGAATCTGTTACTTATGCGTGGGCCTTTACTTTTCAACTCTGTGTCAGCCGTGTTACTTTCTCAAGTAGTATAATGACCCTAGTCACGTGACTAAACACTTAAGTATTATAATAAGCCCCAGTCACATGACTAAATACTTGAATACTGTAATGAACTCTAGACATGAGACTAGGGCTGCAACAACTAATCGATAATTATCGATAATGAAATTCGTTGTCAACGAATGCCGTTATCGATTAGTTGGGCTGCTCATGTTACTTTTTAAAGTTTACTTTTATACATAAATAATAACTTGATTTATGGTTTTATATAGATAAGCATAAAATCAAATTAAAGCGGGTAGTTTTATGCGATTATCCGATTAAACGGGGAAAAAAATAATCGACCAACTAATCGATTATCAAAATAATCGTTAGTTGCAGCCCTACATGAGACGCAGCCATGAAATATTAGAACATAAGCCCTTGTCACCTGAAGGAGCACTTAAACACAATACTGAGCCCTAGTGAATGGGCCTTTAACTCTAGTCACTCAAGTACATATTTACATACAGTATTATTATGATCCCTAGTCACATGACTTGGTTCTAAAATATTATAATGAGCCCTAGTCATTATGGTGACTAAGTGATTAGCATATAAAATAAACTTCAGTGCATTTGATTTCAGGTGATTTGTCATGTTATATGAATAAATGTTTTAATCATGGTTTTAACATTCAGCCATTGAAATGATTCTACATGTATTGTGATTCAGCAACAACAAGGGCACAAACGTCCTAATGCTCGACTGTTACACTTCAAATGCATTTTTTTATTATTTATTTATTAAATAGTAAATAATAAATGCTTTCTCAGAAAGTGTAAATCTCTCGTTCATGGACGTCTGCTTTCATCCACCCACTGATCTGATGGTGTGAGCATCCATGTGCCACTCCGGTGCGAGATTTCAATTGCTTTTCCTCTTCCCGTTGTATCACAACAACTTCAGCATGATCGCTGATCAAAACAGTCCTTACAGCATCAAGTGTGTGTGTGTCGGTGTGTGTGAGAAGCAATAAAACACTGTGTGCTGTTACTTCCTTGAAGTGGTTTCTTTCTTTCCCGCCACAGCAATTTGTCATTCGTTATTCATTAAGAAAGAACACATTTTTGTCCCATTATAGTTATTTATTTATTTATTTATTTATTTATTGTTGTGAAATGTCTACAGGAGAGCCATGCACTTAAATCAATTATTCAATTTAATCAGTCTTTTGTTGATTACAAAGTCAGTCCCGCTACACGCAGCTACACCTCATAGGTTCATACACATTTATGCGTTCGGTACTACAGTAACAAAAGTAAACCTTCAGAGATGTTTATCTAACTGTGATGAAAGGAGTCTCCAGTTACAGAGTTCAAAATTGTAACTGTTTCGGTTTTTGAACATGTTCAGGACAGATGCCGGTGAGGGAACGACTCTTTATAGCTGCTATAACAATTCATTCCTACACTTTCTTCCCTCCCTCCTCCTTTTTTTACTCTCTCTCTGTCATTCCCTCTCACACAGACACACACAAAGCTTGCCGTTTTGCTTTTCATGAGTATTATGAGGGACATTTTGGTGTGTTTGCCGTGTCCATCCTGCGTGTCTGTTTAAACACACATTCCATTTATAATCAAGGTCGGAGCTTTTGGCTTAGGAAGGCCCCAGGTGGTGTGCGTATATATATATATGTGTGTGTGTGTGAGTGTGTGTGTGTGTGTGTGTGTGTGTGTGTGTGTGTGTGTGTGTGTGTGTGAAATGTCAGCGGAAGCTCATCTCAGTGCCCTGAATGGAGACAAAGCACAGCGGACACACAGCCCTGCCCTTTTCTCTTTGGCCCCGTTGCCCCCTGTACCCTTTGATTAGCCGAGTAAGGAGCACTGACCCCCGCCACTCGCCCCACCATTGACCCCCCCACCACTGACCCCCCGCCACTCTCCCCTTCAGCACCCTCCGAAGTACACACTTGTTCCACAGGTCCACTGGTGTGACCCCTCCTTCCGGAAACGTCCGCAGTGGGAAAGTGGAAATGTTGCACGAGGGCGTTCGGGACGCGACGTCGTGCACCTTGACCCGTCTAGACGCTTTTATCCATTTCTGTTTGTTACCAAGCAGGCCAAGTGAACTCTGACCTTTTCATGTCACTTAAATTTTTTTTGCCTTGCTTATTTTTTTTTTTTTTTTGTTGCCTTTTTAAAAAAAAAAAAGTTTTTAGGAAGCAAAAGATTTTATTTATGTACATGATATCTTTTTTTACAGTATGTAAAGTGAAAGTCACTATTATAATTTTTTAAATAGCTACAGACAATACTTTTAGATTTATTTTCTTTGTAATTTGTTTTCTATTTTTTGAATTTTTTTTTTTTTTTTTATTATAAGCTTGACTGTTTTTGTAGCTGGAATACCGAGGATGGTTTATTTATTTTTTACACCAGTGTGATTGTGTCATTCCACACGTCCTGTAAGTACCACTTTGGTTCACTGTATTACATCATGTTCAATTTTATTTTCCATATCTGAAAATAGATATATATTTTCGACCTAAGTTTTGAAAGTTTTTTAGTGCCATGTTTTCTGTAGACATGATTCAGCTCCATGTAACAATTTATTTTTAACATTTAGGAATATTTTTGGTCTCGAGAGTTATTTACATTGCAACACTGCTTTCTGTTAATATTAATCCAGCTAATAATCAAATGAAGAAAAATAACAAATGATTAAGTTAATATATAAGAGAAGTGAAAGTTAAGTTTAGAGAAGTGATATTTTAAGATACTTATAGCGGAGAAAACATTGCTTCTTGCCTGTTTTTTTTATTATTATGTAATTTTCAACTATGCATATTTTTTGGTTCTATCAGAACTACTTTTTATTATCTAGTTTTAATAATTTCAGAATACTAATATAAAGCCTATAATTTTACCATATTCAGTGCTTTAAATGGTTTAATGCACTTATAATACTGAGAATCCCAAAAATTCTGATTGGTAAATTTTAAAATATTGTTATTTAGACAAAGTTCACAGTGATCTAGCATGTGTTTTGATTATATTTTTCTAATTATGCATGATGTTCTAATGCAGGCCCTGATTTAAATTCCAAATCTTAAATTAAGAATCAGGACGGGGAAAAAACAACCAAACAAACAATGTAAATGCATAAAATTTCATTTTAATTCTCAAAAAAAATTTAAACGTTTGTTTAAACGGTTAAACAAATCTTTGCAATAAAATTAATAAAAGCTTCCCAAAAAACATGAATCAGCACAAAGCAAATCAGTGTCAGATGCTAGATGGTGAATATTAGACTTGCTTTTCAAAACACTTTTATGTTTGGTGGAATTTTTATGAGTTTGTCAGTTCCGTACATAGTACACACAGTACCCGTGGTTTCTGAAGGTGGGCCTCGTTATTTTGTCCCAGCGTTCGTTATTTTGTCCCAAACCGTCTCTTTTCAGGTTTAGAATCACCTCATTCTTCCAGCCATTCGATTTCAGATCAATCCGTCTCGAACTAGCATTTTTTTTTTCAACAGCGAGGTGAGAAAATGGCAGCCGCAATGCAACACTCCCTCGCTCCACCCACTCCACCATTTCCCATCCCCACCTCTCCATCTTTCTTTTCGTCTTCTATTTTTATTTATTTATTTTTTTTACAATGCCAAAGTCACCTCAAACAAATCAGATATATAGTGCTATAAGTCGCCAGTGTTTGGATCGAGATTAAGATTGTGACAATGTTTTTTTTTGTTTGTTTGTTTCACCTTTTAATATCGTATGAATTTTAGACAATTGCGATGTGATGGATGTCTATTTTTCCTCCCCTTCTTAGTGATCCCAAGCTTTTACTATCTAGTTAAATCTATTAGACACATGGAGTTGCTACTATAACAGTGGTTAGCTGCTACCTGCTAAGGTTAACATATACTGTAGGTCTTATAATCTTGCTGTTCGTATTGTATTAAAAACATTAAAAACCGTCCTAAGCATGATTTCTAGCTGTAAGCCGATCCAACCCTGAGGAATGCTAGTCAGCCTCCGATATTTAGATTAAGTGCTTTGAGGTCCAAACAAAAGGCGGCGTGTAAACCCACTGAGGTATTAGCTTAGTGCTTAACGCTGTAGACCAAAGCACTGGTTAATAATTACTAACATTTTCATTGATATAATGTTTTTTTTTTTTTTTTGAAGCACATGAAGAAGTCAAATAGTTATTAAATATTTTTTTTCTCCTGATCAAGGCACTCGTTTATAAGAGCTATCATTTTTGACTGACATTTTCCTTTGCGTCCGCTGTACCATTCACACAATCACAAGTTTTACAAAACTGCATTTTCTCATTTCTCCATTTTTCTTAATTCCTTCATCAGTTTTACTCCATTTACCAATTAAATTTGTTTTAAAATGTCTTTTTTGCTATAGGCCCAGTTTGCTAGGTGCTACTGTTTTGAATGTGTGAGATAAAAAATATTTGATTATCAACCATTTCCTTCATAATTTCCCACATCTCTCTCTCTCTCTCTCTCTCTCTCTCTCTCACACAGTTTTAATGAAGTGAATTAAATAAGTCAACTTGCCAAAATAAATCTCCAGACTATACTGCTAGTTACTAGTTGCTAGCATGTTTCAGGATTACTGAGACCTGCTTTTCAATCTTTTCCTCATCCTTTTTTTAACATTGACTGTGTCTTAAAATCAGATGTCGCTTAGAGCTATAGATCTAATCATTAGTCTGGTTTCTATTTTCAATATGTGAGGTAAATATATAAAATATCATTGATTAGCCAGCATTTTCTCCATTTCCTCCATCTCTCTCTCTCTCTCTCTCTCTCTCTCTCTCTCTTTCTGTATTAATCACACATTTTCATTTAAAAGGATTAAAAGTGTAGTCTACCAGCTCTCTAGACTAAATAGCTAGCATTTTGGTTGATGTTGCTAATATTGTTTTCTGAGACGTGCTTTTGTGAAACCCACTTTTCCTTGTCATACTTTTATATTTGCATCCTCAATTAATTAAATAGATCTGCTATAGCTGGAGACCCAGGCGCTAGCTGTTAGCATTTAAGTTGATATTTTCATTGCGTGAGGTAAATTTCGCAAATATCCGTAATTATCAAGAGTTTTTCCCCTTTTTCTTTTCCTCTATCATTATTCACCTCATGTTCTTTCTCCCTACATAACAATCCCACAGCTTCATTTAAATGAACTAAAAAAATGGCATTAATTAATTAATTAATCAATACATTTTTCGCTAAATGAAACCCCTAGTTACCAACTGCTAGCGTTTTGACCGCGTCATGATGGTGTTTCGTTTGTTGCTTTTGTTTTTCATCTTTCCTAAACACTGATTAAATTCTTCCATCTTTTGTTCATCTTTCCTCACACGTTTATATGTAAAGCATAAACAACTCAAATACATCTCCTCTCACTGCAGATCTAGCTGCAAGTTGCTAGCATTCTGATTGTCTGAGGTAAATATCCCCCGATATACTTGATTAGCAACCATTTCTCCTTTCCTTCATCATTTTTCATCATCTCCGTCTCAGTACCAATCCCACATTTTCATTCAAATCGACTAAACAAGGCTTTTTTTTCCACCCAGACTAAAGCGCTAGTTACTAACAGCTAGCATGACGACTGATATTACGATTGTATCTGCTTTACCGTTCACCTAATCAGTTTTTTTTTTTTGAAAATCACTCTTCCAAATCCTCCTTTTTATTTTCTTCTTTCAGACACAATTTTATGTCAGATACTTCAGATAAATCAAGTATGTCTTCCTTTTTTGCTCAACACCCAGGTGGTAGTTTCTGGGTTGTTGTGTTTGAAATCTAAATAAGTAGAAAATATGTTGTTCAAAAAAAAAATTCAGGTTTGTACCTGCTTCCTGTACAAATATTACAATATTTGTCTTTTTCTTTATCTTTCCTAAACTCATGTTTTGTATTTGTTGTGCGTAAATCAATTGAGTTTTTTTCTGGACCTTTTCAAAGGTGTGATTTCTGGATTTTTATTTAGAATTTTTTTTTGTATTAATTTAATCTGAACCGGTTTGCGAACTCTTTACATATTTTACATATTATGAATTCTAAAGACCAATGTTACAAAGATGTTTTTTTAAAAAGCAACAACTAGTACATGAGCTGGCTTTGTGATGATTTGTAATTTTAATAATAATTTGTCATCAACACCCTGCAGCCTCCATTCCTTTCCATTTTCCATCTTTTTTCTAGTTGTTTTATAATTTTCTATTTAGTTTAAAGATTAGTAAACGACATTGAGATTGTTAATGAGCTTAGAAACGTGCCCGTAAGACTTTTGCACACTTGAGCACACTACAGTATGTTACTGCGTGAAGCATTTATTTTATTATCTGATTACAGAGCTAAAAGTTAGAATTAATATGTAACGTGTGAGCCCCTCCTTCATTTTCCATTCCCTCAATCCCATAAGGCAGAGTAGAGCTTTGATTTTTGGTTGAATTCGTGGCCGTGACTGCATGAGGTTTGTCTAAGCACCTGTTTATTTAAATGTGCAGAGAAACGCAGGATTGGTGTACACTACATGCATAATAACGCCTTCATTTTAGCTTCATTTTTGGTCCAGCTTGTGATTTGCATTCGTCCATTTCTCAATTTCTCCATTTTTCACTTTTCCTCCATCTTCCACACAGTTAGTTAGGGAGATATATACACATTGTGCCATAGACCAACAAATCAGGTGCTTGCAAATTTTATTTTCATTGTTATTTTTTCGTTATTATTTTCATTCAACTGTGAACGTACAGCATATAATGGAAGCAATGCGTTCTAATTCCTGTGCTATATTTGTGTCGAATATTCAAACGACTCAGCCTCGTCTGTCTATTTGTAAAGTGTATAATACATTCATATTAGGAATTCAGACAGTATAGACAGTAACATGTTTGTTGTGTACATAAGGCTGGGTTTTGAGACAATGTAACGTAAAAAGTGGAAACACGAAGGCAAAATCTGCTTTTCTGTGATCGCTTCGTTCCGTCAGTCCGTTATTCTTATTAAATTAACAATCACTCTGCTGCTTTATTTTCCCCCACGTTAAAAATCTAAACGCAGACGCATTGTACATATTGTGTGTTGTGAAATTATCTTCAGGGAATGTAATAAGACATTTCTGCTGCATCATAAGCTTTCTGTTTTGAATATATCCTTTGTACAATGCAGTGCGTCGAACTTCATCAAATGTACGCGAAAAAGCCTAGGAAGATTTTCAGATTTCATTCCTCAACAAAATGCTTAGCCAAAATGTGAGCTTTCGGTCCGAGCCGCTTTCAGGTCATGAAAAACAGAGGAATAATGGAGGAAAGCGTGTAAAATAGCGCTGATAACGCCGTAAAACACTTTTTCTAAGCATGTACAAATACGCTCGCGACAAACATGTTTCTCGCTCCTTCCAACATTTCGCTTGAGGTGCGATTTTTGATTAGCACCCGAATAACAGAGGATATGCCGGGCTTTATATGGCTGAGCGGCTTCTTTGTAATGGCGCTGTCAGTCTTAGCTTGACGCTATCTCGGCTCTCGATGTCGCTTGAGTTTTAATGTTGGAGCGCTGCTACCTTAAACGGATCTATTTTCTTACAATTTGAATTAACGGCCCTATTCTGTGTGAAGATTTTCACTAGGGTTACACGTCTTTAATTTCACGCTCGCTACAGGCTCCTCCCACTTTCTCATTAACGTCTAATTAACTGAGCACTGCTCTTTGTCAGTCAGCCATACTCCTTCGACCCATCTGTCTGGGACAGGCGCAAGGCTGGTAAATAAGTGCACGCTGCAGCTACGAGACGTGATAGACGTTTTCTGTACACCGTGTCCCCCACTGGGTGTGTAACTGAAGTTTGATTGACAGCTCAGGTCTCGAAACACACACCACACATTGAATTGCATGTAACAAGAGGACGCACGCGTGCTGTTTTTATGTAAAATCCAAATTTGCTGAAAAGTACTAAACCTTGTGAGTGACATACAGTGACGACATGATTAGCATTGAATCTTTACATTATAAGATGATGAGAGTGTTAGTTAAACATCTCTCTGAGGTGGGAGACACTGCGTCTCCATCTCCATGTCATGCTGTTACAGGAAAATAACAAACATAATATATAGTAAACACCAGTGTCACCGCTAACGTAATCATATACCAGTTGATAAGAGAAGTAAACCACTGTGGAACATCCTGTTACAGGAAATAAATCAACTCTGCTTCATCACACCATCCCTTGTGGAATATTTCTCTAGAACAGCAGGACATGGAGTGTTTTTTTACGTCATAGTGTATCACGGTAAAGATCCTATGTACTGTGTGTATTGTATTATTAACGTTTGTGTGTGTGTGTGTGTGTGTGTGTGTGGATAGAAAGGATCTTCTCCACAATGAATCTGCTTTCTTTTGTCCACCACACCGAGTCGACTTCTTAGGAGTCTCATACATGGGAGATCAAGAGTTGCCAAGGTGCTTAGTAGACACACACAGACAAACACACACACACACACACACATGCACAGAGTCTCATTTCCTTTGGTTGTCAGAGCCCTGCTGTGGTTCCACTGGAGGTCACTGACACGAGCACTGGAGCTTTTCCCACTCGTTAAAAACCCCGCCTCCTCCCCATGGGGTGTGTGTGTGGGTGTGTGTGTGTGTGTGGGTAAGAGAAAGGGAGATATAAAAACAGCAACACAACACACTGCTAACATGTCTTGTTATCAGGTTGATATCTCTAGTCCTTCAGTTTAGACTTGGGATAACTAGTCCTCTAGTTATCTGGTACCTTAGTTTAGATAATAGCTCTCTAGATCAGATATCACGTTTTGCAGTTTAGATATCAGGTTCCTTTCTTTATATAAACAGTCCTCTAATTTAGATAACAAGGGTTAGGGTTAGGGTTAAGGTTAGTTTTCTAGTTATCTTAACTAGGAAACTAACCCTAACCCTTACTTTATATCCTATAACCCTTACCAATCCTCTAATTTAGGTAACTAGTCTTCTAGTTTAGATATCTGGGCTCTTACTTTACATAAGAAGTCTCCTAATTTATATACTGAACTAGTTCTACAATTTAAATAACTAGCTCTCTAGTTTAGAAACCAAGTTCCTTACTTTTATATATAACTAGTCCTCTAGTTTAGGTAATTAGTTATATAGTTTAGAAATCTGGTCCCTCACTTCACATAAACAGTCTTCTAATTTAGATAACTAGGTATTTAGTTTAGTTATCAGGTCCCATACTTTATATAACCAGTCCTCTAACTTAGATAACTAGTCCTATAATTTAAATAACTATACTTCTAGTTTAGATATCAAGTCCCTTACTTCATATAACCAGCTCTCTAGGTTAGATATCTGGTCCCTTCCTTTATATAACTGGTCCTCTAATGTATAGAACTCGTCCTCTAGTTTATTAAATTGCTAGTCTTCTAGTTTACATAACTAGTCCTGTAGACTAAACATGTAGTTGAAGTTCTAGTAGAAAACTACTTATGGAAAATAAGGCACCAAATATTGAAATTAATAGACTAATTATCTTATCTGAAGGACTAAAGGTAGAAAATAATGGAATAGATGTCTTAATAACAGGGTTATTTTTTAAACAAGTTTTGATATATAGTCCCTTAGTTTCTATAGTTTAGTTCTCTAGTTTAGTTAAATATACTATTTGATTTAGACGTATAGTGTCTGACTTATCATATCTAGTGCCCTACCTAGACACAATACTGTATCAGTTTGGAAATCTAGTCCTACAGTTTAGATGACTAGTTCTCTCATATAGTTTGCACTAGAGGACTAGATATAGAAACTAAGGGACTAGTTATTTAAACGTGTTTAGACCTCAAGGTCTAGTTACTTTCCTCATTCAATTCACGATTTCTTGTCACTTAGTTCAATTAGTTTGATTGCTAGTTGAGCTGTTTTCTTGTTTAAATATCTTCATATGTCTTGTTAGAATGTTTTGTCAGGATTGTGGACGACCAGTTTGCATGTCTACTGCTTTAAGAAAGCCTGTTCTGGTGGTTTGGATGTTTTGTTCGTTACTTTTAATGCTTTTTTGTTTCTGTTTATACACTTAATCCTCCAATTCAGATGTCTCTACCACTAGCTTTACACTACAGAAGTAGTAAAACAGTAAACTAAAATAGGAGTCACATTCTCTGAACTAGTGTAGAACTGTTTAAAATAGTATTAGCTGTCAAACGCAGTGTTCCAGACTCTCCTCCTAACCAGTGGAGTAGACTAGAGTTTTAAAAGTACTAGATGTCTAAACTAGAGGTCTAAAAGTCTGAAGTAGAGGCTTCAGGATGTGCTGCATCTCAGGTAGAGCGCTCCTCACACTCCATCCGCAAATTAGTGAACATGATGCAAGAATTGTGAAGTCGTCTAGTTGAGCAAGAACGAGCTGCAGGTGTGAGGAGTAATTGAGACGTCTATTGCACTAGTGAATTTGCGTGAATCAGGATGGCGTTCAGATCAGTAGTTTGGTGTTGAGTCATAAAACATCTGGCTGCCATTTTGTTTCATGGTAATACGAAATGTATCATGTGTTTTGCTGTGTGTGTTGTGTGTGTGTGTGCGACATGGATACACAAATGTTGTTGAGCTGCAGAAAGGTGAAAGTCAGTGGGCTCATCCTTACTTTCCTCTTTCCTTCTCTACAGCGTTAACTTGTATTCTAACGAGATTAAACCGTATGCGCTCAACTCGAACGTCTCTTTGATCTGTCGTGCGTGATGAGGAGCTCTGGCCATCCAAGCACCGGTATGAAATCGGCCTGATGTTGTCCTTTTTTCTCCTCCGCTAGCGTCCCTCGGTCCGTTTCCGACCCTGCATTCCAGGAAGCGTTTAGGGAGCCGGGTGAAATAGCTCAGTGGGGAGGTTTTTGTGTCGGGTGGGGGGAGGGGTTATCCCAAACGGCCAGCCTTTTATAAGGGAGTCAGATGAGGAGAGACTCTACGCCACTCTCTTCTACTCACTTTCACTTAGTTCACTTTGATCACAGAGTTTCCTAGTAAAAGAAAATTGACAACATGTTCTAAGCCCCCAGGTCGACTTCCTGTAGAGCTCGATAAATAAGTACGGAATGAGACACAGCAGCGTGACTTAATGAAAGCACGTGTTTTATTCGTCTTATATCAAAAGTGCATGAGATGTAGCACTTTTTATCCATTTATAGTTACGTTTAATGCTGTGGAACATCCATCAAACAAGTTAGCACCAGTACTTACCTTCTTATGTTAACAGTCCTTCCTTTTTTTCTGTTTCCTGTCACATTCCCAAGAAAACACAAAAGAGTAAATTCTACACTGAAGATATTGGAAAACTCTAACTTCCCCTTAATCGCACTTGCAGGAAAGTGCTATCCGCCCTCTTTCGCATACATACATACACCAGCCCTATGGATAGTATCCTTTATGGAAGGAGATAGATTATGCCCCTCCCACCTAGAGTGCACAGCCACAGATGACTGCAGCATCCTCACGATTCAAACTCGCAACAAAGTCCTGACACTGGAGACTCCTTCCATAGAACATCAAACAAACATCATCATCACACAGTGAACGATCTGTTACCATAGAAACGATAACGTATCACAGCCAATGCTCTAACATGTAGGCACACGTCTCTCGGCACCTTCTGACCAATCAGAATCCAGAACTCCAGGAGCGAGACAGCATTTGTCTAACATTTGTCCAAAAGCATGTTCTTGTCACAGAAACACATTCCTGGCACATGCCTACTCAGGTACTCAGAAGTATACAGAATATGTGTCAGCGCTCACTCCAAACACACTCACACACGCATGCACTCACTCTGACAGAACTCCATGTCCACGAGGACAGTTTACTGTTTAACTTTCCCATCGTCTATTCCAAACCGGTTTCTCTCTGACAGTGTTTACTGTGTGTCAACGTAGAGCTATCTGACAAGACGTGGCCTTTAATGGCCAATTCCCTTCCCGTTTTCCTCGCTCACCTGATCCGGAGCGATCAAAAGGCGAGCGCACGGAGAGACGCAAAACGAGGGATTTCATTCCGTAGCGCCATCACGGTGATCAAACGCAGCGCTATTTATAACGGCGCGGCAGCGTTGTTGAATCAACAGACGAGATGAGCATGAAGGTTCAGGGTGATGGAGGAGATCATGAGGAGATTGCTTATTATGTAGACGTAAAGTTAAAAAACAAACAAACAAACAAACAAAAAACGTACGCCGGCCTGCGAAACAGCTTTTTAACATGCGGATTGTTATTAGAAACATTTTCATTTCCATAGTAACAGTCTCCTAGCATGGTATTCGCAAGAACGCGGTTTGAAAAACATAGCTATGTGTTTAGTGTTTTAGGAGACGGTTATTTACATTTACACTGAGGCATTGGCAGACGCTACTGTCCAGAGAGAATTATAGAAGTGCTTTGAAGTTTCCGTCATTGGATAGATCCTTACACTGGTTACTAGGTTACTAACTGAGTACCATCAGTCACACACTGCTGGGAATGTTTTTTTGTTTTTTTTACCCAAATATCAAAGAAACTGATAGATCTTTAGTCGTCGCTTAAAGATTGCCAGTGATTCCATTTACCATTTATGGAAGGAGTCTCCAGTACTAAAGATAAGTTATAATGGTAAGTTTTATCCTTTTTTTTTTAATTATTATTAAAATGAAAAAAGCAATCAAAACCTGTGTAGTGAACAAGATTAAACATAAAAGGTCCCATATTTTTGCTCCAGCTGAAAAACCACTGGATAATCCTTTTTATATCTTTATACACCATCGCCCCATGTTGTTGCTGATTATTTTCCTATGATGTCGCAATACTGGACGTTTAACCCCAACTATACGGTATGTTTCGCTTGTTGATCGCACATCGAAAAGATCCCGTCAACTTTAAAACAGCAAGACATTTTACAGTACAAAGGAACATTCTCAGTGGACTGTATCAAGAGGGCATCATGAAAAGTCTATTGGATTTTTATTAGGATTAATTCATTTATTTGTAAACACACAAAAAACGAACACATGCTAATTAGCGTAGATTTCCTGCTAACCATTTGTCTAGTGTGTGTGTGTGTGTGTGTGTGTGTAAGAGTAAGATGATGTTTTTGTACTTTGCTAGACTTTGAAATCTGAGGTGGGATGCGTGTGTGAAAGTGTTAAACGGTGTGTGTGTGTGTGTGTGTGTGTGTGTGTGTGTGTGTGTGTGTGTGTGTGTGTGTGTGTGAGTGACAGAGAGAAAGATGGAGAGGGAAGCAGAGCTGGCAAGTGTGCTTTGCTGGAAAAGTGAAACACCTGCGGCCATGACAGGAGGTTTTGACCTTCATCTGGAGTCTCTCTCTCTTTCTCTTGCTCTTATTCTCCCTCTCTCTTTCTTTATCTCTGTCTCTCTCTCTCTCTCTCTCACACACTCACACACGTCTGTAGACAGGAGTCAGCGAGCGAGGCAGCCCTGCGCTCACACACTGGCCGTCGTTTCCTAACACGGCCGACTCAATAAAGGAAATGGAGATGAGGCATTCAGACGTCCCCCCCTCCCCCCCCCTCGAACACGACACACAGGACAGGTGGACTTTCTCCACACCGCTTTCTGACTCCGCACATATAAGAACCCACACAATGCTCACGTTTCCTGACTGCTGCGCTTTTCTTCCACACTCGTCTCATACAGAATGTTGAGAGAAGTTTTTTTTTTTTTTTTTTTTCCCTTCTTTTCTTTTTCCTTTCCCACATCCTGGAAACAGTCAATCCGGCTTTTATTACGGGTCTCGTCAGCGGAGCCGCTTGTACGACGACTCATTAACATGCCACGAGAACGTTACGGCGTTCACGACGCCTCGGCTCTAAGAACGCAACCGCAGGTTCATACGGCTGACTGCAAAAGTTAGCACACCCCCAAACGAAACATTTTCTCATAATGACTTTGAAAAAGAAAAATGCAAACAAAATGACATCGTTTCAAAAGAACACACTTTGTCTGAAATGAATAAATAAACACGTAGCTAATATTGAAGAATATAAACAACCAAAGCAGGCTAGATAAACAAACAAACAGTTTGAGAAAAGAATTATGAGCAAAAAAGTCTTAAGCAGATGAAGAAATGCCAAGAGAAAACATAACCAAACAAGACGATGTTGGAAAACTCTACTAGATGGATAGATAGATTATATTACAGTAATCAACTTTTATTAACTTAATAGTCAAAATTAATAGAAATTAATGATTAGGAAGCAATATAAAATATATCCAAATATAACTCGGTCAAAGGTAGATAGATAGATAGATAGATAGATAGATAGATAGATAGATATGCAGTAAAACCACACCTTCTTCCCTTTCACATTTTGAGACAAAGTGGATTTTGAAGAAAGGTTTTGCCGCCTTTTTGGAATGTCATCCAAAGCGGATCAAGCGGAATCAAACTTCCGCCCTTAACAGCACATTTTGTTCTTAGTCTAATAAACTTCACATTATTATTTTTAAAGCGCCTATTCTTCATCAAAAGAACTTTCCCGAGGGGAACTGTACATGGGGCGTTCCCGTGCTCCTCTCTGTACTCGCTGTTAGAACACAGGCTTCTCTAAAGCTTTGCTTGATGATTAATGGTGATTTCTGAGGTTTTATATAAAACCTTTCAACTGTAAGTCCTCATGGTTGTATATGAGGAGATGAGAAAATCACCACCATGCCTGATTCGCTTCAATATTTGACTAACATAGTTTTTCTGTTGTTGTTCGTTTTTTAGACTTAACATAGTTTTTTTTTTTGTACTAGATGCACTTTGATGATGGTTTTTGCAACTTTTATCTTGACTATTAAAATTTTCCACTATTCATTTAACACTCTAAACGTACAAGATTTTCCATTTTCCAGGTTTACTGCATGGTGTTTCTACATGAGTAACTACATGTGTTACAGATTAAAAGCAGTTTCCTATCGATCAGTTCTTTCTAAATAAGTTTTAAAACTCCTGGGGTAATTTAATTATATTTGTTTTACATACTTACTTTCTTTTTTTCATCATCATTGTATTTGTATCAATTTTATCACACACTATGAATATGTACAGTATATAATTACATTTAAGGACAAAATCTGCAAAAAAAACAAAATACAAATAAACGTTGACACTTAAACTGGATCTGTGTGATTGTTTTTTTATTTATCACATGTGCATTGAGTTGTGGAGGGTCTAGACAAAATGCCATATTTAACATTTAATTTAAAAACTGTACTTTAAAAAGATATATCAGCGTAACATTTTAAAATGAACTGCAGTCAATCCAGTAACTTTTCATGAAATGCTGGAAAATTCAATAACAATGTAAATTATATATAAATGGTATAGAATTAGGTTTTATTAGACTATATGTTAGTTAAAACATTTAAAACATTATGTAAAGTATTAAATGAGATATTATTTGTTACTCTTTATGGCATGAAAGTGTTATAAACTGATGTTAATGAATTTATTTTTATTTGCCATTAAAATGAGTAAAAGTATGATTTCTGTATTTCTCTTTTACTTAATCATTAAGCAGTGATGAACACAGATGTATTTGATTTCTGTATGCCTTTAAAGATCAATAAACCTTATTAAAAAGTGGAATAAATATGAATAGAACAGTAGAATCTTATTGGTCCTTTATTGAAAACTTAAAAAAATCACTTAACTGTTAACTGAGAACCCTCAGTTAACAGTTAAGTGATTTTTTTAAGTTTTCAATAAAGGACCAATAAGATTCTACTGTTCTATTGTTCTACTGTTCTACGGTTTATTCTCTGTATGTCATTAAAGCAAAAATAAATGCTAATAAAAGAGTTGAAAACATCATATTTGTTCCCTGTATGTCATGACCATACAATAAATGTCAGTTATTGTTGGATATGTCATTAAATCATTAAAAGAGAATAAATTGGCTTGCATGTGTCATTAACGCAAGAGTTAACGCATTAATGTAAGAGTTATTTGTTCTGTTTTTTCAGTGAAAGATAATAAATGTTAATAAAATGATTAGCTGAGACTGCTAAGGACATATTAATGTATGTCCTCAGATCATATGAACTATTTATAAGTGTTAAAATTGATAATTTGTATAAAGCGTAGTAAATGTTAATATAGTCTTAAATAAGCTTTTATTTGTTTAAATTAAAAGAAATTAATGATTCAGGAGCAATACAAAAGATATGCAGATGTAACTAGGTAAAAGATAGATAGATAGATAGATAGATAGATAGATAGATAGATAGATAGATAGATAGATAGATAGATAGTAGAATAATAAATCTTAATGTTATCTCATAAGGTTTTTTTTCTTTACACAGAGATCACAGCGGATACAAACTTCTGCATTCACATCTGCATTACTATTTATCTGTCCTCTTTATGTCCTCACATCATATGAACTGATAATAAGTGTAAAAACTTTTGTTTGTATTTGTTTGTATTTTATGTCATTAGCAAATGTTAATATATTGTTAACTAAGCTTTAATTTGTTTTCATTTGTGTCATTACAGTGTAATAAATGCAAATTATTAACGTTCATGTTCACTGAAGCATAATAACAAAACTTTTTTTTTAAATAAAATGCCGAATAACATATGATTTACATGAGTTCCAATATGGTGCTTAAGTGTTAATAAAAGTTTTAAATGAGACAGAGTATGTCACTAAAGCTTTATAAACAATCATAACGGATCATAACTGAAGCCTTAATGCATTAATTTGAGCTTAATTTAAAATGTATTAGTTCTGTATATGCCTGTAAAGTGATAAATATGTTAATTATAGTCGTAAATGAGGTTGGAGTTGCTCACTAAAGCTTGATAAGTGTTTATAAAGGGTTAAATAAGACCTTATTCCTCTATGTGTCAATAAAGAGTAATACTGTAAATTAAAATGTTAATTCAGGGTGCGTTTTTCTTTTATGTGTCATCAAAGCGTAATAAACGCTCAGCGTGATGTTAATTCAGGCGTCGTTTGTCCTTTTTAGGCTATTAAAGCGTAATACACATGAATAAAAATGTAAAATGATAAATACAGTTGTGCTTGCTTCCTTTATGCCATTAACATGTAATTATCATGACTTTACACAAGGTACATAAGGTTGTAGCTGCAGTGGCTATTTAGGCTTCATTTGTAGGAAATGTGTCATGAGAGCATATTGCACCATAATTAACGGTTAGAATTCTTCTTATCAAACATTAACAGTCAGTAATGTGTTAAAGTGCGAGGTTGTATCTGCATTTAAAAGCTTAATAAACATTAATCCACATTAAAACACTAATGAAAACTTTAACCCTGGAGTAAATCTAAAGAACACTCGCCATGTCGAAGATCTTCGTCTTTCATTTCGTTTATTGATTTCTTATGCAGTTCAAATTACACAATTAATGCATACGGGATACAAATTATTTACATGTAAACACAAAATAAAACAATTTAAACACAGCAAAAAAAAAAAAAAAGGAAAGGAAAAACATTGCATTACACATCTCAGTGTTGTTGTTTTAGTTCCTCTAGATAAGATAAGATGTCTGACGCTGGCGAGTAGAAACCCATTCAGTCGGAACAGCAGCCAGCGCAAAAAATCACACTTAAGGCAAAGTGGGTTACGTTTGGTGGAATCTTCGTCCACGGCGTGACGATAAATATCGGTATGGTGATACACTGATACACTGATCTGGAATAGTTATATGGATAACGGTTTCATCGTAGCAGGATAGGTGATGATGCCACAATTAACGGAATAAATCTTGTATATGTATAAAAATAAATAAATATATATATATATTTTTTTTAATTAGTGCTGTGTGGATATAATAATAACAATAATGATAATGACAATAATATGTTAATAGTAATACTACTAATAATAATACGCTACCATAATTATATGCCGTGATAAATAAATCTGAGATTGTTACGTAATATTTTGCTGTTGTTAACGGCGTAGATGGCGATGTCACGATGTTATTTCCGGGTGATATCTGCTACAGTGGTTTTAAGAACTTTCTTTAAATAAATAATAATAAAAAAAAGTTTATATAGATCACAGTTTTAATAAAGTACTGGACGTTAACAGGACGTGTCCACTTCTTTGAAATCATTGGAATTATTACGTCGCTTGATGGTATCCAATCCAATGATAGATAGGTAGAGTATCCAATGGACGACATGGTGTCAAGTTGCGAGTTTTAAGTTATGTACCTCGAAATTGATTGTTTTACACTAACTACGTTTAGTTTCTCTGATACTACAACAATTTTTGAATGCTAACAACGAGAACAACATTTTTTATCGTTACCATTTATAGCTATATTTAACGTTGTGATTGCAACTCAAACTTTGTTGTCACTTACACTGTAACAGCTATCACCAGTTGCTTCCTAATAAGACAATTTGTCATATTTCATATTCAGGAAAGAAGAGAAATGAGCTGTTACTATAGAAACAATAATGAGCGCATTTATATAAACCTGGGTTTTGCGACATTTTCGGTTCCCATAACTACACCATGTTTGTAAAACTCATCATGGTAACCCTTAACAACGTCCTGAAGTGAACACGTTCTGTAAAAGTCATCCTCCTTCCGCTAATTGTTATAACAGCTACTATAACAACACTGTCATATATTAAAAACTGTGATGTCAGATTGGACAATTATCATACCAGGAATTTATTACACCGTTCCACACATACATACACACACACACACACTTTTCTTTCCACAGAAGAATATAATAGACTCAACAATCCAAAAAAAATCCATCATAGTTTTATAATATGCCTTTAATCATCAGCTTTTCATGCAAAAAGGCCTCAAAAAACTGCTTCGTTCACATACACAATGATAAATACGTTGCTTTTTTCTTAAAGAGATTTTTTTTTCCTTTAAAAAAAATCTACTCTCAAAAAAACAAACAAGAAAGAAAGGAAAAGCGACACTCGACTGGTCATCGGATAAATTTTTTTCTTAATATATTTCTATAAATACATGACAGCGATAAAATTGTATTTTTTATGTTATAATGCTGGTTTGCTTCATTTTTTCTTCATTTCCATAGTGTTTGCCTGTGTGTATATATATTGTATATTTATAATAATAATAATTCTGTATAGGATGTCATCATAAGTCATTGTCAGAGTGCTACACGTTTATAGGCAGCAGTACAATCTTTTACAAAAGAAATACAAACAAAAAAAAATAAAAAAGATATTGCTCTTTCATAAAAACTATGCGATTTAAGACGTTTCGGTTGATTAGGGGTCCAAGCACTGTATATATGTTTTTTGTTTTTTGTTTTTTCTTTAAAATAGTTATAGATTTCTTAGGCTTGATCTCTCCAGTCTCAGAGTCCAGATAGTAATTTGATTACATTTCCATTTCATCTCTGCATTCTTCTTGTGTGTTTTTTTTGTTTTTTTTTTTAAATTAACAATCACAGTTATACTGCTCAGTATATCAAATTTACAATAAAATTTCGCACTGGATTGAAAAATCGTCGCTGCGTACGTACATCAAAACATTGAACCCACTTTGAAAGAAAGGAGTGGAGGAAAGGCATGTGCCGATAAATCATCAGTTCTGTGATATATCGCAATATTAGACATGCGCGTGCTTATTATCATGGCCGATTGTGAATGATCGTCATTATGAACACCCTGCATTCTTTTTAGGTACGTTTAGGCACTGTATATCCTCCCAAGCTACAATCTGATTGGCTAGTGCTATAAGAGATAACTCTTTAAAAAAATTTTTTTTAAAGTGTTTACATCATGGCCTGAATGACAACAATAACAAATCGAATATCAATTACACGAATTACTAAAAAATTTGGGAAAACATAACTTACTTTAAAAAAACGCTACCGCATTTAGTAAAAAGGTGTATTGAGATTTAAATACATCGTAAACATTTTCTACTAATTTTTTTCCATTGTCCATGTTATAGTGCAGTTTAAATGCTTAAATAAAGTGTAAAAGGCTCAAATACCTTTTAGCTAAGATGTTGGCTTCGCCTGATTTACAAGTCTGAGGAAATGAGCATCATAATAATTGGCACGTTGTGAACGGCATGCTATTATCCAAGCTACGGAGTAAACAAAACGTCAACGGCACAGGACGCCTGAAGCAATCAGCAATCCGAACACGAACAGAAGTGAGCTGAATTCTGGGAAAAGTAACACGTGCAGGTAAGTACTGTCAAAAGTGATAATATCGTAAACCGCAGTAACATTTCTGCGATATGAAAAAGGTAATATCGGCACATGCCTTAGCGGAACAATCATAACAATGCCTCAGTTATTAATATTCACAGTTGCAGGAAATAGTCTTTGGATTGAAGCAGGATGTTTTTTTTTCTCTTTCTCTTTTTCTTGTGATAATGCAGCCCGTGAAAAGCTCTATTTATAAAACAGCATAAACACAAATCCAATAGCGAGGCCGCCATGCTTTTCCTGTTTTGTTTTAATAATAATAATAATAATAATAAGTCTTGTTCAAGTCTAACGAATAATAACACTTTGATTTGAACCTCAGTTAATGCTGGTATGTTTGTACACTGGCCCTTGATGCTTAAGAGTTATTGCATTGGAAATACAACCGTTACCTCTTTTCATCTCTTTTCTCTCCTTCCCTCCTTTCTCACCTGTCTCACTCTTTGTTTCTCTGTCCCCACCCCAACCGTCCCCACAGTCAGCTTTCATGGTGGTAGCTCTCGCCATTTTCACTCTCTAAATCACAATCTTGGCGTGGTTGTATAGTCCTCATCCCCCTCCTTCTTCTTCCCACTCTCTCTCACTCTCCGCCTCTTTTCTCCATCTACATCCTCTCTATCTTTGCCATACCCCTCTCCTCTACAATCCACCCCGCCCCACCCCTCAGTCGCTGTCTGATTTGTCGTCCTTGGTGGTGGTGGAGTGGTTATACAGGCCCTGGGCCATCAGGTGCAGTGCCAGTGTGTTCTTCAGCCCTGAAGCCTTCTTGATCTTGGCCCTCTTGTTCTGAAACCAGATTTTGATCTGCGACTCGTTAAGACCCAGCTCGTTAGCCAGGCTCTGCCGCCGCTGCTCCGTCAGGTAGCGGTTCGACTGGAACTCTGCCTTTAGGCGCTGCAGCTGCTCGGCTGTGAAGGCGGTGCGTGGCCGCTTGTCCTCCTTGCTGCTGCTGCTGCTGCTGCTGCTCTTCTTCTTTGGTCTGCGGGTTCGGGGACCTGCGGTGGGTGTGGCTATGTTGAGTTGGAATAAATAACAGCAAGGCAAGGCAGTTTGGAAACAGCATGCTAAGGCTTGCGTCCCTTACTCAGCAAAATCACCAGTGTTGGATTTACCCTTACAGTGTTGAAGTAACACCTAAAGTGTAGTGTTTAATTAACCTGGTGTTCATATGATACACACCTTGCCTACATTATTTGCTGCACAGTTCAATTAACACTCATATTAGCTATTAAAATGTTTAATTTAGCCTCACAGTGTTGGTTTAACACCTACAGTGCTGAATTAGCACTTACTATGTCCGCAGCATGTGAGCAGTTATGTCCCTTACTCAGCAAATTAACCAGTGTTGGTTTAACCCTTATTGTGTTCAATTAACGCCTCTAGTTAAGCGTATAATGAACACTTACAACGTTTAATTAACATTTACTGTTCAAACAACACCCACAGCGTCCACATTTTTTGAGACTACCTACTTGAACCAACCGCTATATTAGCTATTGACATAATGAATTGAACCTTGAAATTTAGCGTATATAAGTGCACTGTGTAAAGTCATATCTTATCATGGTGCACTGTCTGACCAAAACTTTTTATCTGAAATCGTGAAGTTTTGCCCAAAATTGCTTTACAAAATGACTTAAATAATTAGGTTTGAAAAACAAGTTACAAAGGTCACCACTGACATGTTCACATTTGCACAAGTACTCCGGATCTACGCATGGGGTGTCGTTTCTACAAGTATGCTCTTGCTAATATAATCCAATTTTCAAGTCCTATAATGGAATAAAGCTGTGGTAAAATTACATTTCCCCACTATTTTTTGTTTCCAGTGAAGACGTATTATAGAAATCGTGTAGGGTCGTACCACAACCTCGCTAATATATTCAATAAGTCGAGTAAACATATTTTTCACTTTAAAGTAAGTGTGAAAAATATCCCTTAGGAACCCTGGATATCCCGGACCCTGGATCCGACCTTAAACTGAGCCTTAACCACTGGTTGCTATTTGCAGTACAAGCTCAATATGAATATTTACTTCATAAATAAATTGAGTCAGCTGGCGTTGTGATAATTAAAATACTCTTTTTGTTGTGTGAAAATGTTTTGAATATAAATACATATCAAAAGGATATATTTGCACATTTGTTTTATACTTATATATTCACCCATCCATCCATCCGGGCATTCCTCTCATCATTCATTGAATTGAACGATTGGGCTTTGAAGTTCTAGGTGTTAATTCACCACTAGAGAGTTGTTTTTACAAAATATATAAACAACTTCATAACGAATTAACCGTAAGAATTTGCCCGATCAGCTCATGAGCCGGTTGGCTCTCATTGGTTAAGTATGTGGGCGAGGGTCTGGTAGCTTCAATCTCAAATTATTATTATTTTTTTAAACAACGAAATTCCTACGAATTGTGCGTTCATTTGAAATACTAGGAAAGAATTCGGTAGTATAGCAGTACATTTTCCGTAGATTATATTAGATACGGCATAAAAGTTATTGTTGCTGGGGAAAAACCACTCATGCGGAATGTTCATGAATATTAACGACGGGCTCCATTTTACGTATTTTTTTATGTTGGAAATTTGGGCACGAGGTTGGATAGTTTTCGTCATGCTGTGTATTAAAGATTTAAATGAAAACAAAATGTGAATTATACGAAGTATATGTTTAAAATAAATAAAATAAAACGCAACGCGATTTTATGGTTGGCAAAAAAATTCGCGTCGGAAGAAATAAACACCCGCAAATATGAAAGTTGACTTTATTAGTACATATAAAATCATATATTCCACGTTTTCCCATTCTAAAACATATATATATATATATATGAACTAAAACGCTGTTTATTTATTTATTTTTAAATCATTTAGTTCAAGACATAAATTCAGTGCCAAATTCAGTTTTGGTTCGCAGGGAAATCTGCTTCACCAATCAAACATTTATGGTAAACACTGATTATACAGTAATATCTTTGAAGGATGTTTTAGATTTAACGATCATTATTAGTTATAACTATTATTATCTCATGAAATGGTTGGAATTTTTGGCACCTCGATTTGGTTTTGAACCAGTCGGTGCATTATACATCATGGTTGAATTATTATTATTTTTTTAATTACACGTTTAAAAAATAAAATCGTTTGGTAAACAGGCATTTTTGCAAATGATGTACCACTTTAAATCAATTCAACTTAGTCTATCTTTTTTTGGACCATTTCGCATACTGGAGACAGCCAGAGGCGTCCTACAGTCCATTGTCCCAAAAATATGCTAATGAACTTGGATGAAGAAGAAGAAGAACTGCCATGGAAGAGTACGAAATAATTTCTCTTAAAGGCCTAAATTATGCTATCATATTAACATAGGAATATAGTCATAACCCGACGTCTATAGAAACTCCACAGAAAATGGATTACCTAGAAATATTATAGTATATAATTATTTTCGTGCTGTAGCAGATCGTGAAGGAATGTTTGAGCCCAAGTCTCACAGACAGACCAGCTAGAGTTAAAAGTTTTTCGGATGTAATATGTGAATTAATTAAAAAAACATTAAATAAAGTGCACGCTCATATTCTCTTATTAGGCAAATTTACAGAATGTTTCAGTACATCTCTAGTGGTAGAAAAAACTACCAAAATTTCACATCACCACGTGTTTTTTTATGTGGGTGTGATTTTTTTTATGTATATTAAAAAAACTAAAATAAATCCAGTTAGTTAGGTTTAGCAAGCGATAACTCTTACAAATTCTCTAGCAACCCATGGAATAGAATCGTCAACTTATTTCCTTGTTTTTTTTTTTTTCAATTAAATAAATATCATGAAGCTAATAAGTTGTTTCCAGACGCGTCAATTCCATTTTTTAAAAAAATGTGATATCTGGTATCTGACTAAAACTCTTTTTTTTCTAAAGCTGTGGACTCATGAATTTGTTTAAGACAAATTTCACCTCAAAGGAATATTAACCACATTGTATGACTTCACCACACACTTTAAACGTAAAAATGTTGCTATTATGTTCAAATTGTCAGATAATCTACTTAGAAAGGGCAGCTAGCAAAGCCTGACTAGCCAGTTGCTAAAATAACTATGCTAATGGAGGGGGAAAAAGCACTGTATGATTGTAATATCCATTCAGCACAACGAGATAACAGCAGATATTTAAATTTTACGTATTTTGATTCTTTAAAATTTTTGTTTTTTTGTATCCAACACTTCTGGTGTTTGACATGTTCAAGGCTATAAGAGTTAAACCTTTGGATTTTGCTGTGTAAGCCGACAGCAGGAACAAACATCACACTGAAATTCGCGGCTCAAAAATAACCATCATTACTATGATTTTTAATAGATTTTGTATGTTGTACATTTATGTTGTACATTTTTGTAATGTTGAATTATTCAGTGCTACTCCCCCTTCTGTACATTGGACATGCTGATTCCTCTCAGGCAGGCTATGGCTCT
>CM060108.1:7572644-7677644 GCA_030522415.1 Channallabes apus
TATGAACACTACTACTACTACTACTACTACTACTACTAATAATAATAATAATAATGAAGAAGGACTAGAATCTTTCTTCTTTATAAAATAGATTTAAAAATGTATACATAATTGAAGTATGCAGATGTGATTTAAATAAAAAAAATCTAAATTCTTGTATTTTTAAAATTCTTTAAATGAATAAGCATTATAAAAGTAGTAAAAGTACTGGGGTACTTTATTTATTTATGTATTTATTCTATATGTATAAAATATGTCAGGACTTTTGTTCTTCAACTGTGTGGAAACTTTTCTCCCTATTTTCCTATAGAAAAAAACCAACAAATATAAAAATAAATGATTTCAAATTAAGCTCCATTTTTACTGGAATTAGGTACGGAGTAAAATAATGATTTCTAGCATGCACACACTCAAAAGGAACAATGTTCAGTGGACAGGTCTTTGGTTGTAGTGTACACCCTGCACTGTGTGTGTGTGTGTGTGTGTGTGTGTGTGTGTGTGCGCAGTACCTGTAATAGGCGATTAGATAGGTGTGTCAAACTAAAGGGAGAGGAAGTAAAGGTTCATCATTCTGTATATTTAATGTTCAGGATTCTGATGAGGTCCAGGTAAGTTAAAGCAAAAGTGTGATCTCAACCCTGTTCAATAAAATGTCAGACTTTCCTCGAGTCTTACCTCTTTGTTAAGGACACATAGAAAGTCAAAATTAATCCAAGTATTTCAAATAATTTAGAAGACTTGACTTTCCCCTTAATTACTTGAACATATGATTACAATTTAGATTTTGTACTAAAGAGAACTCCAGTGTATTTACAGCTACATGCAAAGAAAGGAAATCTTCAGTCCTGGTGTACAGTAGTGAGAAAATTTTATTTTTTTTTACTGTGAAATAATTATCCGTATATGGTGGGATATAAGTGCACTGCTTTATATGGAATAAAATTATAACAAAAATTAAAAAAACGGAAATAAAGGTACTAAACTCTATTGTAGGTCTCTGTTTTGACTCTTAAACGGAAAAAGTGCATGTGGTCTACCTTTAAATAGTTTTCAAAACAGTATATATATTTTTAAATGATATATAAACATAAAAACTAGATGTGCAAAAGATCACTTAGGTCACTTTGATGGTACCAAAGCAGGAACAAGGAAATGTACCTGTACTTTGGTAGTTGTTTCTGAAAGTATGTAAAATATAATAGGCCTTTATAAATTCACCTTACAAGCTTCAAATTAAGTACCAATTTTGAGGCTTGACTGTGGGTGATTGTCAGGTACAGGTATGTGTCTTTCTGACCTCTGACCTGTTTGTCTCTCGGCCTGTCTTTGATTTGTCTTGGGATCATATAAATCGAAGGTGAAGTGCAGAGAGAATCCTGGGGAAAGTGTAGTGTGGAAAGTGGATAAAGGATCAGTGTGAGTGTGTGTGTGTGTGTGTGTGTGTGTGTGTGAGTGACGCTGGATTTGTTTCGTCCTCACAAAGCAGGAAGCAGCTGCGGACGGAGAGCGAGGACGTTCCGCTCGACTGCCGGCGCACAAAGACCAGTGCAACTTTCTCAGGACAGAAAAAGAGAGGGAGAAAAAAGCTGGACACGTCTGTTCGGTCTCATGTCTGTCTGTCTGTCTGTGCACGCACTCTGAAAACACAATTCAATAGTGTTTTCATAAGGATGGCTAATAAAAAACATATGTGTCTGACTGAAGCGCCATCTACAGCACGGGAGCTGTTTCACTGAACCTTTAGTAAAAGAATCAGTTTTTTTTAGCCCTGCTCCTGGAGATACCCCCTCCCCCTTGTCCTACAGATTGTAGTGCTTTGTAGAGAACAAGGGTTCTGTAGCACCAGGGTGCAGGAAAAAATAAATATATTGCATATTGTGGACTGCAGTTTTTTAAGATTTATATTATTAGTCTGGGTCATGTGTTGTGGATCATTGTTAATCCCACTGTACATACTGTAAGATATTTGGGAAATCCTCACACATCTGCCTGAGTGTTGAGCAGTGATGTCTAATATTTCAGGATGAAGATCTCCTTTTGAGACAACAGCACTCTGTGAGACGGAGAGGTGAAATGCTGCTATCTTGTGGCAAGCGGCACAATAACAAGAGAGTCGGATCAAAATTCAGAAAATAAATAAATAAATATACAGTTGAAACCAGATATTTACATACACTTCAGATAAAAACACAAAAACTTTTTCTGTTTTAGATCAATAAATATTAACATATTTTTTGCATTTGTTAAATCAAGCGAGGGAGAATTTTATAGGAATTAAAAAAATATATATATAGTGTTTTGTAGAATTGCTCCGAAATTGTTTCACTTGGTCCAAACGTTTCGGATATCCTTCCACAAGCTTTCTACAATATTTTGCTGGAGTTTAGGCCACCTCTTCTGGGTCGAAGTTTGTCAGTGCCGTCCACAAATTTTCTATGGGATTGAGATCAGGGCTTTGTGATGACCTCTCCAAAACCTTGACTTTGTTGTCCTTAAGCCACTTTGGGGTATGCTTGTGGTCATTGTCCATTTGGAAGGCCCATTTGTGCCCAGGCTTTAACGTCCTGCCTGATGTCTTCAGATGTTGCTTCAATATATCCATAGAATTTTCTTTTCTCATGATTCTATCTATTTTGTGAAGTGCACCAGTCCCTCCTGCAGCAAAGCAGCCGCACAACATTAAACTACAAACCCCATACTTCACAGTTGGGATGGCGTTCTTATCATTATGGCTAAACAGTTCAATTTTTGTTTCGTCAGACCACAGGACATGTCTCCAGCAATTAAGATTTTTGTCCCCATGTATAGTTGCAAACTGTAGTCTGGCTTTTTTATGGTGGTTTCGAAGTAATGTCTTTTTCCTCCCAAAGTAACCTTTCAGCTCAGAGTCCTGCACCACCATGGTTCTACTGTAGATAATGACACGGTCTTACTAGTTTCACCCAGCATCTTCATTAGTTCTTTTGCTGTTGTCCTGGGGTTGATTCTCACACTTCAGGGACCACTCTGGGACTCAGAATCCATCTCCTTCCTGAGCGGAATGATGGTTGTACATTCCCATATTTTTTATTCTTGCATATTATTGTCTGAACGAATGAACGTGGGACCTTAAGGCATCTGGAAATTGCACCTATGGATGAGCCACATACTCCCCCCCCCTTATAAATTTATAAACCAAGTAAGAATTAAACACACCTTTGCTGTGCGGTTCAGTAATAAATTAAACAACAGTGTCAGTTAATTTTAGGTCCATGTTATAACATTACAAAAAGTGAAAAAGATATGGGGGGTGAATACTTTTGCACAGAGCTGCAAAAATAATAAGTTAATTATCAACGTGATGATCTTAGGCAAACTAAGCCAGTGTGAACGCTATACAGTGTGCGTAGTTACAACCCTAACCTGACTCTAACGTGACGATGCATCAGCCAATCAGAGACCATCATGGGCGGAGCATCTTAAATTGTTTAGAAATAACTAAAAGGAAAAAATCTAATCTTCAAACATTTTTATTTTATAGGCAGTAAAGTATAAATCATGCAACTACAATAGTAAACACGCACAAAATGAAAAGCACAAGTGCAAAAAAAAATTTACATGAAAAAAATAAAAGTAAAGCTTTCGTTCACTTCGAGCCTTCATCGTTTCCCTGAAGTCCACACACACACACACTTACTTAATAAAGTCACACAGCTCCATTTCAAACAATACTCCACAGTTAAAACAAGACGATACACCCTTTTAAAAAAAAAAAAAAATGAAGAACTGTAGAAGTGGTCATTGGTGGTTTTGTGCGTGAACGTGAGCTAACTCTGAACGCGAGTTATTTGCATATGATGAAAAAACAAAAACAAAATTAAAAATAAATATCAAGGCTCGTTTGTAACTGATTGCACTTAAATTTTTTTGCTCAAGTCCCAAAAATCGCCGTATTTTCCAGAATATAAGTCACACCTCGTAAATTCTGATTGGCTCAGGAGTGTTTAATTATTTTACATCTGGTCAAAAAGTCTGTCTTTGATCTTCCTGATACAGCTGTTAAATTTACAGACAATTATGCAAATATTAAGCAAAAAAAAAAAAAAAAAAAAAAAAAGATATACAAAAATATATGCACACACTTGCTGTGTAAATCTAATCTAGAAAATTCTTCATAGTCCTGAAAACAGCTTGTCGTGAAGTCTTGTTGAAAATTGTATCCATTACACCTCAGTCTCGAGGTCTGTTGCAACCGCACCATCAGCCAATCAGAGCCTGTGATGGGCGGAGCTTCTTCAAAAGACTCAAGTTCGTAAAATTTCAACTCGCATTCGGGAAAATACGGCACGCTTTTTGTTTGTACGATTAGAAAAAGAACAGATTACACATGAGGAGCAAAAACACAATGAACAAAGTGATAAGAAAAAAAGAGAAGTGACAAATGCACTCGTTCTATATTACAAAGGCAATCACAGATTGCAAAATCTTCAAGGCTGCTTTTTTTTAATTAAAGGACCTTCATAAAAAAAATGTTGTACAGAATGTAATATTTTTAATTCTTGGATTAAATCTGAACAGGTTTCTCTGACACATACTGCACGCCCCTGGTGTCCTACATTACACAAGAGGACGTGGTTGAAATTGGCCACATGACACATTGCTATTAAACTATATTTGGCAAATGAGTTTCACGGTAAAGTAACACTACTATTCATTGTTACTAAGACAATATAACAACATGAGCGAAAGTTTACGCCTCTTCGCTTTTTGTGTGCAGCCTTGAAACTCTTCCCTTTTCGTTTAGCATAATTTTCCAGCACATGATGAAAAAAACAAACCATGAAGCATATATTTGGCCACCATCATTTTTTTTCTTCTTCAAACTCACACACACACACACTGTTAATGCAATCATATCTGCTTCAGATTCATTCAGAGAGTCTGAATCACACACACTTAATGAGGCTACCACACTGTATAAATGAACAACTGAATCAGTTGTGCTACATAACTCTATGGAGTTCTTTCACAAAGTAACTGTGCAAGACGAGGTCATGATTTTAGAGAGATCACAAATCCATTAGTCACGTAACGGGAGGTGAAACCTCCGATTTACAAATAGCAATTAACTTTTAGAGAGAAAACTCCTGATTTTAATGTGTTAAAGGGCAGAGCCAAGAGAGATAAGAGGTGTTTAATAATACTAGGATGATGAGGGGGTGGAGCCAGGTGGATGGCCCAAGAGAGATGAGTGGGGAGGAGTCACATCGATTCCACTAGGGTGATGAAGGATGGAGCAAGGAAAATCTATATTACTGGGATGTTGAGGAGGGTTTTTAACCAAAATCGCCTCTGGATTTGGGATTTCTAAAATAAACACCTGCACTCGTGTACAGTTACTGTCTGACAGGAAGTTAACCGCATAATGGTCTCTCATGCCATCAGCAACACTCGAGTGGTGACGTCAACATGGACGAGGAGTTCTGTTTTGTTCGCTTTGCAGCCTCGTGTCCTCAGGACACACCCGGTCCGGCTTGCCTTTTCTATAATTAACACGAACAAGAGATGTGGAGGGAGCGGAAGGCGACGGGAAGCGTCTCGTCCCTCCACGCTGTGGTGCTCAGAGTCAGGCCGTGCTGCTCTCTAGTCGTTGTGAGGTTTCTCATTCGTAACCTGAAGCATCAAACAAGAGAAAGAATACATGAGACATTTCATCATGACTTGTGATTTAATCATCGTATCAGCAATAAAGCCGAGATGACTGACTTTTCATTGAAAAAAAATAGTTTTTTAAATCACTAGTCATTTTGTTTAAAGCAGATTTTCTCCATTCTTGCCTGAAGACAACGAGGAGGAACACGTCAGAAGGGCGTTTGCGATATCAGTTAGCCTTGGGTGGCAGGATTACGATCATACAGGGCTACAGAAACAGCTCCTGAAGCAGAACTAGCTGCTTTAATAAAGTCTAAATCTTGGTTCATACAATTGTTACAAAAACAATCCTTGGTAATCCTCGATCATCTGAGACATGATTGCTAGAGAAATTTTGCACTGGAGCCACAAGGCTAATGTAACTAATCAGTAGAAGCTTAGAACTTTCTGTTTAGCATTTTTAGACTTTCAGAGTTCAGTGAGCAGCTCTGGGAATTCAGTAGGAGCTAGTTTTAGAGAAAATAATCATTTCCAATTTAAGAATAATAATACAGTGGAACCTCGGATTACGAGCATAATTCGTTCCGGAAGCAGGCTCATATTCCAAAACACTCAAACCAAATTAAATTTTCCCATAGGAAATAATGGAAACTCAAAATGATTCGTTCTACAGCCCAAAAAATAAATACATAAAAATAATCATTCATTCATTTTCTATACCGCTTAATCCTATGTTCAGGGTCGCGGGGGACCTGGAGCCTATCCCAGGAGACTTCGGGCACTAGGCGGGGTACACCCTGGATAGGGTGCCAATCCATCGCAGGGCACACACACATACACACACTCACACACCCAATCACACACTACGGGCAATTTAGGAACGCCAATTAGCCTAACCTGCATATCTTTGGACTGTGGGAGGAAACCGGAGTACCCGGAGGAAACCCACCAAGCACGGGGAGAACATGCAAACTCCATGCACACAGAGATGGGAATCGAGCCTGGCCGGGGAATAGAACCCAGACCCTTGAGGTGCAAGGCGACAGTGCTTAAAAATAATTAACACAAAATATAAAGTAAAAATAAAACAAATTAGCCTGCACTTTACCTTTAAAAAAATTTAAGAATAAATCCGGACAGATAGGTGTTTCCATTTGTGCATGCAGGCGCTGTGTGTGTGTATATATATAATGTGCGTGCACACACACATTAACGGAGAGACCGTTTTTAAAACTATTTAAAAATTAGCAAGGAACATTGCTAGTCACACTCACGTGAGCCCATACTAACAGAATCATTGCTGTAAAGTAAAACAACAACAACCAAAAAAAAACTAATTAACCAGCACCGTACCGCGACAGAGCAGAGTTTCTGTGCATTTGTTTGGGAACCTGAGAGGAGGGGGGGGGGGGGTCTGTAAAGCTGAGAGAGAGAGTGTGTGTTGGTGTAAGTGAATGAGCACACTCACGCCTTTACAGCCCCCCTCCTTCCCAAACAAACACACACACTCTGCCTTACACAGACCTACCTATCGTCTCACCTGCTGGGTCTTAGTGCTTGCAGAGTTTCTGAGTGTGCATGTGTGTAGGCGAGTGTGTGTGTGTGTTCACCCAGCAGGGGAGATGATTACCTACAATTCCGCAGTGCAAGAGAAAGATAAACCATTGGCTCAGTTGTGATGACGTGACACTCGGTGTAAAAACAAGAAGCGCATTCATGATACATCATACTCGGTGCTCGTAAACCAAGACAACGCTCGATTTATAAGTCAAAATTTATATTAAAAAAATCTTTGCTCATCTTGCGGAACACTCGTAAACCGCGTTACTCATAATCTGAGGTTCCACTGTAATATAAGGACACAGTATAGCGAGATTAAAGAGGAGTCTAACCATGGCCAGCTGCCGGCCGATGTTGCCCACAGTCACTCCTCCTGAGAAGAAGATGCAGGGCAGCCAGGAACGAACGTAGCCCAGCTGTGGAGATGGAAACCTGACGAAGAAACCAGACATACAGTTTAACGCTAATTATAAAGCTAGCTACATGCAACTTAAGTAAGCATGAGATTTATGCTTATTATGATTTATCCTGAGATTTATGATGACGTACTGGTAGATGCCGTTGTAAACTAACAGCTGTGTGATGAGCGTAGCGAAAAACGCTGTAGTGAGGCCCAAACCGAATCCACTCCTGGAGCGATCGAACGTCCACCACAGACCCAGAGACAGAGCGGCCAGCGTGAGACAGAGCTGCACGTTATTCACAAAGTCCAGCTTCTGAGAAACAGCACTGAGTTAAGGACAAGTCGCCATGAAAGGAGAAAAATTTTAAACATTTAAAAAAAAAAATTTTTTTTTATTTAAGTTTTGAATATGAAGGAAAATCTGTAGACAAAAATTATATTTCTTTTTAATTAATCCATGAAGAGCGGGATAACAAACAGAAAAATAATGTAAAAAGGTAACCGATGTAATAGAATTAAAATTAAAAAAAAAAGAGGGAAAATTTATTAATTTGTAAAGAAAAGAAACTTTGGAAAAGCAGTATAAAAAAACAAAAACAAAAAAAAAAAGTTGCTAAAAATGAAAAGATAACCCAAATGGATATGACTCAAAACAATGAAAAAAAAAAAAAAAAAAAAAAAAACTCAAATTATTGTTTTGGGGAAAAAAAAAGAGGCTACAATGAAAAAATAACTTTGTAGTTGCCATTTGAAAAAAAAAAAAAGAAAAAAAAAAAAAAAAGGAAAAAAACTTTTGTAATATTAATTAATGATTAAGATTAGTGTGTGTGCAGTGGGCGGGGTTTGGTAAGGATACAGCACTGGCATGGTTGATGCCGACGAATACGGCGATGCAGCGCATGACGCTCGCCCACTCGCGCTTAAACTTGTGTGGCTTTCCAAGATGGCTGTCCAGATATGGATACAGCAAACCGACCACGGCTGCAAAACACAACCAGACCAAAAAGAATGTTAGCATGAATCAAGTCACCTTGTCTTTTGAGCACCCAGTACTTACTTCCCTGAGAGGACCTGGCAACCCTGCAATTGATTGCCCACGTGTACATGTGCATGCAATTCATTCAAAAGCTCATAACAAGGCTTAGAACCTAATCAGTGCTACAGGGCCTTTAGGATATTTGGCAGCCAGTAACATTGTAGGTAAACCACTCAGCTGTTCCATTCATAATGTTTATCAGCGGTTTATTTAAAAGTCTATTTACTTACTAGATAAACAACCCACAGAGGAAAAAACAACAACAACAACAACTAGTGTTTCAAAAGTGCTTAACAGATGATCTCATCGAATCACGTCACTTCAACTTTTTGACCTGTTTTAGCTAGCAATGTTTTTATTAATCACACAATACACTATACTGAGATAAAAATCTAAATGCCGTTTATTTTCATGGTCAATGCGAAGAGACCAAAACAAAATAGAACAAATAAACCATAATCAAGTGTTATGACATCATTATTTTTTATAATTGAAACAAAGTTAACTTTCTGAAATTAGTTATGCTCCACGATTATGAGATGTGATATTAAATTAAATGATTTTTGACTTGTTAACATGATTAAGTTTGTCATGATTGTCAACCTTTTATCGTTTGTTGTGGCTGACTGTATTATCGCAACTTGATATCCTGTTATTACATATTATTTAATGTTCCAATTATAATTAATTGTGCCAAAAAAAAAAAAAAAAGTCATAAACTTGGGTATAAAGGGTGTTTTTTCAGGCTTTAACTAAGGGGGAAAAAACTAAATAATTACTACTAACCAAAAGTTTGTGCATCCTAAGCCGAGTCTGTACCTTGTTTATGCCACTTTTGGGGAAATATTTTCATTTCATAAGCAGAAACTACACATAAGAATAAATATTTAAGTCATAAATAAATATATACGTGAAGATTAAGTTGAATATTTTGTTTGGAGAAAAAAAATTCATTATTAAAATGGCTTGAATACCATGACCGTGTCAAAACTTGAACATTTATATGACTTTATACATATGACTTTTAAATTTTAAAGATTCACCTTTTATACTAAACAGTATGTAAAAAATGTTTTTTTTTTTTGTTATAAAATTTATCTGCTTAGTTTGAGATACAATTCTCTTTTGTAGAAGAAACCCCTCAACCCCTTCCTGAGTATGTGGGCGTGTCCGACTGACGTATCGATTCTCGCCACTTCCGTGTTGTTCTTTGTCGTTAAATGGCGTGTTCGAGGCGTCAACCAATAGCGTGCGTTTGCGCCGCTCACCCGTTTTCCGACGAGCCAATCACAGAGCAGCTCACGTGCACTGTGATGCAGCTGCTTCTTTCACTTTATACTTTTTAAAAATATTATTATTCCCCCCAAGTTAAGCATTACAAATAAAAAACAAACACGACCCGTGTAATTAATAAATGCTGTAAGTTAAATGAAACTGACCGGCAGCTGTTCCACAGCAGAGAGGAATCCACCATGCCGAGGAAAACAAAGTGTCCAGTACTTCATCGGGGAAGAGCGCATCTTTCCGCTGGATTTGGAGGAAATAAAGCACCAGTGCTAAAATGACGCCGACCGCAAACAGGACGAGTCCACGACGGATTAAATGAGCAGAGCGGACCTGGGAGAGCACAGACGTGATCGTGGTCATCATCTCCCCGAATTTAGACGCCATCCAGAGACACAGATCTGTCAAATCTTTCGCTTTTATACCGCTGCAGCTCCAACAGCGCTCCTCTAGTCTCGGCATTTGGCACTAAACAGACAGACATTTAAAAGTCTTATTATTATAAAGACATGAATATTAAGATAAGTTAATATAAAACGAAACAAAGTTTAAGACGCGTACCTTGATCACAAGATGTGTTTTCCTTCTGTTCACAAATGAAAACCAATAGCGATGAACTCCACTTCTTTTTCACGTTTGCACCTTATAAAGCCACTCAATGGAGATCCAGCTGATTTATTTCTTCCCCCATGTGCTCACATCATCATCTTCTCAAATGTTTGCCTTCCCACCGCTCAGACCCCTCATAACATGAGTCAAAGTCGAGGTTGCCAGTTTTACCTCTTATCCTCTCATCGAAGCTCTTATTATAATCGATTCACATTACTCGGTGTTACCTTATGAAAACATGTTAAAATCTCAGGTATGATTATAAAACGATAAAATAAATAGAATAATAGAAATCTAATCCATATTTTTGTTAACAACGTCTTAGCAAACTTTGAAGGATTAGTCCTCAATCTGGCAACACGCGAGAAGATCTCGAGCGCGCGCTTATGTCTGGTGAGTCGCACAGGACCAATCAGAAGGCAGCAGCTCATACGACGTCACCACACGCCACCCCTCCTTCCTTCCTACCGAGTTCAGAACAGAAACTTTACCTCAGATAGCTTTACCTCGCCTAACCTCCCCGCGACAAATTGTCCTCTCATGCGCACTATCTGTCACGTACACTATGTATATACGTGCACCAAAACAGTCTCAGAGTCGCTATTCGTATGTCAGTGTGCTCCCAAATGTTATATGGTTGTGTTGTATGGGGTGTAAAGTAGCGCTGGTACATGAGGCGTGACGAAAAACATTTAAACGTAAAGTTTACATGTGTTGAAAAAAGGTTTTATTTATTAAGGTAGAAGTACGTGGCTAACCTTGCACCTCGATGGTTCCTTTGTGTGTGTGTGTGTGTGTGGAGTTGCATGTTCTATTCATGCTTGAAGGGTTTCCTCCTGGTTTCTTCCCATAGTCCAAAGATATGCTGATTGGCCTTTCCAAATTGTATGTATTGCGTGAGGGGGCAGTGGTGACTCAAACGGTTCCTGGGAGGCCAGCGTTTTAGATATGAATCAGACAGGCAGTATGATCATGGCTACAGTGTAATGAGAAAACTAGTACATTTGTATAGCAGGGGATTGTGTAGAGAAATGAAGCAAGTTTTAACTCTGACCTGTTATTCTGTGCAATCAAAAGTACCGCTTTGACCTGAACACACATAGAAGAAATTTAAGAGTCAGCTTTGGAGTCTAAGTGTTTGTTTATACAATATATGGCAAAAAGTATGTGGACACCTGACTACTGAACAACTCATTGCAAAACCACTCCTCTGAGAAGGCTTTTCATTAGATTCTGTAGGGATTTATACCTCATTGTAGTATGTTGTCTTATATATGATTATATTGTGGATGTACAGTAAAGAACGTCGTCTATGTGGAAGGTCCTGTTTTCTCACTCAGTGCCAGACCTTTGTGTACAAAGCCATGTAGACAAAGTTTCCCCACTGTGCTAGGTTCAGCATTATCACAGAATGTGACATTGATGTGTAACCTGTGGGGTCATGTCAACCCTCTGGTGGTTTTTGTTTTTGTGTTTGTCCATTTAGGCATTTAATCTGGACGTTAGAGAAAGCAATCACATGTATAACATAAACAACACTTTCTACCAGTATATACTGTATATTTAACAGTTAGGGAAAAAAACAGAAAATGGAGTATTATTTATCTCAATCAAAATGACCATTCCAATTTTTTTAAATTAATTAGTTTTTTTTTGTAGTGATTGTAAAGTGTTTTTAACACATGACAATGTGATTATCTACACAGAAATTAGCATGTTGCTCAATATTGTGTCTTTTTCTCTCTCACAATAATCAGCAGTTTAGTTGATTTCAGCTGACAATGCAAGATCCATTGTGTTCTTTCCTTCCTCTCCTGACCAGCTTTTGCGTAACAAACACACACTCTTTATAGGTTACCATAACACTTGGAACAGCTGAGTATTTTTTTTTTCTACTCATAAGGGCATTCACCTGGATCAATACGATTAAATAAATAAATTTTGTGCGTCGATACATCTTGCATAACACAGTAGGAGATAACACACTAGTAGGTTTTCATTTACATTGAAAAGTAGGACACAGCCTCAGTCACTGCCTCTCATTCATCATTTTTTCATTTATTATGAAGTGAGCCAACAGAAGACAATAACCATAATTAAGTCATTGCGACAAGATTAATAAAATGTCAGTTTGGATGAAACTAATCAATCCTGATGCTTATGCAAATATCTTTCCTAAAATAAACCCTTGTGCACTTTCCTTTCTGTAATTAACTTATGAATTTATTAAAAACATCTTGAACTATGTAGCTGTGGTTCCAAAGTAAATGCTCACTAAAATAAAAATGTAACTTTGAAGTTGAGTTCAAGTTCTTTTTCTACCAAGCGACTGGTGGCTACTGTTGCCACAGTTAGTAAGCGAGCTACCCATAATTGCTATAGGTCTACAGTGTGTTCTTTTATCTAAGGCAAAAGCCTACTAGCTAGCATACATTGTTGGGGGATTAAATAATCCATCTGGCATTACAGCAAAGGGGTATAATTTAAAGTACCTTAGTTAATCATAAACAGTCTGGTTGATTATAGTTAGTCATTTCAAATAAAATATTAAAAACATTATATTAAATGTAGGTATTTACCTAGCATTAAACTAAGGGGTTGAATTGGAATATAAACAGCTAGATAGCTATACGAGTTAAACAGGCACAGTCGACTCTTCACCTGTAAAAAACTCCCACTAATTACCACTGTTTTCAACAATCAATCATTGATCACAATTGTTCCAAAATGACTAATCACAGTTCATGATTCTTTCAAATGACTAATTGCACTTGTTCCAAATGAATGATCACTAATCACATGTGTTCCAAAATGACTAATCATTGACTGTGATTCTTCTATTGTTGACTGTGTATTGGGTTTCTCACTTGCCATGTCGAAGGTCCAAACCCCAGGATGCAATGCTGGTCCCAAAATATGAGGGCTGCGTCAGGAAGGGCATCCGGTGTAAAACCTGTGCCGTGTTGAGAGCAACCGAAAGACTGTAGACAACTGACTGTGATTCTAATGACTAATCACTAATTCACATGACTGATCAGCATTGATCATATCCACCACTCACTGATCACATTGTTCCAAATGACCAATTACTTATCACCATTTTTCATATTATATACATCACTGATCACCATTTATCCTATTAACTGCTTATTGATCACCACTGTTAATATATTTTAATGCACTTGGGTTGGATCCCAAAACAACACACAATCTAACGTAGAATGGAATGAATGTTTTCTACCAAAATGCACATCCTCTTTCTCTTCTCTATCTGCTTTCCTTCCACTGTGGTCAGAAACCTAGAATAAGTTGCTAAGTGCTAATTTTAATTCTATCCTGAGAAGGAAGTGTGATTTTACTTTATTCTGCACAGAAAGTTCACTCTAGTCTGGAAAGTCTCACAGTATATTTCAAGCAGATCTTTATGTCTGGCTCAACAGCTTGGTACTAAAAATATAACTGAATGGAATCCTTCGTCATGATGGTCATCCGGTAATTTGATGCCAGCTCCTAGAATTATGTGCAGTAAAAGTTAGCCATCATGACAAGTTTCAGAGAGTGCTAGTAGCAACAACTTTGCATTATGCAAATAAATGTTTACATGAGAGAAATTAACAACTTCATCTTCTTCTAAATGGGTTTGTGCTGATCTTGGCCTAGAGTTAGCATGATGTTCAAAGGAACATTTACATTTAGCACCAATGCAAAACTTAAAATTATTATTTTTTTTAAAATAAGGAGCTACTAAGGACGTGCAGAACATGTGTGACTCATCATCAACATTTGATAAGCAGTTAAAGTTTAACTTTGTGCATCATTCAGTTCATTCACACAGTGTTCCATGCTTTTTTATGGGGACTTTATTAAAAAAAATTCCAGCCACAACCAGCTCACACCCACTCAGGAGACAAGCTGTGATTGGCCACATCAAGCACAAGGTGTTCACGATCACAGCTGATTGGCGGATGTTGCTGAGCCCACAGTGATGTTTTTCCAAAGCCTATTGCTACCTTTACACTTCACCTTGACTCAGAGTGAGACGGTCACTGGGTGTGATTATCTCATAGTCATGTTCCAACAAAGATGGTTGAACGAGGGCACTAAAACTGGGGCAGAAAAATTTCCAATCAAATGAGTGTAGATACAAATCTAATATTAAATATGATAGTGATGTTAGTAGTATAAAAGTATTATTATATTTAT
This sequence comes from Channallabes apus, assembly GCA_030522415.1. NCBI lineage: Eukaryota > Metazoa > Chordata > Actinopteri > Siluriformes > Clariidae > Channallabes > Channallabes apus. The sequence goes on from CM060108.1 coordinate 7,587,371, forward strand.
ATTAGTTGTAATTCATATTTAATTTTATATGTAAATATATTATTTTCAAAGGCACAACAAGTAATGTTACTAATCCCATTACAATTATAATCATCCCCATTACCACTTCTACAGTATTACTACTATTAATAATAATAATAATAATAATAATAATAAAACAAAATGCAATAATAATAAAAAAAACAGAGATATGTTAATAAAACTATCTATAAAATAAAATATGAATTATTAATATTAATAAAACATTATGTAAAATTAAATATTATCCAAATATAAAAAACATATATTTGATATTTTATTGTTACACTCTTAAAAGCAAAAGATTTTAAGTGAGACTCTGAGATACACACGGTCATAGTTGAAGATTTGCAGAATAAAAAAAATAGGGAAATGAGTATGAAATCTTTAGAAAGTATGTATAAATCTAAATGATTAGATAGTTCCTAATGAGCAAGCCGAGGGTGAGGGTGACAAGGAAAACTCCATAAGATGGTAATATGAAAAAACCTAGAGAGGAACCAGACTCAACAGGGAACCCATCCTCATCTGGGTGATGACAGATAGCAAGGATTGATTGATGGCTGGAAGTTCAGTATAATGCTAGATATGATTAAGTTAATATGGAGTCCAGTTTGTTATTGAAAACTCAGGTATAAAACTGTAGGAATTTCGGCCCTGAACCATTAAGCGACTGCAGTAATTGGTCCTTAGCGAATTGCTGTCTGTATCAGCCAAGTCCAGGACCATCTTCATGGTAAAGTGGAAGTGGAAACTGCAATGTTAGCAGCTATCTTAACCTTATTTACTGTAGCTCTTGAAAATGATCCAGAGGGAATAGCAGAGATGGGTGGAGCTGAGCATAGAATCAGATGATGGTCTCTTAGCAAATTAGGTCATAACGGGAGAGATTTGCTTTGCTTTGCCTCAGCAATACAAAAAAAATGAAAAAGGACAAGCTGCACTGCAGGTATGTTTTTATTTTTTATTGCAGTGTGTTCGTGGAGAATGGCAACCCATCCAAATCTGTGAACATGGCCAAAAAATAATTTTATATAATAGATGTTAGGGTTTAAGAGATGTTGTTATAGTTGTTCCTGATCCAGTGAAGTCTCAGTGTTTCTTCTGATGCAAACTGAGACAAAATCTTCAACTGTTCCTCAGAATGTAAACTACAGCCTTGCATTTTTGGGCAAGAAAATCTAAACAGGAACGTCTCACAGCCTTAAGTAATTTCCCTCTGGGATTAATAAAGTTCTGTGAATTTTTAATATTGAGTCCAGACAAACATATTTGGCCAACAACCCAAACCAGAATATTTATTATTATTATAATAATATAATAATAATAATAATAATAATAATAATAATAATAATACCACCACCCTTTTTGTGGCATTAGGAGAAAAATCTAGCTACCAAATTTACATAACTAATCTTAGTTAAACCTGCAGCTAGCATATCTCAGTATACTGTACATCTATAGACTTACATTGGCTCCCTGTAATATTTAGGATAGATTTTAAAGTACTCTTACTTTAAAATCACTCAATGGCCTAGGACCTAAATACATTACAGATATGCTCATTGAATATAAACCTAAGAGACCGCTCAGATCATTAGGATCGAGTCAGTTAGAAATACCAAGGCTTCACACAAAACAAGAGGAGTCAGCTTTTAGCTATTATGCTGCCCGCAGTTGGAAGCAGCTTCCAGAAGAGATCAGATGTGCTAAAACATTAGTCACATTTAGATCTAGACTTAAAACTCATCTGTTTAGCTGTGCATTTATTTAATGAGTACTGAGCTACGTCCGAACCGACTGCATTATTTTATGTTTACCTAATATTTTAAACGGTTTTATCTGTATTTTAAATACATTGTATTTTTGAATACAATTTAATTAGTTTTCTATTTTATTTTAAATATTTTTTATTAGTTTAAAGTTTTATTAGTTTAAAGTTTTATTAGTTTAAAGTTTTATTGCAGTTTTATTGCTGTTAAAAGATTTCCTTAAAAAGTTTTATTGCTATTATTTTCTATTTCATTCATTCATTCATTCATCTTCTATACCGCTTTATCCTGTATTTAGGGTCGCGGGGACCTGGAGCCTATCCCAGGAGACTCAGGGCATGAGGCAGGGTACACCCTGGACAGCGTGCCAATCCATCGCAGAGCACACACACACACACACACACACACTCATTCACACACTATGGTCAATTTGGGAACCCCAATTAGCCTAATCTGCATATCTTTGGACTGTTTAAGGAAACCGGAGTACCCGGAGGAAACCCACCAAGCACGGGGAGAACATGCAAACTCCATGCACACAGAGACGGGAATCGAGCCTGGCCAGGAATTGAACCCGGACCCTGGAGGTGCAAGGCGACAGTGCTAACCACTACACCACCGTGCCGCCTTATTTTCTATTTCATTTCATGATTATTTTTTTTCTTTTCTGTAAAGCACTTTAAATTACCATTGTGTATGAAATGTGCTATACAAATAAACTTGCCTTGCCTTGAGTTGATGAAAAATGACTTCACTTTGAAACATGGGTAAAGACCAATAAGTAAGCTTGTGGCCAGTTCTATTTATGATTATCAGGGATTTCATTTAACTGCATGTCTTAAAAATGACTAGCTAAAATAATGTTACTCAGCTTTATAAGGTTATGAAATGGTTGCAAGGTCAATCATCACCATCTCATCGAATCAGTGAATAATTATAATGTGTTCGAATTGGATTTATGTAGTGGAAGATGATATCAGGTGGAGCTCCAGCACAAAGTTCATCCACCTAACATATTTATGATATAAAAAGAGACCACTGGGTAAATTTCATTTCTGTCCAATTTATTCCTTTATCTGCCAAGCTGGCACTTCCCCATGTGAAACCAGAATGTCCCCTCGGGGAGTCCACATTTCAGCATGCAGAATTACTTTTTTTCTTTAAAATATGTCATGGGAAACTCAAGCTAGCCATGATAAAGCTCTTCACCCAGGAATACGAAAAACGTGCCCCTATTTTCTCACCTTTACTCCTTCAATCATTTACACCCAAGAGAAATGCAGTTGCTTTTTATTTTCCCGGACACACTGGATGGTTGTTTTTTTCTCCTTCTCATCTGGTTCAATTTAAAGCCAGTAAATGTATAAGTAATTCGAAATTCAGTGCTGTTTGGTCCATGTGTGTGTGAGAGATAAGCTGCATTTAAAGTGAGGGACCGAGGCAGATATGAAACTCCCTAAGGCCCTTCCTTCAATGCTCCCTCAACCCCTTTTTTCACTCCAGTGAAAGACAGCGCTGATCGTCACATGACTTGAGTAAAACGATGATTATTATGACAAAGTGGCCAGTTTGGATGCTGAAGCTACTGGATTACATAATAAATCCAGTATTAAAGATATACACTTGTCAGTCACTTTAATAGGAAATTTCACCTGTACAACTTCAGATTCCTGTTCTTGGCTGACAGGAGTGGAACCTGATTTGGTCTTCTCCTCTTTGGGATGCTTTGCCGCTCACCACAGTTGTAAAGATTGGTTCTTTAAATAACCATAAATTCAGGTTCAATCCATTCTGGCCTTTCTTATATATTCTCTAGGGGACATGGTAGAGCAAAAATATCCTTGGCCAACAATGAAAAATCTCTCTTGACAAATTATTTTGCATGTCTGAAACAAACATTAAGGCAGTGAAGGATTGTTCATATTGGTTAGCTTATGAGATGATGAAAACAGCATACTGTATGTATATATAGATGCCTTGAAAGCGGAAAGTGAACACAAAAAAATGCTGGGTTATTTTACCCAAACGCTGGGTTGCCTCTGTTGGGTCATTTTTCTGGGTTATTTACAGATAATTGGGTAATTTTTGTTTGCTTGGTCCCTCCCCCAAAGTTGTGTGTTGGTGTATTCAGCGGCTGTCAGTCAACTTCGTCTCTCTTGATCTACCACACCGCTGATGATGGTTCATCCTCCTCGTGCATTTAAGGGGAAATGACGCTAAATACAAGGTCTGTATACACATGTTCACTCACCTAATTCACATATGACTGAAAAATTATTACTATATGTCACATTTATTACTGTTACCGTGTTAAGGTTACACATAAACTTTCCGGCTGGTCTGAGGTACTGGATGATAATTTAGCTGACAATAGCTGCTAGTTAGCCAAAGAACCCCATCTGTGTATGAAAGAAACGGCTAAGATGTCTGAGCTTTTTAGCTTTCTCTGTAGAATGTTTGCAGGGTTACGAAGATGGTGAAGTGATGAATGAACGCTAAACTGTTAACTGTAGTGCTAGCATTTAATTAGGTTGCTAGCATTAGCAACCACATTAACTAGTCTGACTTAAAAAATAATTTTTTAGGAGCTGTATCCTAAAAGCCATGCTTATTTTGCTGTTTTATTTTTGGTAGTAGCTGTCTCCATGTTAACAAGGCTATTTTTAAAATGTAAGGAGTAGAAAGTACAGATAATTGCTTAAAAATGTAAGGAGTAGAAGTAAAAAAGTCGGCTGAAAAATAATTACTCCAGTAAAGTATAGATACCCAAAATTTCTACTTAAGTAAGGTAACGAAGTATTTGTACTTCGTTACTTGACACCTCTGCCTATACCCTAGCTTTGTCATTTTTTATTTAGTATCAATCCTATTATGCACTAAATTGATAGTCTGATTCAGTTTAATCTTTGCTATTTAACAAAATTTTAACTTTCTTTCATTTCTTTCTTTCTAAGGTTGGAACCAACCTCCAGCAGGCTGAAGTGTTGAGGCCGTACCCCTACATCCTGACGTTTGGGAGATAATGACCAGTGCTGCTCTCAGGCATTCATCAATCTGGTGGGACAGGCTCTGGAGCAGTGCACACTACATGGGGCGGTTGATGTGTGCTTCAAGGCATTTTATATTTTTGACATTAACCATCCAAAGCAGTGTGCTCCTGTATAGGACTTTTTGTAATGTTGCTATGAAATAGCGAGGCCTACCTGAAAAGTCATAGACAGTGTTTGTATGTTAAAATGAGCCCAGGGCTGGATAGTTTTGTTCTGCAGAAAAGATATCTGAAGTCACAGAGAGATCCTGCTCTGTAGAAGCTGACTCAGCCGATTCGTCCAATTACTCCATTCTGCCCTTGTGAGTAATAGTATAGTAATGATGTCACTGTTGATTATCTGTTCTTGTCCTTTTGAAAAATAAATGTTTTTTTCAATGAACATTTAATAGGATGTTGTTTACTGCATATATGTATGGTTTGCAAGACTTGGAAGTTTTTAATAGACCAGTATATCAAAGTAATTTTACTGTTTAATAGACATGGGTAGTTTTTTTTTTAAACAGATTCACTGTAAACCATGAAAATAATAATAACCTAGTTGTGAGGTAGAATTAACCCAACATTCCAGTTAAAATGAACCAACGTCTGGGTAGAACATTTGACCAATTTATGTGGTAGAATTAACCCAGCATTATAGTTAAATATGACCTAGCATTTGGGTTGAATATTTAACCCATTTTGCTGGATTAAATTAACCCAGCATGTAGTTAGTCCAATATTTACCCAGCAGCTGGGTTAAAAACAACCCAAACTGGGTTGTTTTTAACCCAGTATTTTTCAGGGTGTGTGTGACATAACATCATATTATAGTTCCCTCACAAAAGCTTATGATGATAATGCCAAGTGGAGATGTATACGGTCTTATCTTCAGAGGGAATAGCCAGAAGCTATGAAAATCCAGCAAAAACAAACCAATAAAAGTTTCAGCCTGACAAATCCATATCTCAGAAGTTACAGAACATTTATAGATTACATCCAGAGTGAGGTACATAAGGACCATAAATACCTTAACATCAATTCACAAGGACCATGGATGGCCAGTCAATGGATGTAGGAGGATGTGACCCATCATTATGGTCCACTGTTAAATTACTTGTAAATAAGTGATAACATTCTTGAAAACACCAGATATGGTATTCCAGTAAATCAGTATAGTGGATGCAAGAGCATGTCCATGTTTATTGTCCGAAGTATGAAGAATATGTACACACCCTTTATGATATTACCTAGGTGATCCTATGTTGCTTTGAAAACATTATTAATTCTTGGAACTGAATACTCAGGCCCTTTACATAAACAGATAAGATAAAAGAACACATCTTTAATCTGAAGCTTATTCACAATAGGAAAACTTCTGCCTTATCTTTGTTTAATTGCAGGAAATTATGATATATCATAATAACAAGGGGCAAGAGGACTTGAAGGCATTGAACTTAATCATGGTCATGTGAGTATCATCTGCATACAAAATTTGCCTTTTCTAAAAGATTCAAAAGTTTGGACACAACTTCTACGTCAGTGTTTTTAATTATTTTCAACGTTGTGCAATACTGAAGACATCCAAACTGTGAAAGAACATGTTTGGAATTTTCTAGTAAAGAAAAAGTGTTAAACATTCCTTGAATATGTTTTACATTTTTAGATTATCCAAAGGAGCTACATTTAGCTTTGATGATAGCTTTGGAACACTCATGGCATTGTTCCATCAGATTTACAAGGTAGTCACCTGGAATGGTTTTCAATTCACAGGTTTGCCTTGTCAAGAGTTAACCTGTGACATGTCTTGCCTTAATATGCTTTAGACCGTCGGTTGTCTTGTTGAGACAATAGCCCTATTAGATGCTAGAACTACTGTACAAATACATATTATGGCAAGAGACATTCAGTTAAGTAAAGAGAAAAGAAACTATTATTACTTTAAGAAATGAAGGTCAGTCAATCCAAAAAAATCTAAATATCTTTGAATCCATCTTCAAGTGCAGTTGTCAAATCATTCAAACACCACGGTGAGAAAAGCTCCATCTTAGGACAAGAAGACCAAGAGCTCTACCTCTGCTGCAGAGGATAAGTTTAGAATAACCAAACCAATTTACAGCACCTCAGATGAGAGCCCACATATTTGTTCTGTCATAATTTCAGTGTCTACAGGATTAATATACAATGTTGAAAACAATAGAAATTAAGAAAAAACATAGAATTTTTTGACCGGTATTAGTATATAAGCCATATGAGATGTGGATTATGCTTCATGGTGCTCAGAGCTTACCCGTACTCACACTGTATATTAATCTGTACATATTACCATCATATCTTCAATAATATAATGAACACATTTTCAATTCAAACATCTGCCTTCTGAGAACTGCAGTGAGATTTTCGTTTTTGCTTCAGATCTAATTAAATGGAACTTAGTTCTTTAGTGTGTCATGCTCTCTCACCTCATCATCGGCACACTTTGCTGTAACAGTTCAGTTTCTACTTTAGACATTTCTTTCTCAGTGTGAAGCCGGAATAGGAAAAGCAGCAGGAAGCTATGACACATCAAATGAATCCCAGATGAACAGCAAGTGATGAAATAATAAAAACAGCTAAAGCAATAAATTGACTCATCATGTGGGGAATTTGACATTCTTACATCCTCTGCTGCTGCTTAGCAAAGCTGCGTGGTGGGAAAACATCCTAATCCATCTTTTCAGGAGGGGGATTATGATCAAGAAGCAATTTTATCCTGTTTTATAGGATTTAGTCCAAAAAAAGTTGGCGTGAAAATGACATTTTGCTGCCTGACTAGGAATTGTCATGGAAGTCAGATATAACACATCTAAAATGAGATGCACTTGGCTTGATGGAAAATATTTATTTTCAGTTATAAAAAAAAATAATACAAGGCAAAGCACCTCAATATAAACATATTTAACACATCATGTGTTTGTCTTATGTGTGTGAACAATATGTTCATTCATGTTGCTACTGATTTTGGCCAGATACCAAGAACCACCCAACTGGAACCTCTGGTACTAGACTGAGGGCTGTTTTGGTACTGTACATGGTGTGATAAAGTAAGCCTGTGTAAATACTGGCATATTTTGTGCTGTGAAGTGCTGAAGTGAACTTTTGTCCTCAAATACATTAGTAGCTTACTAGATGCTGCTTTAAGCGCTTTGTGATTGAGCAGACCAATCACACTGCACCTCCTGAGTGGGTGTGTGGTCAGTGTGGTTAATAATTTAAAGATAAGTCGCACATAATAAAAGATAAACAACTTGTTTGTGTGTGTGTGTGCGTGTGTGTGAGAAATACTTAAATAAAATAAAAATACAGTACTACTTAAAATGGTAATTATTAAAACCAAATTAATTAAAATTTTAAGTATATATATATATATATATATATATATATATATATATATATATATAATTTTTTTCTTTAATAAAAAATTAAGCTAAGCTTGTAAAAAAATGAATTATATGTTAAAATAGCTGACAAATTTACAAAGTAAGTTAAAAAGTAAAAAAAAATTTAGCTCACAGATTATAATTATAGCTTAAATTTGAGTTACTATATGTATTTATTATGATATTCACTTAAATTTGATCCACTATCAATATAACTGTTTGCAAAACAATTTTAAGCTAGTTACAAAGATAAAAATGTATTTACCAGAATTTTAACTATTTAAAAATAGCTACTTAAATTTGAGCCTCTAATAATATATGTAGCTACAAAAATGAAAGTATAGCTGCTTAAATTTAAAGCTAGATAAAAAAGCTAAAAACTTAACTACTCAAATTTAACTATCTACCGATCTATCAATATAACTACTTAAATTGCATCTACATTAATTTCTACAGAATCAGACCACACAAACAAATCCTTCATCCTAGTGATGTGGGCTCGGCATCTTCAGCCAATCGACTATGAGCATGAGCACCTTCTGCCTGAAACCGACCAATCACGACTCATCTCCTGTATTTGTGTGTTCATGTGCGCATGTGGATGTGGGTGTGTGTGAGTGTGTGTGCACATGCGTGTGTTTTTGTGTGTTTACAGTTTATGATTAGCTGATTAGTAAAAAGTTTGATGAAAAAAAAGATAAAATTAAATTAAACAAAATTTTAAATTATCGTTCTTGTTTTACACATAAATGAGGATCAACGTGCACTTCATAACATGCTGCTGACACACACACACACACACACACACACACACACACACACACACACACACACACACACACACACACACACACACAAAGATTTCTAACACCATATAATATAAATACAAAAGCAAGAATTATTGCAGTAAAATGTTGATATCTGCTTACTTATTTTGTCATTTAAGCGTTTCACTGCATATCATACTGTCTATGTTGTGTATGTGACGAAGAAAATTTGAATTATAATTTTATAACCATGGTATTTAAAAACATATTTATAATGAAAGTTTTGGATATCATTTAATTTTCTTCTTTTGTTATCTTTCCCCCTTGCTTTTAAAGAAAAAACTACAGTCCTTCTTCCTTGCATTCTTTTCTAAATAGTTTTCTTTACTCATGTTCTGGCGGCGCGGTGGTGTAGTGGTTAGCACTGTCGCCTTGCACCTCCAGGGTCCGGGTTCGATTCCCCAGCCAGGCTCGATTCCCGTCTCTGTGTGCATGGAGTTTGCATGTTCTCCCCGTGCTTGGTGGGTTTCCTCCGGGTGCTCCGGTTTCCTCCCACAGTCCAAAGATATGCAGGTTAGGCTAATTGGCGTTCCTAAATTGCCCGTAGTGTGTGATCGGGTGTGTGAGTGTGTGTATGTGTGTGTGCCCTGTGATGGATTGGCACCCTGTCCAGGGTGTACCCCGCCTAGTGCCCGAAGTCTCCTGGGATAGGCTCCAGGTCCCCCGCGACCCTGAACACAGGATTAAGCGGTATAGAAAATGAATGAATGAATGAATACTCATGTTCTTTCCAAAGGATGCCTTTATTTTTTCTTTTCATTTATTGTTTTCTAATGTAGACTTGTTTTTTTCTTTTGTATTTATATTATATGGTGTTAGAAATCTTTATGTATGTATGTATGTATGTATGTATGTATGTATGTGTGTGTGTGTGTGTGTGTGTGTGTGTGTGTGTGTTTAACCTTCAACCAGCAGAGGGCAGAAGATCTACAGCTTTGAGTTTGGCAGAAACTGGCAACACACAAAATTCTCTTTACTGATGGATCATTTCATCAAATACTGTGTTATAATCACATCACTTTCCATCTCTCTCTCGCTCTCTCTCTCTCTCTCTCTCTCTCTCTCTCTCTCCCCCAATCTTGTCCTCTTTCTATTACATTTACTTGAAGGGCACCTAGAAAAAAAATTAACAAGCAATGAAATTATCTTGAAAAATCTCATTTACTTAATTCATATAAGTGACTCACAAAGTCTCACAACTCATCTGTCACCATCTCACTTTTCTGTCTGTCTGTCTGTCTGTCTTTGTATCTGTCTGCTTACCTGTCTTTCCCCCTCCCTTTTGGTTCTTTGTTTTCTTCCTTATCTTCTGGGCTTTTATTTATTTATTTATTTATTTATTTACTTATTTATTTATTGTCTCCGCTGAGCTCTTCTGAATCCTGAAACAACAGAAATGCTAATTGATTGCATCAGCAGATAATTGGTGTAATTATTTGTGAACTTCTCTCAGGATCTAATTGCAGCTCATCGTACCGCCACAACACTTCAAGACAAAAGCGAGGGATTTGGAGCACTGCTGTATCTGTTTTCTCAGAGACACACAATATCACAATTTTAATCGCTTCGGGTAAAATGAGCCTCAACACAATCATATCCCAATGTGTGTGCGTGTGTGCTTGTGTGTGTGTGTGTGTGTGTGTATACAGTGCATTAATCACTGTACAGTGTGTGTTCAGTAACGGATCAGTAAAAGCAGAAGGCAAGCACATGGCTGTGATATTTCCGTAATATGTCCTGTTTCTAACCACAGTCTGCAGTCCTGCTATATGCTTTTTTCAGGTCCTCACTAATATTCCCAATAAGTTTCCTCCAGGTTTTTGACTTTAGATATGAAAAAAAAAAGAAATAAATAATGCCACAGAAACAGCTTTCCTAATCAATCTGGCTTGAGTGTGACAGCAGGAAGACGACTTTGTAATCATCACACTTTTACCACCCTGAGACCAACGAGCCGCAATTAAACCCGACGATGTGAAAAGGTGAGACATTTTAAGAGACAATCCACACTCATGAAAGTCCTTATCAAACCTGATACTTTACTATTGCTCTGCAGGACAGAAACTGTGAAATAAGAATCAACTTCACTTCTCCTTTATAAAGTTCAACATGGTGTCTGTAAGAGCATCAATAATGGTGTCTGTAATAAAGTCTATAATGGTGTCTGTACTGGTGTCTGTAACAGAGTCTGTACTGGTGTCTGTACTGGTGTCTGTAATGGGATTTGTAATGGTGTTGGTAATGGTATTTGTAAGAGAGTCTATAATGGGGCTATAATTTTTCTGTAATTGGGTGTGTAGTCGTATTTGCCACAGAGTCTGTATTGGTGTCTGAAATGGTGTCTGTAATAGAGTCTGTAATGGTGGCTGTAATGTTGTAGCACAGCCACACAAAAGGGACACCTTCAACAACAGGAAAATGGTCTTGGAGCTAATGCTGCTCACCTGTGGCCGAAGGTGTGCCCTAGCGGTTTCTCTTTCCCCATTGACAGTGGTTTGGTCACCGGGCAAGTTCCCGCGCATGCGCGATCGCGGCGCAAGGGAACCCGGAAGTGACGTGGGTCACATGATCTGGCATAAAGCCGGAACCGGCGTAGAAGCCGGCACGGAGAGATGAGGACAGCGCGCTGCATATTGTTTGAGACTGAGAGCCTGTTTGAGGATTACCTTTCGATAATTTCATCCAGTACCCAGCTCATTCCGTTTCTCGATCTCCCAGACCTACCATCATTATCTGGTGAGATCGAACCATCTCTCCATCTCATCACTTTCATACCTTTTGCCGTTTTTCAGACACTGGACAATCATACACACACACACACACACACCCGCATACATCGCGCACACACTGTTTCTATTTGTATTATATTTGTATACTGTATATTGGTTTGTGGTGCACCGTGTTTGTTTATTTGTTGCTTGTCTCTGTTTAATACACTTGGTTTAATTTATTATAATTGTTTTGTCTCGCGTCGTGTTTTGTCCAGCTGCGGTTACGCAATACCGGAAGTATTGTTTTCAAGCCCCTATTTAGATTCCCGAATCCGTTTTTTTGTAACCAAGCGGTTTTCTAAATCCAAGCGTTACAATGTGTCTTTACTTGGATTTGTAATGTTTTCTGTAGAGTCAGTAGCAGAATCTTTCTTTCTTTCTTTCTTTCTTACATGATTGATATGAATAAATATGAAACAAATGAACACTAGCACTTAATCTAGCTGTTTAACATAATGTGATTAGTCTAGTGAGGTTTTACAGTGAAATACCTCGGCTGCTGCTGCAGTCTTAGCCGGATACAAAACGACTCAGTTGATGTCCTACATGTAGTGCAAGAGCACAACCATCACACAGAGATCATCTGCGACAGAATGGGAACCATGCAGACTTTTACACCGTATCTTTCTTTTTGTCCTGCTCTTGACTTTTCATCTCTCGTCATTCTGTTCCTGCATAGATAATGACGATATCTGAAGCCTGTCCGCAACTAAAACCCATCTCGATGTATGTGTCTATCCGAAAATGTGTAAATATCAGGCACTGGAAAACCAAACAGCCATCGATTTACAGCTTTTGGGGTGACCGCCAGTGGAAGAGCTACAGAAGCACACTCGGTTGATGTTGTGTCTGATTTGTTTCTGTGATCATGTTAGCACACTTTCATCCCAGCACTTTGGAAAACACATCTTCCCCCATCATGTTCTTAAGACTACTTGCTTCCTTCCAGCTCATGATTTGCACAGATTCAGTTAGCACCCCGAGAAGTGTTTTCATTTACATTCCATTTACATTTATTTATCTGCCTTACAAGTGAGACAGAATCAAATCCGAGCTCTTAAAGGAAACTGTTGGCTAAAATATTCCCATTAGACTGAATTTAATTCACATTGATTGCAATTTAATCGGGCTCTTTGATTATTATTATTATTATTATTATTATTAATGCAAACAAAAGAATATTTTTATTAAAAAAAAGTTTCATTGCTGGATGGGAATGTGTGGTCTTGCCCCAGGAGCTAAATACATATTTTAATCCTGTATGTCTATGATAATCTGTAATTTGCAAACCATTCTTCAAGAAAAGTATAAAGAATGGCAGCAGTAATTTTAATCAGGAGCTTCTAAAATGTTGTTAATTAAATTAATTATGCTGCTGGAATTAAATAAGGAAGCCTGAATAGTTATTAATGACATTATAAATGTTTTCATTTTTTTGGTATGAATTTAATAATGAACTGAAATCTGAAGGGAGCTGTATTTCAAGAGTGGAAGAATCTTTCAATCTTTTTAATCTCAGTGACTGACAGCTCGGTGAAACTCAGTATTGCACTGATGTTTAATAAAATGTTCATGAATTCTTGAGGCTGTGTGAGTGAAAAAGAAAAAAAAAAGAAAAGAATGAAGGCCACATTCTTAAAGCAACCATTTACAGAGCTAATACGTCACTTCAATACGTTATTTCATCAGACGTGTCAAGTGTGTGGTTGATTTATTGATATTGAAGTAGTATGGAAACTGATGTCCTTCTTGCTTTCGGCAGGGTTGACATGAAGACGTTTTAATCCATCATCATCAGCAAAGTTAGAAGAGTGAAACGAGTTAATGACCTCAGGAACCTTTACCTTTTTAATCTTTCCAAGTGATTTAATCGACTTACAAAAAAAAGGCTAATTTCCTTAATAAAAAAAGTCAAAATTGCTGTGTTTAATGAAATATTTATGCTTGAGCTATTGTAAGAAGGCTGAAACATTGCTTGTTTAATAAATGATTCAATTTGTGCTATAATTTAATTAAATCACCAAATAAAATGTCTTCTTTATGATACAGCATAAGGCTGAAATGTAGGACCCTTTGACCAAAGAACCATAAAAAGCTAGATATTTTATATATAGGGCTCTGGGGATACAGCAGGCTGGGTACACAGGGCTTTAGGAAATAGAAACATGGTGCTCAAGGAATGTAGTGGACCCTATAAGTGTACTTGTGAAAAACTAGAAAAAAAATACTCTAAACTCATCAAGATAGGAACCATGGGAACATGGGGCCCTGGTATGTTGAACATAGGGGTAACTATAGAGATACTGGAACAATGGGAAAATAAGATGATCGTACACTGGAAATATATTACATTGAGGCTTTAAACCCATGGGGACAAATTAACTATGGGGAGACCAGACCCAGAGATTATACTACACTAGAAACATAGAACCATAACCCCGGTTGCTATAGTACATAAAGGAACATAAAGGAAACATAGGAACAAAAATTTGGGAACATGGAAACATAGCAAACCTCTACACTGGAATATAGAACAATAGACACATGGGAACTATGAAAACATGGCAACATTGGACCCTGGGAATATAGAACATTGGGAATATAAAATCATAGAGACACAGGGAAAATGAAAATATAACAAGATTAGTACACTGGGAATACAATTCATAGAACCTTAGAGACTAATGAACTATGAGAATATGGGAACATAGGACCCTGGGAGTACAGAATATTGGGGAGTAGCGACATGGGAACCATGGAAATATTAGAAGATTGTATGCTGGGAACGTAGTATATTGAAATTTTTATACTATGGGATCATGGGAAAGTAAGACCCTGGGAATATAGTACATTTTAATTATAGCTCATATACCTTTATAGTTAAAGGAACTATGGCAAAGATTGTACGTTGACACAAAGAAACAGGGCCAGGTTTCTCGATAACGCACACTCTTAGCGCGCTAAGAATACTCTTAAGATACATCTTATGTAAGTTGTTTAATTTTCTAAGTGTTTTTCTCGAACTGTCTCTTAGGAGTCTTCTTAAGTCGCTGCCTCTTACTGTATGTCTGACGTTACAAGGCGCTGTCTACAGTGAAGGTCCTGAATTAGCGGACATCGATTGCTCAGGAATTGATTTTTCACTCCTTTTGCATGATAGCATTAAGAAAGACAGCACTTTCTATGCAAATTAAACATTGCACAAAATTCTTCCAATAATGTTTACTTCGACATGGGTTAACTTATCAGTACTAACATGCGATAATAGACAAATATATAAATTAAATCACCAAACTGTCGCTAATATTTTCATGTAACCTCTAGTGGCAGTTATATGAACCGGGTATACAATCATAGTTGATTGACAAACAGCTGACAATACTCTTCACCAGCTTCAGAAACAATGTGAAATATGTCAGTTGTTGGGGTTGTACAGTGCACTTATGGAATGAATATGATGAGTTGACAGAGTAGAGGTTTAATACCCCTAACTCACCTACGCAGTTTTGCGCGGTGGCTGTAAGTGCGGTTCATCATGATTCAGCGCGAGTTTTGGTACCGTGATTACGTTTCCATCTTTCCACACAAAAAAATGTAACATGTTTAACATGCGGAAGCTCGCGGACCTTGTAGATCTTCGCAGAATGTCGGGCGGTCACTCGAGGCGGCTCACAGTGCCTAATACCCCTGTCTCATCTGTGCGGCTTGACTCACGGTGAGATGCGATGTTAGGCACCGTGAGGTGCCGCAATTGCCCGCCGACGTTCCGCGGAGTTCTGCAAGGTCCGAGGACCGGCAAAAAAATTAAACATGTTTAATTTGTCACACGGAAAGATGGAAACATAATCACAGCGCAAAAACTCGCGCTGAATCATGATGAACCTTACTTACGGCCACTGCGCGAGACTGCGCAGGTAAGATAGGGGTATAACACCGCATCTCACAGCGAGTCAAACCGCATAGGTGATATAATGGTATAAAACATTACAATCACTCAGAAAAATGAAAGGATGCAGGGTTTGAAACTCCCAAGTTT
Source organism: Channallabes apus (assembly GCA_030522415.1). Taxonomy (NCBI): domain Eukaryota; kingdom Metazoa; phylum Chordata; class Actinopteri; order Siluriformes; family Clariidae; genus Channallabes; species Channallabes apus. The sequence goes on from CM060108.1 coordinate 7,603,242, forward strand.
ATTTTCTCATTTAACTAAATCAAATTTCATCATAAAATAAAACGTGTTGAAAAAAGTCCATCCAGTCATGAATGATGGCTAATGATCAATGGAACATATTTTAAACAAAAACAAGCGAGCAGCTGGACATCGGGACGTAGAGCGTAAGTACATCAAGAACTTTTTTTTTTAAATATCCACCTCAGGCAAAATATGAAAAGGGCTGAAGTTTTGCCCAAAGGAAAAATGGCGAACGGCGCCGTCTTCAGTTTAACACAACACCACGCTGTATCGCTGCCAAATTGTTTGCCACCTGTTTAATATTAAAAGTGATGGGCAATTTTAATGCATTAGTCACATTATGAAATAGGATAATTAAAAGTCACTCTATTAGTTCTGATATCAAATAAAATAAAATTCTTAAACAGGCCTACATTTCATATTTAATATGACTTTGATAACGTGCTGCTGATTTATAAAGACTGCTGCTCAGTGGCGGCGACTAGCGTCTTGAGCTGAAACTATGCTAAGAATGAGTTACGGTTGGTCCAGACCAACCTTACGAACGTGTGACTTACCTAAGAGATACTTAGCGTACGAACGTTTTGTGAAATGCGCCATAATGTTAAGAGAGAGGTTAAGGTACAACTTAAGAACTACTTAGCGATAAGAAGTTTTCGAGAAACCGGGCCCAGAGCAACAATGGGTATAGAACCATAGAGACACAGGAACTTTGGGGACATGGAAACATAAGACCCTGGGAATAGAGTTAATTGGGAACATAGAGCGACAATGGAGTAGGAACTGTGGGAACATACAGGTAGGTCCCTGGAAACATTGAGGAGACAGAACAGTACAGACACAGGAACCATGGAGTATTATGATATTTTATGCTGGGAATGTAGTACATTGAGAACTGTACATTGGGAATATGGAATCATAGAGACACATAAGACATGGGAATGGAAACATAGACCCATGGAGACACAAAAAACCATGGGAACATTGTAAACTAGATGTAGTATATTGGGAATATAAAAACATAACAAGACACTAGGATCATAGTATACTAGACATATAGTAGACTCGGTACCTTGGTACCAGAGTTCAGGAAACATAAGAACTTGGAAACATAAAGGTATGAGCTCTTACACAAGCTTTGTGCTCTCAGACTGAGCTATTCTTTGCTGTTACAATAGTTAATGCGTATTGTGTCATTGTAATGAAGCTGCAGAGCTGAGTGTCTGAGTGTGTGTGTGAGTGTGTGTGCTTTTGCATTATCTTGTGTAGGAGCAGCTGATTCAGTACAGACTTAATCACATTCATATATTCATGCATGGAAGTCATACATATTCACTAGATGTAAAACGTTATCAATGAAGGTCTGGTTTTTGTATATTACACCCAAGTTATGTAGGAGGGGATGATGACATACGGCTGATGAAAATCAAAAATAGAAGATTAAAATCAATTACGATGCTTTAATAGAGTAGCTATTTTAGTGGAATGTTAATTTTAAAATGTAATAAACTGGACTCTGATTGGAAGTTATTTCATATCTAACAAAAAACATTTTAATCATAGTCTCCGGTGAACATCCAGATCATAATGAGCTTATTAAGTTGAAACATACTGCAGCTAGGCCCTGAACTCATCTGTCCTCATATATAATTCCTGAAAAGTTTTAACTTAATGCTTGTTTGTTGTTTTGCTTTATTTGTGAAATGATTATTATAAATAATAATTATAATTATTAGCACATTTTAAGAGTTTCCAGAGTTTTAACTTTTGCTCTATGTTGCCCTCTAGTGGGACAGTTATCCATCCATCCATCCATTTTCTTCCGCTTATCCGAGGTCAGGTCGCGGGGGCAGCAGCTTCAGCAGGGATGCCCAGACTTCCCTCTCCCTGGCCACTTCTTCCAGCTCTTCCGGGGGGATCCCAAGGTGTTCCCAGGCCAGCCGAGAGACATAGTCCCTCCAGCATGTCCTGGGTCTTCCCTGGGGTCTATTTCCGGTGGGGCGTGTCCGGAACACCTCACAAGGAAGGTGTCCAGGGGGCATCCTAAATAGATGCCCAAGCCACCTCATCTGGCTCCTCTTGATGTGGAGGAGCAGCAGCTCTACTCTGAGCCCCTCCCGGATGACTGAGCTTCTCACCCTATCTCTAAGGGAGAGCCCAGACACCCTGCGGAGGAAACTCATTTCGGCCGCTTGTATTCGCAATCTTGTTCTTTTGGTCACTACCCTCTGCTCATGACCATAGGTGAGAGTAGGAACGTAGATCGACCGGTAAATTGAGAGCTTTGCCTTTTGGCTCAGCTCGTTCTTCACCACGATGGACCGATACAGAGCCCGCATCACTGCAGACGCTGCCCCGATCCGCCTGTCGATCTCCCGTTCCATTTTACCCTCACTCATGAACAAGACCCCGAGATACTTAAACTCCTCCACTTGGGGCAGGATCTCACTCCCAACCCTGAGAGGGCACTCCACCCTTTTCCGGCTGTGGACCATGGCCTCAGATTTGGAGGTGCTGATTCTCATCCCAGCCGCATCACACTCGGATGCGAACCGATCCAGTGACAACTGTAAGTCGCAGGATGATGAGGCCAACAGAACAACGTCATCTGCAAAAAGCAGTGACCCAATCCTGAGCCCACCAAACTGTACCACCTCAATGCCCTGGCTGCGCCTAGAAATCCTGTCCTTAAAAATTATGAACAGGATTGGTGACAAAGGGCAGCCCTGTCGGAGTCCTACTCTCACCGGAAACAGGTCTGACTTACTACCGGCAATGCGGACCAAGCTCCGACACCGGTTGTACAGGGACCGGACAGCCCTTAACAGGGAATCCGATGTCCCATACTCCCGGAGTACCCCCCACAGGACCCCCCGAGGGACACGGTCGAATGCCTTCTCCAAGTCCACAAAGCACATGTAGACTGGTTGGGCAAACTCCCATGCCCCCTCCAAGACCCTGCTAAGGGTGTAGAGCTGGTCCACTGTTCCGCGACCTGGACGAAAACCACACTGCTCTTCCTGAATCCGAGGTTCAACTATCCGACGGACCCTCCTTTCCAGGACACCTGAATAGACTTTCCCGGGAAGGCTGAGGAGCGTGATCCCTCTGTAGTTGGAACACACTCTCCGGTCCCCTTTCTTGAAGAGGGGGACCACCACCCCGGTTTGACAGTCTAGAGGCAGAGACGTGTCAACCATGACAGCCCTACAACATCCAGAGCCTTGAGGAACTCCGGGCGGATCTCATCCACCCCCGGGGCCCCGCCACCACGGATCTTTTTGATCACCTCGGCGACCTCGGCCCCAGAGATGGAAGAGTCCACCTCTATGTCCCCAGACTCTGCTTCCTCATCGGAAGGCATGTTGGTGGAATTAAGGAGGTCTTCGAAGTACTCCACCCACCGACCCATAACGTCCCGAGTTGAGGTCAGCAGCGCACCATTATACACTGTGTTGACTGTGCACTGCTTTCCCCTCCTGAGACGCCGGATGGTGGACCAGAATCTCTTCGAAGCCGTCTGGAAGTCATTCTCCATGGCCTCCCCAAACTCCTCCCACGCCCGGGTTTTTGCCTCAGCAACCACCGAAGCTGCATTCCGCTTGGCCTGTCGGTACCTATCAGCTGCCTCCGGAGTGCCACCAGCCAAAAAGGCCCGGTAAGACTCCTTCTTCAGCTTGATGACATCCCTCACCGCCGGTGTCCACCAATGGGTTCTTGGGTTGCCACCGCGACAGGCACCAACCACCTTACGGCCACTGCTTCGGTCGCCGCCTTGACAATGGAGGCGCGGAACATAGTCCATTCGGACTCAATGTCCCCCACCTGCCCCAGGACGTGGTTGAAGCTTTGCCGGAGGTGGGAGTTGAAGCTCGTCCTGACAGGGGACTCTGCCAGACGTTCCCAGCAGACCCTCACAATACGTTTGGGTCTACCAGGCCTGACCAGCATCCTACCCTGCCAACGAAGTCAACTCACCACCACGTGGTGATCGGTTGACAGCTCCAGCTCTGCCCCTCACGACCACAAAGTCGATCATCGAACTGCGGTCTAGGGTGTCCTGGTGCCAGGTGCACATATGGACACCCTTATGCCTGAACATGGTGTTCGTTATGGACAATGCGTGACGAGCACAGAAGTCCAATAACAAAACACCGCTCTGGTTCAGATCGGGGGGGCCGTTCATCCCAATCACGCCCTTCCAGGTCTCACTGTCATTGCCCATGTGAGCATTGAAGTCCCCCAACAGAACGATGGAGTCCCCAGGAGGGACATTCTCTACCTCACCAGGCTCCTTCCCCACCAGAGAGGTGACATTCCACGTCCTAAGAGGCAGCTTCTGCAGCCGAGGATCAGTCATGAGCTCTTAGTTTAGTCTATAACTGTATGTATTTAAAAACAAACCAAGATTGTATATACACCATGTGCTTAGTGTGCAGATGTGGTTTTTCTGTTAGTCAAGTGCTGTGTTCTAAAGTGAAGTGTGTTTTACTCTCAAAGAGCTGTGTGTTAAAGTTTTATAGCTGTGCTTCATTGAAAGCCGGTTTTGTTTAGTTGTTGTCAGTCTATGTTCAGTCCAGATGTGTTAAATCTATAGTACCTCAGTGATACGTGAATCAAAGTTATGTTTAGTCTAGAGTTGTGTTTTTCTGAGAGACATTATTAATCTAGATTGGTGTACGTTTTAGTCTAAACTTGTGTGTAGTCCAACCTATGTTTGTTTAGTCTGTATCTGTAAATGTTTACTCTATGTTGGTATTTTATATAAACTTCTATAAATTATGTTTTGTGATATGTTGTTTGTTTGCTCTAGAAGGTGTTTGTTTAGTCTGTATTTTTATGGGCTGTTAAATCTAGATTATATTTTAGTCTAAAGATACATTTATCCTAAAGTGCTGTTTTACCTTGTAGCTGATTTTGTTTAGTGTATTCTTCTTCTTCTTCTTCTTCTTCTTATTATTATTATTGTGTATAATAGTAAGCTGTGGCAATTACAGAGGTATAAAGCTAATGAGCCATACAATGAAGCTGTGGGAAAGAGTAGTGGAAGCTAGGTTAAGGGCATTTGTGAGCAGCAATATGGTTTCATGCCTAGAAAGAGTACATCAGATGCAGTATTTGCTTTGAAGATGCTGGTGGAGAAGTACAGAGAACGTAATAAAGAGTTGCATTGTGTCTTTGTAGATTTAGAGAAGGCGTACGACAGGGTGCCGAGGGAGGAGCTGTGGTGTTGTATGAGGAAGTCTGGAGTGGCAGAGAAGTATGTTAGAGTGGTGCAGGACATGTATGAGAGCGCTAAGACAGTGGTGAGATGTGCTGTAGGTGTGACAGAAGAGTTCAAGGTGGAGGTGGGTCTGCATCAAGGATTGGCTCTAAGCCCTTTTTTGTTTGCTCTGGTGATGGACAGGATGACAGATGAGGTTAGACAGGAGTCTCCATGGACTATGATGTTTGCAGATGACATTGAGCTTTGTAGTGAGAGCAGGGAACAGGTGGAAGAAAATTTGGATAGGTGGAGGTACGCTCTGGGAAGCAGAGGAATGAAGGTTAGCCGCAGCAAGTGTGCATGTGCGTGAATGAGAGGAACCCAAGATGAACGGTGATGCTACAGGGAGCAGAGGTAAAGAAGGTGCAGGACTTTAAGTACTTAGGGTCAACGGTCCAGAGCAATGGAGAGTGTGGAAAGGAGGTGAAGAGGCGGGTCTGAATGGGTGGAGAAAAGTTTCAGGTGTGTTGTGCGATAAAAGAGTATCAGTGAGAATGAAAGGAAAGGTGTACAGGACAGTGGTGAGACCAGCGATGCTCTACGGCTTAGAGACAGTGGCACTGAAGAAAAGACAGGAGGCAGAGTTAGAGGTAGCAGATCTGAAGATCTGTTGAGGTTCTCCTTGCGAGTGACAAGGATGGATAGGATCAAGAATGAGTTCATCAGAGGGACAACTCATGTGAGATGTTTTAGAGATGAAGTAAGAGAGGCCAGATTGAGGTGGTTTGGACATGTTCAGAGGAGAGATGGTGAATATATCAGTAGAAGGATGCTGAGGTTGGAACTGCCAGGCAGGAGGTCTAGAGAAAGACCAAAGAGGAGATTTATGGATGCAGTGAGAGAGGACATGAAGTTAGTTGGTGTGAGAGAAGAAGATGCAGAGGATAGGGTTAGATGGAGGCAGATGATTCTCTGTGGCGACCCCTGAAAGGGAACAGCCGAAAGACAAAGAAGAAGAAGATTATTATTATTGTGTATTATTTTTGTGTGTGTTTAATCTAGACCACACATCTAGATCTGGACTATGCATCATACAGACTTAATAACATCCAACCTTTATGTGTTTATGTCTTTAAGTTTTATGTGTGTATTTTGTTTGTGTGATCTAGAGTGTGTTTGTACTTGTATGTTTGTATCTTTTGTATGTGTTTAGTCTCTGCTGTGATTAATCTAGATTATGTCTTAGTCTGTATCAAGTATGTTTATTCTAGAGACTGTGTGTTTGCTCTAGTGTTTTTTAATCTATATCATTGTGCGTGTTTAGTCTAGGCTGTGATTAGTCTAGATTATGTGTTAGTCTAAAGCTACAGTGGTGCCAGTTTGCTTTAAGGCTGTATTTTTGTAGTCCTCAGTCCTCTGTTTAACCAGACATCTGTGAGTGTGAGATGAATTCCATCAGAAACTTGCCCCATGGCCACCCCAGCAGAAGGACTGCTCCTACACGAAGAAGAGGAGTCAAGAAATCTGAGAAATCGCAGCTTTCGCTCAGAAGATAAAACCAAGCCAGTGCTATGGGTCTGCAATGTAGCTCCTGTTTCTGTTCTGTTTTTTTATTCAGAAACTCAGTGTACACACACACACACACACACACACACACACACACACACACACACACACACACACAGAGCACCTAAGCATATGTCATACCCACGTCAAACATCCCTAGTAAATGCTAGAATAGGAACGGTAGACATAAATGTGTTATGGAAGTTAATGTGTGCATATGGGGGGTGGGGGAGTAGATAGATGGGTGTGTGTGTGTTACTCAGAATTCAAACAACACATTTCAATTCCCTGCTGTGAGAATAATCTGTAAAACAAACAAAGCACAGTGGACACTTCTCCTTACACTGAAATCAATATATATATATTAGCTCGCTGTAAGGTGATAAAAGGATTTTTTTTCTAGTATTTGGTTGATTGTAAAGTTAAAGCACATCGCTGCACTGGAATGTGAATAGTTCATCCGTCACACGAGCGAATCAATGCCACACTGTAAAGCATACTGTTCAGGATAAAACTGCACTGCCTGGACAAACAAGTCCCCTGTTAGTATAATGTAGAGCTGAGTGTGTTTAGATCAGTGTGGCAGCACCATGGTAGGGCAATTAAATATCAGGTATAAGGTTTCTCAAACTCAATTATGCCACCCTGAGGTTAACCGGGGGAAATAACACCCATAAAGGACGAAGGTAAAGCAAAATAAAGCAAAGAAAAATTCGGACAGGCGTCTTGGCAGCAAGGGCAGACTAAAGGAGGTGCCAACCTTACAAGTGCACTTCACACAATTGCACTCCAAGGAAAACATTAACCCCAGCTGCACTGCACTCCACACCCTTTTACTACCCTCAGCACTCTGAACTAGCCTTCCCCCAACCCAGCCATGCCCGAAGTCAATAAACACAACACAAATACAAAAAGGACACCCAAATCAACAACAAAAAAAAAAACTATATAAATAAAAGGCAGGAAAAGAGAAGACCGTTCTCACTGCCTTAAACACAAAGACACAGAAAACACAAACAGCTGTCACGAATTAACCCAACAGCAGAAAAAGAAAAAAAGAAATAAATACAAATTTATATGTAGCTCGGACAGCTCGCTGTAGTTATCCTCTAAAGTTGGAGCTCCCCTAGAGCTATATTACAACCTTCTCCACCACGGACTCACGAATGTAGAGAGCCAACGTCCAAACTAGCCTCCAACTGATAGCCGAGCAGCTCCGAGCTACTAATAGCGTCACAACACATACAATCAAAATAAAAATAAAAAAACAACAGAGGAGAAAACAGCAGCGCCGTCCTCAGCCAAAACAGAGGACTGATACTTCTGCCGTCACGAGATCCACCATCAGTGCATTAACCATCCGGAGCTCACTGAGAAAGAGAGCCATGACTAAGTCACATATTTTTTTAGGAGAAGCCAGAGAAAGTGAAACTCACCTACCCGGACGAATCGTTGTGCTACGCGAGTTGGAGCGCCGCTCACAGCTCGCCGCAAACCACGCAAGATTATACAGGCACAAAGAATAGTTCACAGCTAAATGGTAAACAGACGCCCGTTAGCATCACCCAACGGCAGAATACGCAGCACATGAGGAGCATATACCTACCCGACAACCCATGAACAGTCCATCTCAACAATTTAACCAGCGTGCACCTTAATAGGAAAAAAAAAGAAACATCAGAGTTTAAGGTATATGTCCACCTCTTCATTAGCCGCATAGCTACAGATAGCACTCACACACCTTCTGTCCATGCGCACCCCGTGAAGGCGGTCCTAGTCGTGACGTATGCCAGGTACGACGAAATCCAGCCTTAAGTACTGTCAGAAATCATACTGATAGGCTGCCATGGGTGACAATTACCTAGCAGTGGGCCAATGGGAAACCCCCATTGCCCAAACTGCCACAATCTACCCACGGCTCTTGAATCGTCGACCTGATGATTGCCCAATTATCCTTAAGCCCAAGGCCTGAACAATGCAGACATAGGATTAGATGAGGCCTCAACAGCCTCAACACTTACCACCCTCGCCACGGCCCTAGGAAGATGGTAGAAATTAGAATGTTGGCCGGCAGTAGATCGCCTAGTGCGTCTCACTGCCCTATCACCACAAGGGGGACCTGCAGGACCAAGGTTGATCATGGGTGATTGACTTACGGCACCCTGCCTTAATGGTTCGGAATCCACTGGGTCCTCGACGGCCATACCCACCCCCAACGTCAATGAACTGGGGCCTGCCAGAGCCCGGCCCCAACTCTGTAACTCGATGGCAGCGGGCCGAGTCTCCGGTACCACCCGAACCAGATCACCTTCCTCGAAGGAGGAAGACTCCTCCAACAATGTCTCGTCGGCAACCGGAGAGGCATTCTCTGGAGAAGAAACTAAAACTTCTCCCCCTACTCTTTCCTTTAACAACGAGCAATGAACATGCTTTACCCAATTCACATTGTCATTGTGCAATGGCAGAAACTGAACCTCCCATCCCAGGTGCCTTTACCACCTGGTACAACACTGAACTCCAGCAGTCCTGAATCTTATGACGACCCTTGAGACCATAGTTACGAAGGTAAACAACCTGGACTACCCCCAAGGGTGCATCCCGGACACGAGAGTCGCACCGTTCCTTACGGCGTTCAGCAGCCAACTGTAACTGTTCCCCGGCTCCTTCAAAAGCCACCTGCAGTCTCGTCTGATGTTCTAGCACCCAGTTATTAACACTACCAGGACCCTTTTCCTGGCCACGACCCAGAAGAAAATCAACGGGCAATAGTGGTTCTTGCCCAAACATCAGAAAATACGGAGACTCCCCAATCACTTGATGGGGAGTGGTGTTATAGCAATAGAGTAATTGAGGAAGTGCCGAAACCCAATCATCCTTCCGCGAACTGGGCAAAGTGCACAACAGATTGTGCAGCATCTGATTAAACCGCTCGCACTGCTCATTACCCGCAGGGTGCCACGGGGTGGTACGAGATCTTTTTACCTGGTACAAGTTACATAGCTGTTGAACAAGGGACGACTCAAAACTGCGACCTTGGTCTGAGTGGATACGAGCAGGAACACCAAACTTGCAGAACCACTCAGACACCAACACCTGAGCCACAATTTCAGCCCGCTGGTTCCGAGTAGGGACCGCCTGCGTAAATTTAATGAAAACATCAGTCATTACCATTACATTCTCAACCCCGGAACGCGAGGGTTCCAGCAAAGTAAAATCAATGACCAGGATCTCATTTGGCCTTTTTGCCAACAGGTGGCCCATAAAACTCTGAGGCGCCAGCTGTGTATCCTTGGCAGCCTGGCACCTCTCACACTCACGGCACCACCGAGCCACATCGGCTGTCAGGCCTGGCCAATAACAGCGTTGACGAACCAGCTCAGTGGTGCAGTTGATACCCTGGTGCCCATGCCCTTCGTGAACACTAGCCAAAACCTCACCCTGCAAAGCAGAGGGAAGAACCAACTGCAAGCTTTCCTCGCCTCCATCTGGTCGAAAGACACGGCGATCCAACACGCCCTCCTTGTCCACCAATCGATCCCATTGGTGAAGCAACACCAGGGCGGTTTTGGACATCTGCAGTGGTGTCAAAAGTATTCACATTCATTACTTGAGTAGAAGTAAAGATACTAGGGTTCAAAAATACTTTAGAAGTTGAAATATCAACCCAAGCTTTTTACTTAAGTAAAAGTTTAAAAGTACTGGTTTCAAAACTACTTAAAGTATAAAAGTAAAAGTACCGTGAGGGGGGAAACAAGCATTAAGGTCTCGCTTTCTGATCATGCAACGGAGGGGGGGGCAGGGGGGGTGGCGTTGTGCGCGTTCTGATCATGTGACGAGGGGGGGGCGTTGTGCACGTTCTGATCATGTGACGGGGGGGGGGCGTTGTGCGGGTTCTGATCATGTGACGGGGGGGGCATTGTGCGCGTTCTGATCATGTGAGGGGGGGGGGATGCGCGTTCTGATCATAAAAATAGAGTAACGAAGCTGTTTTTAAAAATTAAGGAGTAGAAAGTACAGATAATTGATTAAAAATGTAAGGAGTAGAAGTAAAAAGTCGGCTGAAAAATCATTACTCCAGTAAAGTATAGATACCCAAAATTTCTACTTAAGTAAGGTAACGAAGTATTTGTACTTCGTTACTTGACACCTCTGGACATCTGTCCACGCTCTGCCGAAGACGGGGGCGGCCCTTGTCGCCAAAACCTTAACACCTGTCCAATGGCCAGGTCGTCCTGCTGACACAATGCCATATCAACCCCAGAACCGGGCAGCACAGAGACCGCCGCCTGAGTCGCCAGTGGATGCAATTCTGATGCAACCACCTGCTTAACACTAACCGGCACCTCAACCCCCGGCAAGAGTGCACTCACTTCGCCCTGGCCGGAGGGATCCTCCCTTGAAAGGGCGTCTGCATTTCTATTACTCCTACCCGATTGATACTTGAGGGTAAAATCAAATGCCGCAAGCTGGGCCGCCAAACGTTGTTCGGTGGCTGCAAGCTTAGCTGTAGCCAAATGGCTAAGAGGATTATTGTCAGTATAAACAATACACTTATGTCCCAACAGATATTCGCGAAACTTTTCAGTCATGTCCCACTTGAGCGCCAAAAACTCCAACTTCATGGAGCTATAGTTAACCATGTTGCGCTCAGTGGCTAGCGTATGCAATAGGTCGCACATTCCCATCCTGCTCCTGGGAAAGGACGGCCCCCAAACCACCATAGCTGGCATCCACCTCTAGAATAAAGGGAAGTCGGCATAGGCCAACACCGGGGCTGTTGTAAGCCTAACCTTTAACTCCTCAAAGCTCTGTTAACACTGTTTTGACCACATATCAGGAAAACTCCTACCAGCCCGTACCTGAGGCCTAACGGCAGCACACTCAGCCACCGCCCGATGCAAGGGGGCTGCCAGCTTTGCAAAACCTTGCACAAAATGCCGATAGTAACTGGCAAACCCCAGGAATGAGCGCAACTCAGACACACTGGTAGGACACCGCCACTGTGACACTGCCTCTATCTTACCTGGGTCAGTGGATACATCCTGAGCAGAAATGACATGACCTAGATACTTTACCTCTTTCTGGAAAAACGCACACTTTGCCAATTTGGCCTTCAAACCCTCATGCGTCAAGCGCCCCAGCACAACCTCCAACCGCTCCAAATGCTGCGAAATGGAAGAGGAAAAGACCACAATATCATTTACATACAACAACAAGGAACTACCCTGTTGATCCCCAAACAGCCGTTCCATCAAACGCTGAAACGTACTTGGAGCATTACACAGCCCAAAAGGCATACGATTGAACTCGAATAGGCCAAAAGGAGTACAAAATGCCGTCTTAGCTCGATCCCTTTCGAGGACAGGTACTTGGTTGTACCCACTGGCCAAATCCATAGTGGAGAACCACCCAGGCCCCGTCAGGAAATCAAGCGACTCTTCAACGTGCGGAAGGGGAAATCCTTCCATCCTTCCTCGTCTTTGCGTTTATTTGCCGATAATCGACGCACATGCGCAGGCTTCCGTCCTTCTTCCGGACAAGCACTATAGGCGACGCATATGGACTACAACTTTCCCTGATAACACTGGCTTCTAGGAGCTGTTTAATGTGCGACGACGGAATTCGCCTGTACCGCTGACGAACAGGCACCGAATCCAATAACGGTATCTCATGTGAAATCACATCTGTACAACCCAGATCACCCTCGTTGGCCTGAAAATACAGACAGATATCGCCGCAACAGCGCTCCGACCTCACAAGACAGCTCCTCCTGCGACAAGACAGACAGATCAACAGCTTCAATTTGTTCTTCAATCGAAACAACTGTCTCCGCAGCTGGCTCATCCTCAGTTATTCCTGCAAGCAAACTCACCACCTGGACACTATTAAATGTTCCTAACGTCGCTCCAGCATACAGCATCACATCTGTGGTCCCTACATTAACCATAGGCAAATAAACTGTGCCACAGACGACCCGCACAAGTGCAGGCGAAGCCAGTAATCCTGCTGGCAACCCCGATGACGGAGGCTCAAACAAAACAATCCCCTCTGCATACTGTTCAGAACATGTGGCTGGTACAAGTTTTAACGTCCCACCTGGAACAGGACACGACTTACGACGCCGCAGTCTGACCGTCCCCGTGCGTACTGCTGAGGACTGATCCTCTACTACACGACAGTGTTGTAATGCCTGCAAGACAAATGCTGGGGCATGCACTAAAGAAGGACAGTCAAACAAACCCGGGCCATACTGACCGAAAAGCTCCTCATAGCACCGGCTAAGGACATTCATCCCCAACACCCCAGGAACTCCAGCACTAATGCCCCCAGGGGGATCTATGACCACCAAAATCCCACACTTGGGAATCAATCGACAACATATCTCAATATCCAACTCCATATAGCCAATGTAAGGGATCGACAACCCATTGGCTGCACGGAGCTGGAGCCAGTGGCATGCCCTTAGTCGATCTACACCCCCTGATTGAAAATACGTTTGGAAGCAATTTTCAGTAATAGTGAATACATAGACCCAGTGTCAACTATACAAGACACCTGAACACTACCCATATGGACAAGAAGATGAGGACAAGACGAGATTAAATGGGAGAAAGCAGTACCCGAGCCGTTCCCCTCCCCATCCGCGCTTTGGCTCTGCAACATGGTGGGGACTAGTTTTCCGCCGGCGCGGATGAGTCAGACTGTTCACTATTGGGTCGTGTCGTAGCAGCCAACGAAAAACGAGGTACACGCTCCCCATCACACTCTCGGGCAAAGTGACCCGGTTTCTGACATCTTCGGCACACCATCTGGTTACGACGAGAAAATTGACTATGGGGCTGAGGAGTCTGCAAACGGGTGATACTTTGAGTTAGCTTACTTATTTGCTCCTGTTGCAACCGCAACATTTCTTTGACCTCGCCCAACTCAGACTCTTGCGAAAACTGCGCGGAGTTCCCCCGAGGCTCTCCCCGCACCCCATATTGGATACCATAAGCAGAAGGAAGTGAATAACTATGACCCCTTGAACTCCCTGGCATACCCTCTCGTTCCCATCGGAGTGCTTCGCCCCGTACATCTAACAGCGTCAGAGCGGGTCGACTTCGTACCAACTGTTTAAGTTCTCACCGAAGGGCATTGTCATTAACGTGCTCAATAAACTGGTCACGCAACAAAACTGGAAAATTTGGCATAGTGTAAGGTGACTTTTGCTTTACCTGCTCCAGGAGACCGATTAAAGCAAGGGAAAACTCCAACAAAGACTCTCCCTCCCGCTGTTTCCTGGAGAAGAAAGCCTCCTGCAGAGAAACATACGACTGTGAGCAACCGTACAACTCTCTTAGCACAGAAATAATTTTTGCTGGATTGTTACGTTCATCCGCGGGGCGGTAACGAATCTCCTCTCTGGCCTCTTCCTCCAAATGATCAAAGAGAAAAAAAGCTTTATCAACGGCCGACATATGACGGGACTGCATACAAGCCTGGGCTTCCTCAATCCACTCTTCAATGTCTAAACCGGACCTGCCACTAAATTTTGCACACCTACGATCTTGAGGTACCAAGACATACCTTTCTGGCAGAACTCCGCACTTGACTGCGACATGAGGAGAGAAGGTTCGTCAGCCGCAGATGGCCCACTGGGACCCGGCTGGGCAGCTGATTGCTCTTGCCGCAAACGTTCGTTATCTGCTCGTATGGATGTCGCCATTAAAAACGCACGTTTCGAGAAAAGGGATCCCGTGACTTGCCGCGGCTTTGCGCGGCTGCGTGCGGGAAGCTGTGAACATGCCCTTCATTACCTGTAACGGGCAGTCGTGTTTCAGTCTGAAGTATTGTGTGTCTACTGAAGCCGAAAATGTGTCCAAATTAAACCGCGCATGCGTGTTTGGAGACGCTGTGCCCGCACTGTGGATCAGTCGGTTGGGGATCATCACGGAGGTACTACACGGCGTGGCTGGAGCTGGAGTTTGTCGTGTTCGAGGTAAGTTTACCTTTCTGTTTTGGATGTGATTCTCGCTTTCATGACTCCCAGTTAATCTTAATCTCAGGATGTACAATTAGCAATATTTCAGTTTTTAATAGTGTGGAGATTCACAAAACACCGTTTTCGTGTAAAAACCTGAACCTACGGAGTCCCCCAGGGATCCTGTGGTAAATAAATAAATAAAATAATAACGAACCGAGCGCACGGATTAATACACCGAGATGTGTGTTTCTTACCCCCACCCCTCGTGAAAACGGCGTGTTCAGAGAAAGGCTCGCCAGTGAGATGCCATTTCTGAACAAACTGAGTCGTGTGTGTTAAAGCATTAAATGGTAAAAGAGCACTAGCAATAAACGTTTTTTTTCTGAATCCGAATTTTATACGTTTATAAGTTACAAGTTAAATTTCAACTGTAAAGAACCTGTACATATGTTCATACAGTATTGACAGCAGCTCTAATTTGTCTAAATCGCATTGCAGACAAGAAAAAGAAGTAGAGTCATCCTGTGACCTTGCATGCTTAATCTTTCCACACATGATTCTTGCTTCTCACTTTTTCCTTAATCTCCGGTTAGGTTCTGGTTTCGGTCTGTTCTCATGAGTTGTGATGCGAGAGGTACAAAGTAAAAATATTGTTCATTTGCTAAATTAAGTATCGTGAATTTTAATTAAATATCTATCTCTGTATTTTTTCACAGCAGTTTGTGATTGAAAGTGTGTCTGCATCTGACTTCAGGATCATAAAATCATAACGTACAGTTATAAAGTACAAAACATTTCTGTTGGTGTTATACTTAACTTATTACTTATTAATAAATAAATACTTATTTGTGGTTTATGTTTTGTACATCTTTTCAAATTGAGACCTCATTTGTAAGTTACTGTTATCTCATTTTCGTATAAATTAATCAAATGTTTGCTTGTTATTAAATGTATTTTTTATGAAAAATAAACAAATCTGTTTTATTATTAGCTGAGAGTGTGGTTTATTTATTTATTATCATATTTGGTCATTGTAACATGCATTAGGGAGCATTCTCTCTGCGACGTGTGTGTGCTATCTGAGAATGAATTAACTTTACTTGATTATTTTAAATAAATCTTTTACTTGATTTCTTTGATTGTTAATTTAATTATTAAGTAGATTTTACCTGACAATTACGGGGGAGTTTTACTTAATATTGGAGCAATAAAATTTACTTAAAATCTATGTGTGCAAATTGTTTTATGTTTGTAATATATATATGGATTGGCACGCTGTCCAGGGTGTACCCTGCCTAGTGCCCGAAGTCTCCTGGGATAGGCTCCAGGTCCCCCGCGACCCTGAACATAGGATTAAGCAGTATAGAAAATGAATGAATGAATGAATGAATGAATGAATGAATGAATATATATATATATTATAGCCTACTATCAGGAAATGTAATTAATTTCAAGACCATTTAAACCAAGGCATTGTCATGTCTTTCATTGGTTTGTAATGAATCTTTTTTCAAAAGAAAACTGAAAACACAAAATAACCAGAGCTGCGCCGTCTATGCGAGAATGGACGGGATCCTGGAAACTAAAACAAAAAACTAAAGATGCTCTCGGGACTTATGGCTTTACTGAGGATTTATAAGAAGAGAGAGAGTAGAGTTTGTGCTTTGTGCACTTTAACCCGAGAGAGCTGTGTTGCTCTCCATCACTCTCCGGGGTCTTAGACAGACAGAGGCTTGGGCTTTGCTTGTGTCTTCTCCAGCGCGCTTTGTCTTTGGCACTGACACCTTTTACTGGTGCGACCGATTAATCACACGGATTGTCGCGGTATCACGACCCAGCTCGTTCTGAACAGCTTATGCGTGGCTTCGCCCCTTGCGCGAGCTGCGTCGTTACATGCATATCCACAAATACTTTAACAACATAGACTTATCACGAATTGCATTTTATATGAATGTTACATATGAGACACGCACACAAACACATACTTATATAATATATGCACATACAAACACATACACATTAATTCATGTCTTCTGATGATGTCGACACATTTTTACGTTTTAAATAAGACATTTTGGCATATTCACGAATCAGGACATTCACATAGTTAACACTATCAGATAGCCTACTATCAGGAAATTAAATTAATTTCAAGACCATTTAAACCGCTGCATGGCCATGTCTTTCATTATTTTGTACCTGTTAAGACATTACAAAAACTATATAATAAACATTTAAAGCACGAATTTGGGCATCTCATTTCATCATTATGAAAAAAACATGAAGCACATATACACACGTTCATTATGAAATATCTGTTGTAAAACAAAATAAAATTCATGTTTGCTACAGCATTGGAAACAATATTGTTTTAGGTTAACGGTTAACCTTATACACAATTCATTTGTACTTGGTCCGGCTTTTAGATAAAGTCCTTCCATGCGCCATCTGCCAGATATTCAGTGAAGCACAACACATTTATTTTAAATTCCTGAATGTTGCCCCCGGCAAGTCGCGGCACGCCGCGCGCAAAATTGCGGCCTCTCACAGGAAAACACGCGCAGTCTTAAAGGCGACATCTGTAACTGAGCTACCATCTCCCTCAACAGTTCCTCCTCCATACCTAAAACACAATGGAGGCAATCCAAAATTTCAAAAGCAATCCAAAAAAAAAAAAAACTAACGAAACAAAACAAATGCGAACAAACCAAAATTACGTACACAGAAAAAAAAAAAAAAAAAAAAAAAAAAAAAAAAATATATATATATATATATATATATATATATATATATATATATACACTGTAAAAAGTGATTTTTTGACCTTGTAAATAATGGTAACATTATTTAAGTATGTTTTACAAACAAATACTATTTTGTCTTTTTACTTAAAAATGTCATGTTTAATTCAGTACATTACTTGCAGTTTCTTTGTCATTTATTATACTAAAATACATATGTAAATTTAAATACAATCTCCTCAGTAATATTTACTTAGTGTTTGCCATCTAATCAAATCACACCAAAAATGAACAACTTAAAGTAAAATGTACTCAGTTCAGCAAGGTAATGGACTACGTGCACGCAGACTCGTGACGTACTTCCGCTTTGGCTCCGAAGTTTGAAGCGGCGCGCACAGAGGAAAGGAAGAGAGATTTCACCACGGCTAATGTGAATTTTACCACGGTAAGTTATTAATATGATAAGTAATTATTTGAAATATGTTTGCAGAAAAGTGTAGAGTCATTAAGCTATCTGCAGCCCCAGTGGTTTGTGCCTACCGTTTCTTTTTTTTTATTGAGGTACAAGTGCTAAAAGTGTTCATGTTAACAGTGTTAACAGATGTTTGGATAACGTTAAAACTTAATCTTAGTTTTGTTAAACAGAGTTAAAACATTACTAAATGAAGCTATAGTTGACAGAGTTAACTATAAATGTTACACAGATATAAATATGAGTTCTGTAAGTAAATCCTACGTTAATGTGAATGCGCTTCCTATTGGTTACGCCAGAGGCGCTGTTTCCCACTGTGTTCGAACAGTCTGCAGCAGAGCTGTGGAGAACTGCTGTGGGTAAGTTGCAATCTGTTGTAGCGCCACAATAAAAGTAAAAAATATAATTTCACAAGAAATGTCAGGCACTGTTTGAAAGGTATTCAACAGCATAGGCATTGATTCATCTGTCAAGTGTATTTTTGTTCAATATCTGTGGTATTTTGATACTTTTATTTCCGTTTTGATGTACCTGGTTTTGCCATGTGCTAATGTGCTAATGAAATGCAATAAATTGCAACATCATCCAAGTCCTGAGTGCGTGTGCTGATGAAGGGTGGGATAAACCGGGTCAGAGAGAGAAAAATCTAGAAGGTCACATATGACCTTAATCTTGTCAGACGATTATTGTAAAAATGAGTTTTAACATCCGTGCAAACTTAGCTCGAAGCATTGCCCTGTCGTGTTCTAGCATTCTGTCCCAGTAAAGTTCGAGCTGCCGAAATTTAATAATCACCCTGTTTTTCGCGTCTTAATCACACAGGATTAACGTTAGTTTTTAAAATGCACTTGTACAAGGCAAATATTACATTGAACTTTATTTATATTGTTTACCTATACTATTGGGTATGATAGCTATATATAGAAATTGATAAGGTGATACTGTACAGTATTTTAACCACTTTGCTCTGATTTGTATATTTCACAGAATGTCAGCAGCAGAGACATGATTAAGGATACTTTCTCCAGTCATGTCATGAAAATCATTGTACTGAGCAGATCTGTAGAAGAGGAAGATGCCAGTATATCTGATGTCATCATTGTCATCGAGGGTACTGAGGTGCTGCTGGGATGTAAAAATCTCACAAATGCATGTATTTTACTCATGGGCTGCATTTACTCCCTAAATTTGAGCTATCCCCCAAAGCTGAGAAACACATTTGAAGTGTTCCAGAAAATCTTTCTTGGGCTAGATGCTTTAAAGTTTTCTCCAAAGGTTAACTCTTTACATAGAAAGCTTGTAATCTAGTTGGGCACTACAGTACTTGCACTTATTGCACTTATGCTGTTTTACTGTTTTTTTTTTTTTTTTTTGTTTTGTTTTTTGCAAGAAAGGCAGCTACTAGTTTAACATTATTTGCACTTTTATACTTTTGTATTTTATATCTGCAACTGAGATTGTTCATGTTATATTTAAAGGTTTTATATGTTTAAATGTTTATGCACTTTAATGCACTGTGGTTGTTCTAAAAAAAAGTTTACTGGAGTAAAATGCACTATAGTGTACCATTTATCAAACAAATGCAGTTTTACTACTTTTTTTATTTCATGCTCTCATCTGTTAAGGAATCTCAAAGAAATAAAAGATTTCAAGTAATATGTATGTCAGTGTTATTTTATTGACCACCATTTAAATAAATAAACAACATCAAATGTTAAAATAATATTTAAAGTAAAGGTTACTCCATTTAAAATAAGATAACTACTGTAGGATTATTGTGTAAAAAAAAACATTTATAAGCATTCCTTGAGTAAAATATATAAAGAAACAGTCAATACAGTTTACTAGGAAATTCCAAGTAAACTTTACTTTACTGAGATTTTCTAATTAAAGCTACAGTTCTTTGTTTTTAGTTTTTACTTGGAAATTCTATTGAAATTACTCACATTTTCTAAGTGAAAAAACTTTCCTAACTTTTTTTGAGTAAATCCTACTCCAAATTTTTTTCAGTGTATATATGTATACTTACATCTCTCAGAACCCATGTCTCTCAGAAAATGGAAGTCTATCCTGCCGATTACGCCAAAATGTGGCAACACCACGTTAGGGCAATTAAATATCAGGTATAAGGTTTCTCTAACTCGATTACGCCACCCCGAGGTTAACCGGGGAAATAACACCCATAAAGGACGAAGGTTCGCTAGGCTAAGGCTGAATCCCAATTCTATTTTCTAAAAGTAATCACTATTAAAATCTATTTAGATTTCATGTTGAATTATAGAAAATTCATCAATTGATTGAATTACCTCACTATAAAGAGTCAACACTACAAGATAAAGCAGAGTCCATTGTCCTAACTCAGAATTCTGATATAATAATACATAATGAATAATAATACCTGATAATAGTACTCATAATAACAGACTAAAATGATAAATGTTCTGAGTTGCTGTATTTTTAATATCAGAATGAGTTCAGTTGTACTGAATCTGTTATTTTTCAATTTCATGTGGTAAAATGCTTGAATTTAAGTTCAATAAGCAGAATATACTGTTCATGTTTGCATGTTTTTATATTGGGAGCTATCTTAACAGTACTGAATACTTGACTACTACTATAGTGATACAGTATATGCTGTCATTTATAAGTAAATCTAGATATAACAAACATTAACGTATCATTCATTCATTCATTCATTCATTTTCTATACCGCTTAATCCTGTGTTCAGGGTCGCGGGGGACCTGGAGCCTATCCCAGGAGACTTCGGGCACTAGGCGGGGTACACCCTGGACAGGGTGCCAATCCATCGCAGGGCACACACACATACACACACACCCAATCACACACTATGGGCAATTTAGGAACGCCAATTAGCCTAACCTGCATATCTTTGGACTGTGGGAGGAAACCGGAGTACCCGGAGGAAACCCACCAAGCACGGGGAGAACATGCAAACTCCATGCACACAGAGACGGGAATCGAGCCTGGCCGGGGAATTGAACCCAGACCCTGGAGGTGCAAGGCGACAGTGCTAACCACTACACCACCATGCCGCCTTAACGTATCATGGTAAAGAAAAAACTGCGATTTTCTGGTAACAAAATTGTGGCCAGTAAAAAGGCTGAATGGCGAGTGACTCCGGAAATCCACTAGCCACATCGGCCAGTTAGCAAAAAAGTTCATGTCAAACTCTGCTTAGTATGTTTAGTTTAGAGTAGTGTTTTAATTAAAGGCTAGGTGTGCTTAGAGTTGTGATTTAGTCTACAGTTGGATGTGTTTAGCCTATAGATGTGTTTAATTCATATGTTCTAGTTTAGAGCTAGTTCTATTTAGTTCAGTGTTTTAGTTTTCAGATTTTTGTGTTTATTCTAGAGAAGTGACTTAATCTAGATTGAATTCTATTAAATAAAATTTATCGATTAAATAAATTATCGATTAAATTCTTAAAGTCTACAGCTAGGTGTGTTTATTTTAGCATTTTACTCTAGAGCTTGGTTTGTTTAGTCTAGAGTAATATTTTAGTTCAGGTGTGTTTAGAGTGGTGTTTTTCTCAAGATGTGTTTTAGTCAAGGTTTGTTGTTTAGTCTAGAGGTTGTATTTAGTCTATATTCTGTATTCAATTGAGTTGTGAGTTTATAAGAGCATCATTGTGTGTTGTTCTTGTTCTGTGTGCTATCCCGGTGATAGCGGGGATGAATATGGAGTTGCACTATGTGTTAAGAGGCTAGAAGTTCAATATAACAGAACACGAGTTTAAGTTAATATGGAGTCCAGTTTCGTTATTGGAGGCTCAGGTACAAATCTGTTTGTGTGATTTTCACTCCTGAACTATTGAGTGACAGCAGCTGAAAGTCCTCAGAGAGCAGCTATCTGCCTCCGCCAAGTACAAGACCATCTTCCTGGTACAGTGGAACCGTCCCTGGTCACCATACGCATCCCAAGCAGGCCACACGGGGAGCCATTGGAACATAACAGTTAGGTATGGTCACAGTCTTATGATGTATAAGATGAATGTATATTTAGTGCAAAGCAAGCAGGGACCCCGGCAGGAGTAACTATAACAGGGGGGAACAGGGATGTACAGCAACCAGTCACGCACCATCCAGGAAACCACTGTTAAAAGTGCTACATAAATAAAAATGAACTGAACTGAAATGCTTAGTCTGGGTGGGTTTAGTCTAGAGATGTCACAGGTTTGCTACCCAGGATCAGTATCAGGTTGATACCAGTCAAAAATGATTAATTCACTGATTTAATAGATTGTACGCTATTCTATAACAAACAGAAAAGACTGGCACTGGAATTGTATTCATCTATTATTATTTTTGGTTAAGATTATTTTTTATTATATTTATATTTTCAGTCTTAGCATCAGAAAATAGAAAGTGATATCATACCATCTCATATAAGAGCACACTTCTTTAATCGAGTGTGCTCTTACACAGTGGTTTCTATTCAGTCTAGAGCTTTGTACTGTAATTATGCGTTGAGTACGATAGACATTCTTTACAATAATAACAATGTTAGGAACAATGTTGTTATTTGAGTATTTTCTTTATGAAAGAGAGTAAAGTGTGTGCTGTGAGCCATATTGGACAGATAGCATATTTCCCGCAGGGTGTGTATCGCTCCACGGGCAGCAGATGCAGGTGCAGAGATACAGCCCTTTTGATCCTGACACACACGTACACTTCCTGTAGCACTATCATCTCACACACACACACACACACACATTCTTTTGTCCTCATGCCATTTTAGCACTCCGTCTCTCAGACTTTTTTTTTTTTTGTAATAAAATTTTGTCCTTTTTAGAATCTGCACACAATAACACCCGTTTCACACTGTTGTGTGTTTTATCATTTTATATGCATTATCCCATAACACCATCATTTTTTCATTACTAACTGGGTAAGCAAATCCATGGCGGGACGAAATGACTGTCTTGTCTCGCTCCAGATTTCCTATAAAAGCTTTCTGATTTTGCTTTTTATTAAACAGCAGACACACTAAAAAAGCTTTTAGAAGGTTTGTGCTTATTATATGAATAAGAATATTATCTACCACAGAGAACAGATGGATGGGAAAATGGGAGTATGAAACAGGCAACATGAATCCCAGAATAAAGGTGTGTCGTATTGTGTAACTTGTCGCACTGTGTGTGTGTGTGTGTGTGTGTTTGTTATAACATTAAGCTAATATTAGAGACTCCATAACTGAAAACCATTAGCCAATGTTCAGTTACTGCCAGCAAAGAAGCAATCCTTATTATTATTACAACTTTATTATTACTTTATAAAACACAGAGGTTCTTTTTATCTAGAGAAAAGAACATTTGAACTGTTAAAGTGTTGCCTGAAATTTATGAAAAAATTTACAAGATTATATATTTTAAAGGTCCTCTAATCGTAGATCAGTGATTAATAAATCCTTTAAAACCCAAGTTGCACCGATCTGTGCCGGCAACACATCATGCTGTAGGTCAATGACCATTAAAAAACATATACAGTACTATATTGCCAAACGTATTCACTCTCCTGCCTTCATATGCATATGAACTTGAATAACAGCCAAATCTTAATCCATAAAGTTTAATATGTATGATGTTGGCCCTTTGCAGCTATAACAGCTTCAACTCTTCTGGGAAGGCTTTCCACAAGGTTTAGGAGTGTATTCAAGCACATTTGTGAGGTCAGACACTGATGTTAGACGAGAAGACCTGGCTCGCAGTCGACTCTCTAATTCATCTCAAAGGTCTTCTATCAGGTTGAGGTCAGGACTCTGTGCAGGCCAGTCAAGTTCTTCCACATCGAACTCGCTCATCCATGTCTTTATGGACCTCGCTTTGGGCACTGGTGCACAAATGGATGAATTAAGAATTGGAAATTACTCAGGTTCATATGCATGTGAAGGCAGGTGAGTGAATACTTTCATGCAATATAGTGCATATTTGCTTATATGGAAGTCTTGCCAGTCTGTGTTAATGGGGAGGCTTCAAACTTCAAATGGTTTATTTGGTTTTTAGGATATGTCAGATGGAATGGAAGTTATCATTACTTTTACCAGAATATGGGAATGACATTGCAAAAATGTAGAACCTTTAAAAAATAATTAAAGAAATATATATATACACACATCTATATATATATATATATATATATATAAAAACAGTATATATATAATTATCATTATATTTTTGGTCATAGAAGCAACCAAAAACAATCATAAAAGCATGTGATCATATGTATATGTGTTATTTCTCTGCCTATGTGACCAATTTTTTTTTTTACCTCAGTCATGTTGCCTATTTTTTTTGCTAAAAATAAGGATGTCATTGTCTACTGCACGACCCTGAGCCCCTTATACAGTATGTTTACTAAAAAAAACAGCAAAAAAAAATGAATGGCTAAAAATGCTCTTGGTTTTACTACTGTGATGATGTTGTTAGTCTTTCAGCTGCTCCTGGCAAGGGGTTGCCACAGCGGACCATCCGATCCTCACACAAGCTTGGCACAGGTTTTACGCTGGATGCCCTTCCTAATGCAACCTTCCAATTTTATCTGGGCTTGGGACTGACACTGCATCCAGTGGCTGGGGTATGGCCACTGGCTGGGAATCATAGCATTTGAGAAACCTACAGTACCACAGAGCCACCAGTGACCCTCAGGAGGTTTGACTACAGAGAATTACTATGCTACTTTTGTTTCCATATGAAAAAAGTGCTTTCATATACACAAACATTGATCAAACTGTCTTGAAGTCATGAGGTTTTTTCACAGCCATTAGCGTGTTTCATTTACGTTTAGTCTTCGGTACAATCGCCGCTCTCCACTCTCCCATGTGGGTGTGCATTTACATTAGTAATATTATCTTTACTTGAGTACAACAACAAAGAGCATATTAGGATGGTAACCTTTGCACTATGTAACTATTATTGATATAATGGAAGAAAATCTCAATATATCTCCACACGGAACGGACAAGGAGTTCAACACATTCTAAACAGTTGCCTATTTACATTTTCAGGTATAGTTGGCTTTCATATTTGATTCAAGCCATGCCTGAATACTTTGCATTGTGCTTAAGACCATCTTTTCAAGAGCAACTTCAGCACATTCTGCTGATCTGCACCTGCGCACGATATGGAGTGTTTTTTCATCTTAGCTTTCATTCCTTGAGCTTGTTCATGAGTCCAATTTGTTCTTAAGTCCAACAAACAATAACTGCCTAGGGATCTACAGTATGTGTCGCCCTTGTACCATCGCACATTGAGACATTAATGAAAGAAAAATTAATATTAGTAATGTAGCTAATGGGCTGCCAAACAAAACTGTTGCAGAATTACAGGCTCAACAGACAGTGATCATGAGAAAACCTGAACGGGCGTCTTATTAACAGTGTGTGAGAAATGGGAAACACTGAATGAAGAAACCGGATTGTCTTAACTGTGAGGGTGATATAGCTGGCGGACGAGTGGAGTCGAACAGGTGAAACTTAGAACACTGAGTAAACACAGACCTGGGGCCTCATGTATCAACGCTGCGTATGCACAAAAACTTTGCTTACGCCAGTTTTCACGCTCATGGTCAGATTTACTAACAGTGAAATTAACGTGAGAATGTGCGTTCTTCCACACCAACTTCCTGTCTGGCGTACGTGTATTTCTTCTTGTGTGTGTTTGTTTTAGTCCTTTGGGGACTCCTAGAGGCAATTACTGTATGTTAAATTGCACACTACAGAGTATCGCACCAACACATGTGAAAAACATTGCTATTCATTTATAATTGATAAAATGGGTTAATTGACACAATATTTGTTCACCAATTGTGTGATTTAGAACATATAAAAGCATTTTCAAATGTATACAACCCTTAGTCTATGGCAATGGCAGTGTTGGCCTTATTAGAGGACATTGTCATTGGCCGAATCCGAAGGGAACGCATTTTTAGGGATCACAGTGATTTTCTGGCCCATGATGATTACTGGCTTATTAGCCGTTTCAGATTTCCAAGAGCTATCCTCCTGGAGCTCTGTGCTGAGTTGGGTCCAAATTTGGAAAGAGAGACAGCGAGGAGCCACGCATTACCCGTTCCCTTACAGGTGCTGACAACGCTTGGTTTCCTGGCAACTGGTTCTTTCCAAAGGGAACTGGCAGACCGCTCGGGGTTAAGCCAGTCGTCTTTGAGCCGTGCAGTGCCAGCTGTATAGGACGGGATCATCCGCATGTCTAGCAGTTATATAAGGTTTCCATACCATGCAGTTGACCAGCCAAACATTAAAGCGCAATTTGCAGCGATCGCCGGTTTTCCTAATGTAATCGGAGCCATCGACTGCACGCACATTGCTATAAAGGCGCCATCTGAAGAAGAATTTGCATACGTGAATCGGAAACATTTCCATTGAATAAATGTGCAAATAATATGTGATGCTCAAACAGGTTGCATGATCTGACCGCACGCACCCCCCATTGCATAATCTGACCGCGCGCACACGCCCCCGCCCCATTGCATGATCTGACTGCGCGCCCCATTGCATGATCTGGGGAAAAAACAATGCTAGACCAGGATGCCCCCTTCAAATTTCTCACTGCCCCTCCATATGGTCTGGTCTAGAACCGGCCCTGCTCAAATGCGCCTAACAAATATTGTGGCAAGGTGGCCTGGGTCAACCCATGATTCATTCATGCTCACAAACAGCATGGCTGGGATGAGGCTCCAAGGTGGCAGGGTGCGCGATGGGTGGCTTCTTGGTGAGTGATGTATTTAAAGATATTATTCCAGCTAAGTTTTTTTTTATTTTGTTATTAATTCCAGAGGACAAACTTGCAAATAACACCATTTTTCTCCGGTCTACCTCCGATAGGAGCACCTCCAATTCACATTCTGTGAAGTTTCTCTTCTTGCTGGCTTTTGCCATTGCTTTTTCGTTTGGTTTTGCCAAAGTGGAGTCATTACCATATTTATACAGTAAGGCAGGGAGGGGTTTTGCGCTCGTGCATGTGCGCTCAATTTCACGTTAATTCGGATGTACAAAGAGAATATGCATGGGATTCCGCGTACGCAGTGTTTCATACATCAGACTTTTTTTAGTGCGTACGCACATTTACAGCTTTGTCCGTACGCGATGTTTTAGTATGAATTCAACGCAAGTCTTTGTACATGAGACCCCAGGAGATGAGACTACACTAGACGAAACGAGGAACGATGCTTGGCCAGGTACGTGGCGGAGTCTGTTTCCAAGGATGAGATGAGATGCTGAGTGATGGTAAGTGAGGTGTATATGGCTACGTTTACACTGTCAGGTAAATGTGACCCAATTCCGATTTGTTGCTCATATGTGACACATATCGGATACGTCCTATGTCCATGTAAACAGGAAAAAAAAACGCTTGCATTCCGATATTCCGAGATCGGTTTCAGGCCTCCTTCATATGTGGAAATAAATCAGATATACATCAGATACGTGCTAATGTGACTGTCGTGTAAACAGACAGATCGGATTTCCTGAGTCATTGTGTTCTGTACGTCTTTAAAACAGCGACTTCTTCGCGGTTTAATGGCATAATGTTATTCTCCGGTAGAAGCGCGTGTGGAATGATAACATCGCAGGTGACATGGAAGAGGAACCCCCCCACCCTCCCCCCCACACACACCGCCTTGTGTTAAGGCTTATTTGGGCTAAATAACATTAAGAAATCAGTATTTGGTGAATGAAGCATATGTACAGGCTGCAATTATGCCGTTTTCTTCTCCTCCTCCGTTCAGAATTAGGCATCGAGACCTGCAGTGTAAACGTAGCCTATGAGGTGTGGTGATAATGTGATTCAGGTACGTGCTCAGTATCCGGGTGATTGGGAAAGGAGGCTGAGGGTGGAGCTTGGTGTTTGTGTGACAAAATCATGGTGACATGCCACGCACATTAGAACAACTGCTTTTATTTAAATGTTGCTGGATTTTCCCCCCCTTTAATTTAACATTTGTGTAAAGCTCCATCCATAGTGACCCTTGTAAAAGAGGCTCTTCTATTCATAAGCAAAAGGTTTATTAAAACAAATATCAAATCATAATGTAATTATGAATGGACTAACTGCATTTGTGATAATTATTTTAGTGGAATTGTGAGGACGTTACCAGTTTCTTAATTAACCTTCCTCATAACATTTCCAAATAGTTATAGCAGAAATTATTAGTGCACTAGGAATGGACAGAAATAATATTATTTAGTTTTTGAGATCTAAGAAGCTTTCAAAAGAAGAGAATGCTTATCTAACATCACCTTGTGAATCAAATAGACCAATGACTTAATCGAAGTATCGACCAACATGACCACTTCACTAAGGAGTACAGAACACAGTGGTGAGCTAAAGGCTTTTGGTTGGTGTTAAAACACAAAGCAGTGTGAAAAATACTGTAGAGGCCAAAGCTATATACAGTACAATGCCAACGTTATCTTGAACTGATAAGACAGTGACTGCAACCAGCCATTTCCTAATTTCAAAAGAAAAACAAAAATCCAGTCATCAATGCTAACCTTTTCACAAGGTTTTCAACATGTTGTTTAAAAGAAGCACAATCATAAAGCCAAATACCAAGATATTTATAAATAGCAATGACCTCATTATCAAAAACATCTAAAGGACTTTTCCTTGCATTAGAAAATAACATTAATTTGGTTGTATTCGAGTTTAACACTGTAAATGTTAAAGGTTTATTGAAATGCCTCTTTTAGTGAAGGAGACCAGCTGTACAGGATGTAGATGTCATCAGCATAGCAATGAGTATAAGTTCTAGGAGCTCTGATGCCTAAATTATTTATATGAAGAGAGAATAAAAGTGGGCCAAGTCCAGCGCCTAGGGGAACTCCGTTTACCACAGTTTCCAAAATACAGACAGATCCTTAGACAGAATAGTATTGGAAACTTTTTAAAACTGAAAACTCAGAAGTATTTCCATAATTTAAGATAGGACAGACAGGGTGGAAATGGGACTGCATACAGTATATTTAGACAGGAGGCATCGGCATGTGTTACAAAAGCCGATTTCACCTGATATCATTTGTAATAAGAGTAGAATAATAGATCTGCATGAGGAATAGCATGTTGTCAAAATACTGTGGTGATGTTAATTTGGTGATGTTACAGACATTGGGATAACATAGGTCGTTTTGACAGTTAGAATGAATGACATGGGATAATGTAGAATAAATTGTCCTAACACATATTTGCTAAAATAACTGAAAAGCAATATTAATACCAAATCGATGGCCACGAACTACGGTTACTGTGGCAAGAGCACTGAGTGATTACAGATGGACCACTAGGGGGCATACTGTTGATACTAGTAAATGTGTGAACATAACAAAGAGCAGTATACAGTAAGTGATACCAGACAACAGCAATTAACAGAAATATTACATTGCAATGCAGCCCAAAGCGGAAGTGACACACTCTGAACGCTGCATGAACACCATATTACAATAGAGTACCCTGGGAGCTAACGAAAATAATGTTAAAGTTATCTCAATGCGATTTTAGTTAGAAGTTGCTCTAAATTTCAAAAACAACAGTGTCCTGACAGTAGAAGTCGTTACAACTACATTACAAAGCTCATTCAACATGAGGGTTCGTGCTGGGATTCGACAAGGCGACAAATCATCAGTACCTTTATGAGGTACCTTTATGAGTATAGAAAGTATATAAAATGTAACTGATCTCTAAAACTTTATGAGATCTCTATCTTGGGTAATTCAAAAGTAATAATCAGATTGATAATTTTTGACGTTAGCTGTACATTGATTTATCAGTTTTTGAAAACAGAGCCAAATCTATCTCACAGCGTGTCTTGGTTTAGCCCAGGGTGTTATTTCTCCTCTGCAACATCTGATAAATCATTTCTGCTTTTCATCCTATATTTTCTAAATGGTGTTGTTTATTTGAGACACTGAAAAAAGGGCTATAAATAAAAGCAGTTTCTTTACACTTCATTGATTAAAGTAATTTCGTAATTCCATCAATAAAACAGCTTGTTCAAAACTTCCTACCACCCCCCCCCCTAAAAAAGCGTTAATTTCCGTTTGATAATTTATGATGTTTTGGGTTTAGAGACCTCAGTGTGTCTTGCAGTAGGTACAGTACAACATGACGGTCCCACAAATCATCAGCAAATACACTAGTCAAGATAGCATTACTAAGTGAAGATTTATTAGGGAATTTAATGTTTGAATTTGTATGACAATTCACAATTTGGGACAAATTCAAGTAAACGCATAAATCTTTAAAATCCTCTGATTTAAAGGTCAACCATTGAAACACTCATTCGCTCGTCTATACCTCTTTATCCTGTATTCAGGTTTGCGGGGGCCCTGGAGCCGATCCCAGGAGACTTAGAGCATGAGGTGGAGTACACCCTGGACAGGGTGCCAATCCATCACAGGGCACACACAGTGACACACTACGGGCAATTACACTACAAGGGCACTACACTCACTCATAGACTCACTCACACACTATGGGCAATTTGGGAACACCAAGTAGCCTAATCTGCACAACTTTGGGAGGAAACCAGAGTACCCGGAGAAAACCTGACCATGCAAACTCCACCCACACAGAGGCAGGAATCAAACCCAGACCCCGGAGGTGCAAGGTGACAGTGCTAACCACTAAGCCAGTGTGCCGCCACTATTGAAACAACTTCCCTATAATAATACAACATTCACATAGGAAACTGCGAGAACAAATGAGTGGAAAATTTGACATATTATTTCCTTCGATTTTCAAGTTTTTCATTTCCTCATCCGTAGCTCATGATTTGGCTTGAATTTTTGTCAATGCTAAACAAACACCCCGACAGCTTTATCTCGATAGTATTGAGCTTTGCACCAATCTGCTCTACAGAAACGCTCTGTGCCAAAATGTCTGATTGAAATCGTGTTCCCTGGATGAAAATATGCTAACACATCTGCTGAATCTCCCTCGCCATTTATAGAGGTGTGATGAACCAGAATGTATTAGCATTTCTATTGCAGATTCTACGCCGCCTGCTTTTCATCAATGCTAGCAGTTTGTTTCAGGGGTGAAGGTGTATTTGTAAGAGCAGGCCAAATGGATAACAAGTGGCAGCGATGTGGATTCTAACCTCTGTACACACCGTATACACACTGAGTATACAGGCACAGGGTTATACTTTCACAGAGTTTTAACATAAATCTAGAGTTTGTGCATCAGTCTAAAGATGTGTATGTTTAGAACTTTCTGTTTCCAGTTTAGAATTGTGTCTTTAGACTAGAACAATTCTTTTTAAATCTGAGACTTTGCGGGTTTAGACTAAGACTGTTTGTGTTTAGTCTAGAGCTGTACTGTACTGGATGTTTCCAGTCTATACTGTAGTTACCGTGGAACCTTGGATTACGAGCATAATTCACTCCTGGAAGCAGGTTCGTATTCCAAAATGCATAAACCAAATAAAATTTTCCCATAAGAAATAATGGAAACTCAAATTATTTGTTACACAGCCCAAAAAAAGAAATATATAAAAATAATTAATAAAAATTCTAAAGTAAAAATAAAACAAAGTAACCTGATCTTTTAAAGTAAAAAGAAATCCCGACAGATGAGTGTTTCCGTTTATGCATGCAGGCGCTGTGTGTGTGTTACATTAACGGAAAGACTGTTTTGTCTGAAAAATTAACAAGGAACATAGTTAATGACACTTGCATGAGCACATACTAATAGAATCACTGCAATAAAGTAAAAATAAAACAAATTAACCTGCACTTTACCTTTGAAAAGAATCGTGACAGAGCAGTGTTTCTTGGTAGAGAGAGAGAGAGAGAGTGTGTGAGAACCTGCATGGTGTCAAATTATGTGTGCACACACACAGCACACACACATAACGACAGACTGAGGGAGGAAATATACTTTTAACCTCTAGTGAGACTTTAGAACAATTTTCAAACAATACCCAAAAATGACATGGTAGTCCTTTTAGTGTGAAAGGTGACATCATCTTTGTGCCACTAGTTGTTTGAACTTGGGCATAAAAGGTGTGAGGACCAGGTGGAGGCACTGATATAAATGTTCATTGGTGATGGTGCTGCAATATGTGAGCACCATGCTCATAGTTGAAACGGCAGATTCATAGCAGTGCATTGAGGAAAACATTGTGAGAATTTGAAGGGCCATTTTCTGCAGGACAGGAACACCTGCTGCAGTAACCATCTCTGTCCAGAAGGTGAGAAGGTGACCACTTTTGATTGCTAGATTAAGCACATTGGTTTTCTGCTTCCCACGGGGAGCACAAATGTATCTGTCCACTCACTGTTAAATTCGCTGTTTTCAAAATCAACTTATATCAATGGCCAGCTTTGAGCACACCATTAGGATATGAAGGACTTATTACAATAAACAGAATGAGTAGCTCACCTCTTATATCTTCCACGAGTCGTTCGTACTTTTGAATCTACTGCAGCACATAGCGCCTATGAGAGTCACGTGACAAAGGACCGAACAACTCAGGACTTGACGATTCATTGAGAACCGTTCAATACATAGCCTATGGAGGTTCTGCGATGATTTGCGCATGCGCGCACAGTAGAAAATGAACGAATCACTCTCGGAGACGACTCGTTCTTCTGAGTCACGTTAAAGATTCGTTCAAAAAGAACGAATCGTTCATGAACAACCCATCACTAGAAGACTCAAAGATACATCGCGCGGAAACACAGTTGAGCACTTCATTGAGAACTAATTTGGATTATGATTAAATTAGCCTGTTTGTTTTGACGTCGGTCCAGATGTAACCGTATTTGGGTCCGGATGCGGACCGGAGTCCGCCTATTGAGTACCCTGGACCTAATGTATGTTTAGTCTAGAGTTGTGTTTGTTTAATCTAGGGTTGTGTGAATGGCCAATGTGTGTGTGTTTAATCCAGAGCTGTGTGTGTGTCAGTCTAGAGCTGTACGTTTATTCTAGAATTGATCTGTCCAGGGCCGTCCTACTAATCTTGAGAATGATTTCTTTCAGGTCTTTTTTTTCAGTTTTATTTCCTTTTCCTTTTGTGTTTCGCTCTCTCTCTCTCTCTCTCTCCCTCTCTCTGTCTCTATTAGGCCACTCTTACTGGAGAGAGAGATCATAGCTAACTTTGATTTTCAGAATCTCTCTCCACATTGCTCTATCTGTCTATTACACACACACACACACACACACACACTTACACACACTGCTTGTCGAGATCAGTAATTGCCCGCACAATCATTGATATCAAACACTTTCCTGGAACACATGCATTTAAAATAGCCACTTTCATAATCACACAGGGAGATAGAGACTATGTGTGTGTGTGTGTGTGTGTGTGTGTGTGTGTGTGTGTGTGTGTGAATCTGGTGTCCTTCATGAACAAGTGGTTGTCAAGGATACCCGGCAGGTTTTCATGTGTGTTTTGTGCATGTGTCTGCGTGTAGTTCATTAGTTCAATCCCATATTTACGTTCGCTTTCCCGGTGGTAAATATATATCAGATTTGTGTACTTTTGACGATCTGACCTGAACTGATAAAAAAAAAATCAGGCTTGACTCCAGAGCTTGGTGTGTCTGCCAAAACAGTCTTTTCTCCTCCTGAATCAATACATCTGTCTAGAACCCGAGTCAAACCTCATCGCTTTCGTAAGTCACGTCATCCATCCAAGTTATTCCCTCGCTTCAGAAACACACATGACCTCACTAACCATGCTTTTAAACCCAATGCTGTTGAATCCCTCTGTTCCGATCGATCGGATCAACTTCCTCACTTTCTTCACCAGCAGCTTTGTTACCAGAGCGCTCGTTCTAACACCTTATCGTTTCCATAGTAACAGCTCGCTCACAGGGATGTGCGGCGGACATGTCATGGGTCTCCCCGGGATGAGCTCAGGCAATTCTCCTCGGCAGTTCTCACCAAAACCATGACGAATGTTTTCGCTTTTGAGTGTATCACCTCTGTTACAGGCTTTATCAGAGATGTGTTCGAAATGAAAGCTTATGGTCCTGGAGGAATAACGTGACACATATTATATTCACTCCGCTGTACAATAACGTGATCGTATCACTGTGGGACATTTTTACAAATATATTGTTTTTGTCCCGAGGTGTGTACTTGAAAATAACTTTTTGGGCTCCCTCCAAGGTGCAGACAAAAAAAACATGCTTTTTTCATGTGTAAGGATCATGCAAAGCTAAGTGGAGCTCTGGTTAAAGCTCAGCTAGGCCATTTAATTGGTCTACTGTGCATGTCTCAGTGTACGAGCACGGCAGCGGAATCAATTCATTGACCGAAGTATGTCCGACTCCACTACAGTAGATGACAATAAGCCCCCCTTCCATCGTGCCAGTATTGTATACCCAGTTGGCCACATAACAGATTAGCTAGCACAAGCTGGTATTGTGACCAGCTTGTGAAAACATGGACAATTTTACAGAGCTGTACATTTCTTACAAGCTGTAATGCTTAATTTTTTGTACAAATGAGATGAACTCTGCCTCGCAGTTATGGTGTTAACCAAATGAGACCGTCGAATTGTAAGTGGGATCAAAGCCTCCGGTGGGAACCATGGAGCCTGAGCAGAGCTCCTACGGTCACACCAATACATTTATACGTGCTGGAGTAGCTCGACTCCCATGACTAACATATTTACTAACACAACGTCATGTAAATATACTGAGTGACGGTTGAAAACTTTTGCAAACTCAGGTTCTCTAGAATGCCATAAAACTACATTATAACTTTGAAAATTTACTAAACGAGAGAAAACAAAGACAAAAAACAAAAGGCTTAGGACCTGAGTGCAAGAAACATGAGAAAGGGTCAGAGTGTAACTAATGAACTTAATTGATGAAACTTGTAATCTCTTCTTCTTTTTCTTCTTTGTCGTTTAACGGCAGCTGGAATCCAAATACCACAAACTGTATGGTAGGTCTCACTCTCTCTCTTCTTCCTGGCATCGTAGAACCAATCTTTCAGTCCAGCCTTCCTTAAAAACAAACAAACAAACAAACAAAAAAACCCGTCCAATGCTTCCCTCCCTGATGTTTTCTCGTCTTGTCCTGTATCTCAAATTCTTCGTCTGCTTTTATCCAGCACATCAACACACTCATTCTTCTCTACATGCTCCGCAAGTTGCATCACCACCACCTATAGATCTTGCTCTCCTCATCTTTCCATTCCTTTTCAGTCCACTTTTCCTCAAATCCATCCCTGATCATAGATTCTAAAAGACGTTTACTCCGAGTGGCGAAGTGGTAAAGTGCTCGCCCTATCATCCGGAGATCGTTGGTTCGACCCTGGGTGATGCTGTTCCCTTTCTCGATGCTGCGTGAAAACGCTATGGGAACCATTTTGTCACGTTGCTGGTTGTGAAGCATGTGTGCAAACACGCTAAAATTTTTGGCTATATATAACCTTGGTCAGGTGACGTCATCTGATTAGACGCAGGTGGAGGTTATAAATACTACTGAGCCGGCGACAAACCTCAGATCATTTGTCTTCACTTTGACCTTGTTGTGTTTAACTCACCGATATCGGAGTTTTAAACAAGATGTCCCCCCGTGTGTGATAATCCATATCGGAGGGCGATCTTTACTGCTTCGAATAAAAAGTGCTCACGCGCCTCGCATTCCTTGAGAAGCTCCGAGCCGCGGCGCATTTTGGTGCTTAAAACTCACTTCCTCGTTGGATCGGGAAATCCTTCTGTCCGCTCTCAAGCGCGCCATGGGCTTCCTGTGAATGGGTAAGGATAAACATCCTATCTTGCTTAAACCGCGCAGATGGAATAATCTCCATAAAAAAAAAACGTCAGTTTCTTTCGGGTGGCCGGGGGGGCGGAGCCTCAATGACGCGCTCCCCCCGCCCCCAAAGCTTTCTCCATATGAGTTAACCCTTTCATGGAGTAAGCTGTATTAATCCTGTGTTTTCCTGCCATTGACTTATTTAGTTGTTTAAATATAGTTAATGTGGAATCGCAGAGTTATATGATGTAGCCCAGATATAAGAGATGCTTCAAAAGCTATCTGTCTCTTGGGACATCATCCTCTTCAGATGATGATAGGGCTCTTCAGATAGGGCGTATTGGAATTATGCCGGGCCACAGACTTGTCTCTGTGTGCAACAAAAGCAAACGGCTCGTGCTATCGGCCGTTTTATGGCTGCGATGGGTTTCGCGCGGAGGCACTTGTGGTTGAATCTTAGGCGCATCAAGGATAAGAATCGTGCATTCCTCCTGGATGCCCCTTTCTCGCCTTCCGGCCTGTTTGGCGATATCGTTAACTCGGTCGCCACTAGGTTCATGAGGCGAAGTTATATGAACAAGCCTTCGGGAAATTCCTTCCCCGCCGTGCTCAAAAGTCGGGACTGTTGGCCACCCAGTCTCGACCGGGTCTGACACTTGCGAGGCGTGAAACACAAGGAGTGTGTTTTTGAACCTGCCACCCCTTTTGGGGTCCGACACACCTCACTATCAGCCTCAAAAAGGGTCAGATTGGCATATTGTCTTCTTCACAAAGAAGCCCTGAGGTTCATGTGCCCAGGACCATGGGGGTCGCCCCCCCCAATGGGGAGATGCATGCAGAATTTCTTTCAGTTGAGAGTGCCATGTCCCATTGCAGGTGGACAACACTATGGCAAGTCTCATATATTAATCGCCAGGGCGGACTGTGCTTGTGCCGCTGAATAGCTAGCGCACAAGGTTCCTGTCCCTCAGCGAGATTTACATTCTAAGGCATATGAATGTGAGAGCAGTTGTAACTGTCCAGTCAATCTCTGACACACGGGGAATGGAAACCCCACCCCGAAGTAGTCAGTCAATCTGGGAGAGATTTCATGCAGCAGAGGTGGACCGTTTTGCCGCGCAAGATCAGCAAATGTCCCGTTTGCTACTCCCTGACTCTGGATCTAGTATCCCTCTTCAAGAGCTTATGCCCTCAAATGGAATGTTTTTAAAGGGTGACACTGGGTGAGAGATGCTATTGCCCTCTCCTATGAGGCACGTGGGCTCACTTTGCCTCTAGGAAGCAGGGCCCACTCAACCAGGGGGATCGCCTCATTTATTGCACTAGCAAGAGGTATTCCCCTGCAGCAAGTGTGTGCTAAGCAGGTAGACCCAGTCCACTGCCGAAATGTTTCAGTGCTGGAGTTTCTGCAGGAAAAGCTTGTCCTCGGGCTTGTGCCCTAGTACTCTCAAGATGTACTTAACCGCGTCCTCACTGAACTATCTTCCGAAAGTTCCATTTGTAACAAGCACCCTACTGTTCTGAAGCCTTCTGTCCTCCGCCTTTTACAGCTTCTGAGCAGGAGAAACTTCACTTACTGTCCAGTACGTGCTCTTCAAATTTACAGTACGTCCACCGCAGCAGCCAGTGGCGTAAGTCAGAGCGCCACCATACTGGGTGAGAGATGCCATTGCCCTCTCCTATGAGGCGTGTGGGCTCACTTCGCCTCTAGGAATCAGGGTTTATTCAACCTGGGGGATCGCCTCATCTATTGCACTAGCAAGAGGTATTCCCTGCAGCAAGTGTGTGCAAAGCAGGTAGACCCAGTCCACAGCTGAATTGTTTCAGTGCTGGAGTCCCTGCAGGAAAGTTGTCCTCGGGCCTGTGCCCAAGTACTCTCAGGACGCACGTAACTGCATCCTCACTGAGCTATCGGCCTAAGTCCATAAACAACATCACCCTATTGTTTTGAAGCATTCCGTCCTCCGCCTTTACAGCTTCGGAGCAGGAGAGACTTCACTTACTGTGTCCAGTACGTGCTCTTCAGATTTACGTCCACCGCATCAGCCAGTGGTGTAGGTCAGAGCAGCCTTTACTTGTCTTGGGGCCGCTGGAGCGGCCGCCACTACACTGGGTGAGAGATGCATATTGCCCTCTCCTATGAGGCGCGTGGGTTCACTTCGCCTCTAGGAAGCAGGGCGCATTCAACCAGGGAGATCGCCTCCTTTTGCACCAGCAAGAGACATTCCCCTGCAGCAATTGTGTGACACGGAGGGTTTGTCCTCCCCGCACACATTTGTTACATTATAATCTGGATGTTCATGCTACTCTGGGCTCAGGGAAAGCCCCGAGTTAGCTGCCCAGGCATAGTTCTGAGACCTTCTCGGCTTTGTGCGCACACGCTACACAACCTTGGGGTCCAGACACTTGTAGTGCGGCGGCGTTGGTATTCTCATTCCCATAGCATTTTCACCCAGCATCGAGAGAAAGCCTTTGAAAGGGAACGTCTCGGGTTACTGTGCTGTAACCCTGTAAAGGCGGGAACGAGATGCTGCATCCTAATGCCGCACTACCACATGACCGGACGTACGTTCTGACAAATTAATCTGAGGTTTGTCGCCGGCTCAGTAGTATTTATAACCTCCACCTGCGTCTAATCAGATGACGTCACCTGACCGAGGTTATATATAGCCAAAAATTTGGCGTGATTGCACACATGCTTCACAACCGGCAACGTGACAAAATGGTTCCCATAGAGTTTTCACGCAGCATCTCGTTCCCGCCTTTTCAGGGAACAGGGTTACAGCACAGTAACCCGAAACGTTTTCCTCTCACAGCCTAGGCCTAGAGAAAGCTGATTGGCCGAGCTCTCTCAGGAGGGAGGGATGAGAGGTACTTGCGCTGCCACATTAATCACGGCTCTACAGCCAATCAGGGGCATCTGTGAGCTTGCGCATGCGGAAGAAGCGGCTAGCGCTTTCCTCCGAGTGTGTTACTCTGCCCCTAATGGTGCGTGAGCAAGCAGTTCGAAAAGATGCGGTCGGCTCACGTCACGCGTTTCGGAGGAAACATGTGATAGTCTTCGCCCACCCGACTGAGTCGTAGTGTTAGCCATAATGTGGGAGCCCCTTAGCGACAGGGAGGAGTTGGCCATGACCTAAATATGGAAAAAGACTTTTAAGTAATTGTTTTCTACTCCACCTAGTTCTTGGAGCTGTGACATATTGTAGTAGTCTTTCTGCTGCTCCTGTCGAGGGGTCGCCACAGCGAACCAATCAATCCGCACTAAAACTGGCAAAGGTTTTATGCCGGATGCCCTTCCTAATGCAACCCTCCCATTTTTTCCAGGCTTGGGACCAGCACCGTATCCAGTGCCTGGAGGTTTGGGCACTGACTGGGAATCAAACACGGACCTTCTGCATGTCAGTCAAAACAACTAGCACTTAGCCACTGGTGCCCATATGGGGCATGGTAAAATACTAATGCACCTAAGAAGTGTAAAACTGTCGCCTTGCACCTCTAGGGTCCGGGTTCGATTCCCGGCCAAGCTCGATTCCCATCTCTGTGTGCATGGGTTTGCATGTTCTCCCCATACTTAGTGGGTTTCCTTCAGGTACTCTGGTTTCCTCCCACAGTCCAAAGACCTGTCGATTAGAGTAAGTGGTGTTCCCAAATTGCCCATATTGTGTGAATGAGTCTGTGAGTGAGTGTGTGTGTGTGAGATAGAGAGAGAGAGACAGAGAGAGATGACCCTTGCCGGCTTCCTGTAGCTCTGCAGATCATTGAGAATCGGCACACAGAGTCCTCCTGTATTGAGGTCAGTGCACTCGCTGCACATTACAGCACGACGCTGGGGAAGATCCGAATCTTGTTCTTGTATGAGCTTCCTCAAAGGGTTCTGCACTGCATTATCGTCATAACCTTAAAATGAAGAAGAAGAAGAAGAAGATGGATGTTCTTCTCTGAGGACTGAGCTTTAATGTATTCTACCGTTATCCCGAGAGCAGAGTCGCAGTTTTCATCTGCGCTTCCTTTTCCCGTAGGTTGTGTTTAGTATATTAGGTAGTGTATTTAGAAGCGTCCCAGGGTGCTGAACTTTCTTGAAGACTGTTATAGCGGAAATTAATCATCTCAGGGATGTTACCAGTGACTGTTTGTGCCCTTTTGGTCGTTGATTATTTTTCCTCTAACGTCACGCCACGTCATGTCTCCTGTAAAATACACTCGGAGAAAAGATAAAAATACACGCAAGAAAAAATACACGCAGCACCTTATACATTCCGAGTTAATTAGTTGATGTGTTGATTTGAGAGGAAAACACTGCATTGCAGTGGTGTGTGTGTGTGTGTGTGTGTGCGCCCAGGGTGTGATGAATATTACATTAATCAAAGGTCAGACCATAGGACAGAGCTAGCGAGTGTGTACAAAGCACCCTCAATGATAATGCGGCTTGGACTGCAGAACAGTGGTGTCCGTAATACACAGATCAATAAAACAGCACAGTGACAGCGTGTGTGTGTGTGTGTGAGTGATAAATACCTTTGTGTCCTGTGTATTCTTTTGTGAGTGTAGGATATATTAGTATTCAGTCATGAAGTTGCAGCTAGAGGATCATTTCACACACACACACACACACACACACACACACACACACTTGTACCTGTGCGCAATGGTTGGACTACATCGCGCTGCTGGTAATTACACCACCGTCACACTGAGTGAAGGACTGCCAGTACTTTGAGTGTGTGTGTGTGTTTGTACGTTTATGTGTGTGTGTGTGTGTGTGTGTGTGGGTGGGTGGGTGATGTTTGGAAAGGTAATCCTGTTCTTTAGTCTTTTCGTTTATGCATAAAAAAATGTTGTTACATAAGTGGTCTGTTCAAAAGTTTTGGCACCCAGGTATATTTAGTTTTGGTGTTGTTATATACTCTATATTCTTGTTTGTTTTGTTTGTTTAAGGCTTTAATGTCACTGTTATATCTCCTGCATATATGTATACATGCACATTCTCCCATGTTAATTTTAATCAGATAAATTTTTTTTTTGCTCTTTAATTTTCCACCCAGTATTTGACCCACACGAGTCAGAAAAGGTCACATGATCAATTTCTCGGATTAAATGCGGAGGGTCCTGTAAATGTTCCGTCGTTCCACCAGACTGACGAGAAGCCACGAGGAATCCGGGCTAAATTGGCGCTCTCCAGCCTCAGCTGTCTCGCACGGATCAGCCGACTGTGATGGAAGAGAGGGAGAGAATCACATTATTTTTTTCTTTTTCTTTAAAAAAGAAGTAGTAGTTTTAGATTCCCTCCAGCATGCTTTCACGCTTCACACTGATGAGTTCGCTCACTGAGGATGTAGAGCTGTGTGTAAGGTAGACACAGTGTTCCCACATTCGGAAGACATTCCACCGAGACTTAGCGTAAAGGCGGTGCTGACTCCGCCTACATTCTCGGTTAGTGCGTAAATGGAGAAATGGGCGGAGTGGACAGAGTCTGGCTGTTGGTTGGAACGCGACTACTTACCACAAGCCAGTTAGCTTATCTAGCTTAAGCTTAGCAAAACTGCAATGCTGGCTAATGCTAACATTACGTTTGCATTTGATTGGACTTTTACACTTGTGGAAGGTTAAACTGCAACAATTCCATTTAGCTTTTTAGCTAAAGTGATGCATAGTGGAAAGCTAGCAGTTTAACACCTGCATTACAGCTATTGCCGCTAATTATGAATAAATTTATGGTTTTATATAATTTGTATTGATGAGCTAATGAGAAAAATTCACCCCCGTGCAGTTGTCATGAAATGAGGCTACGGAGACCAAAACTGTTTTTTTTTTTTTTTTGTATTTGGCTGAAAACAGTTTTACAAAAGTTCGATTCGCCTTACGATTTTGCAAGGAAGTTTTCTCGCCATACAAATGATTTTCAGGACACAAATGAACAATTGAGCCGAATAAAATGCCAGCCAAGTTGCAAAACGTGTTTGCATCAGTGGAAGACCAAGTGAAATGAGTTTACAATTATTTGTGTGTTCTTTTTGCATTTTGTGCAAGATTTAGTGAAGACATAGCACTGTGGGACCAGTAAATGTTATCAAGAACGGTAGCAAGAAGAAAAGGGAGTCACTTTCAGTTTGGTTCTTTCAGCAGCCGCTGCCAAAAGGAATCATAAATTAAAGTGAAGTGAGGTCTAATGTCTATTTATTTCATATTTTACTTCATATACATGACTTTTCTGAATGTTTGATTGTTTTATATGCGAATATATGAATATATGTATATATTTTCCTGTATATATATATATATATATATACAGTGGTGTGAAAAACTATTTGCCCCCTCCTGATTTCTTATTCTTTTGCATGTTTGTCACACAAAATGTTTCTGATCATCAAACACATTTAACTATTAGTCAAAGATAACACAAGTAAACACAAAATGCAGTTTTTAATGAGGGGTTTGATTATTTAGGAAGAAAAAAAATCCAAACCTACATTGGCCCTGTGTGAAAAAGTAATTGCCCCCTGAACCTAATAACTGGTTGGGCCACCCTTAGCAGCAATAACTGCAATCAAGCGTTTGCGATAACTTGCAACGAGTCTTTTACAGCGCTCTGGAGGAATTTTGGCCCACTCATCTTTGCAGAATTGTTGTAATTCAGCTTTATTTGAGGATTTTCTAGCATGAACCGCCTTTTTAAGGTCATGCCACAACATCTCAATAGGATTCAGGTCAGGACTTTGACTAGGCCACTCCAAAGTCTTCATTTTGGTTTTCTTCAGCCATTCAGAGGTGGATTTGCTGGTGTGTTTTGGGTCATTGTCCTGCTGCAGCACCCAAGATCGCTTCAGCTTGAGTTGACGAACAGATGGCCGGACATTCTCCTTCAGGATTTTTGGTAGACAGTAGAATTTATGGTTCCATCTATCACAGCAAGCCTTCCAGATCCTGAAGCAGCAAAACAACCCCAGACCATCACACTACCACCACCATATTTTACTGTTGGTATGATGTTCTTTTTCTGAAATGCTGTGTTACTTTTACGCCAGATGTAACGGGACACGCACCTTCCAAAAAGTTAATCTTTTGTCTCGTCGGTCGGTCCACAAGGTATTTTCCCAAAAGTCTTGGCAATCATTGAGATGTTTTTTAGCAAAATTGAGACGAGCCTTAATGTTCTTTTTGCTTAAAAGTGGTTTGCGCCTTGGAAATCTGCCATGCAGGCCGTTTTTGCCCAGTCTCTTTCTTATGGTGGAGTCGTGAACACTGACCTTAATTGAGGCAAGTGAGGCCTGCAGTTCTTTAGATGTTGTCCTGGGGTCTTTTGTGGCCTCTCGGATGAGTTGTCTCTGCGCTCTTGGGGTAATTTTGGTCGGCCGGCCACTCCTGGGAAGGTTCACCACTGTTCCATGTTTTTGCCATTTGTGGATAATGGCTCTCACTGTGGTTCGCTGGAGTCCCAAAGCTTTAGAAATGGCTTTATAACCTTTACCAGACTGATAGATCTCAATTACTTTTGTTCTCATTTGTTCCTGAATTTCTTTGGATCTTGGCATGATGTCTAGCTTTTGAGGTGCTTTTGGTCTACTTCTCTGTGTCAGGTAGCTCCTATTTAAGTGATTTCTTGATTGAAACAGGTGTGGCAGTAATCAGGCCTGGGGGTGACTACAGAAATTGAACTCAGGTGTGATAAACCACAGTTAAGTTATTTTTTAACAAGGGGGGCAATCACTTTTTCACACAGGGGCATGTAGATTTGGAGTTTTTTTTCTCCCTTAATAACGTAAATCTTCATTTAAAAACTGTATTTTGTGTTCAATTATGTTAACTTTGACTAATAGTTAAAGGTTTTTGATGAGTAGAAACATTAAAGTGTGACAAACATGCAAAAGAATAAGAAATCAGGAAGGGGGCAAATAGTTTTTCACACGACTGTATATATATATACAGTATACATATTTTTTCCTTTAGTTTTTATTTACATGTGTGTGTGTGTGTGTGTGTGTGTGTGAGACTTAAGCCCCATATGGATGTGATTAAATGCACATCCATAAATTTAAGGTTGAATAAATGTATCATTTATTCCCATGTGCAGTTTTATTTCCACCCATATTTTCAAATTGTTATCCTGATAAACCAGTCTGGTCCGAATAGGGCTTGTCTCTGTTTTTGTGTGGATGATCATAAACTAAAACCCAATAATTAACTGTGTGTTTATTGACTTTGCTTGCCGATACCTCTTGGTTACCCGATACCGGAGACTCCTCCTCTGAAGCTTAACGCGTGCAGCTCTTTAAAGTTATTCTCAAGTCAAGTCACGTTTTCACGGATGCCCTCGGA
Source organism: Channallabes apus (assembly GCA_030522415.1). Classification (NCBI taxonomy): domain Eukaryota; kingdom Metazoa; phylum Chordata; class Actinopteri; order Siluriformes; family Clariidae; genus Channallabes; species Channallabes apus. The sequence continues at coordinate 7,647,261 of CM060108.1, forward strand.
TTTGTTTCATATGACCTTGTCATCCACATCACTTCAGATTCCGTGTGCCAGTTAGGGAGGTGGAGCCAAAAGAGGCGGGGCCAAAATGGAAGTTACAGTTGTCGCAACCAGCTGCGTGTTTTAGCTACACGCTGACGCTCAGGTCATGACCTGGAAGTGACGCAGACGAATATGAGGTATTTTATAATCTCTTTCTTAGTGTTTTTATTACAGAGAGAGAGAGAGAGAGAGAGAGAGAGAGAATGACAAATAGACAAAAAAACAAGACACATTCTCTCTCTCTCGCTCTAAATACCTGATATTTCAGTAGAAAAACAGAACAGAAAACAATCAGGGAGTCTCTTCCCTCTCTGTCTCCTTTTTATTTCTCATTCTTTCTGTCTCTTTCTTGATTTTTGTTCTCTTTTGGTGTATCCCTCTGCTCTTTCTTTCTGTCTCTCTTATTCTGTTCTCTCTCTCTTCCTCTTTCCTCAAATCTTCTTCTTCTCTCTCTTTCTCTCTCTCTCTCCCCCTCTGTCCTCAATCTTCTTGTCTCTTCTCCCTCAGTTCTTCTCTGTCTTTCTTTATTTATCTTCTCTTCTTCTCTGCCTCGAGTCTCTGTGGAGAACGGAGTGCATCTGTTTGCCCTTTTGTTCTTAGAGAGTGAAAGTGTGTGTGTGTGTGTGTGTGTGTGTGTGTGTGTAATATTGCCTGGATCACCATCCAAAACTGTAAAAAAGAAATACATGCTCACACACACACACACACACACACACAGACACACAAAATGCTGAGACATGTCCAGAATTTACAAACAAAAAAACAAACACATATGCTCTTCTGTCAAGGGGTTGATTAATGGAATTATTTACTGCTGTCCACACACACACACACACACACACACACACACACACACACACACACACACACACACGTCCCATGAGTTTCTGGCAGTGAAGTCAGATACTTCCTGATGATATGACTCACCGACCTGAGAGACTGAGACGGAGGGACGGGAGAGAGAAGAAAAGAAAATGAAAGATTGACAGATTGATGGAGAGAAAATACATCTGGTCCCTATCCTCTCTCTCTCTCTCTCTCTTTGTCATGAAGTCAAATCTTTACTCAATCCACAGATGTTCAAGATTTTACTTTGTATAAATTGCCAACTGTCTGTCTGCCTGTCTGTCTGTCTGACAGACTGATTGTCTAGTTGTGTCTGCTTATCTGACTTACTGCCCATGTGTTTGAATTCCAGCACGTCTTTCTGTCTGTCTGATTGAATGTCTGTCTGTCTTTTCATTTCACTGCCTGTCTGTCTGAATTCCTGCTTGCCTGTCTGTCTGTCTGTCCTACTGTATGTATGACTGTTTGTCTGTCTGACTGTCATCGTACTGTAACTGCCTGATTCTTTCCCTGTCTGATTTACTGTCTGCCTCTCTTCCTGATTGACTGTCTTTCTATCTGTCTATCATGATTGACTGTCTGACTATTTTCTGTCTACCTGTCTCTGTGATTGCCTGTCTGTATGTCTGAACAATCAGGAAGAGAGACAGACAGACAGACAGACAGACAGATTGATAAACAGTCAATCGGACAGATAGACAGGCAGAAAATCAGACAGACAAGCAGTCACACAGACAAACAGTCCTAATTGACTGTCTGTCTGTCTGTCTATCTTCCTGATTGACTTTCTGTCTGTCTGTCTGTCTGTCTGTGTGACTGCCTGTTTGACTTTCTGAATTCCTGCCTGTCTATCTGTCTGTCTCTCTTTCTGATTGTCTGTCTGAACAGTATATAAAAGATATCATTGGAAAACCAAACCTTTGTGTCTAGACAAATGAAGCGCTAACTCTAAACCTCAATCTGCATTATCTTCATTAGCCTGTTTTTGTCTGGTTGTTTGTCTGAAAGTCGCTGTGCATATCGCTCCGCGGATCAGAGAGCAGGAATTGCCTCTGAGATTCCGAGACGCCTGAAATGAGATCGAATACATTTCCATACAGCACGCAGATAAACACACTCCGCTACACAATCACACACTGTGAGGTTATTGAACTCTCGGGTTTCTCCTGTTCATCAAATTTATTCAGTAATATGTGTGATGAGATTGTGCACACACACACACACACACACACACACACAACATTCATCACCCTGTGCGATGATAACTTCATTACACACACACACACACACACACACAGGAAGCAGGTGGGGAACATCACACAGTGCACACCGCTGTCACAGACGGCTATTTTTATTCTCAGCTCATTTCAACATCACTTCTCTTTCCTCTGTCTGTCTTTTACAGCGCAGAAGTTTTACAGCAGATCTCAATCGATAAGCGCTGAAATAAATAATCACTGTCCGAGTAAAGCCTGGACTCTCACTGAGCTGAGTGGGATGAAGGGATAACAAAAGCTAATGTGTACGCCTGTGAGAAAAAAAAAAATCCCAGAAAGAAGAAACAAAGGAATGAAGAAAACAAGAAGGAGAAAAAGAAGGACATGAAGTGAAAATTACATAAAATGTATCTAAAGAAAGAAAGGACATTTCAGAAAGGCATGAAGTGAGAAAGAAAAAGAAATACATGTTCATAAGGAAAGAAAAGAAGGAAGAAAGAAAAGAAAGAACAAAAAGAAAATGAAAAAGGAAGAAAAAAATTAAAGAATGCAACACAAAGCAAACAGTAGAAGAAAAGTCAAAAAGTCAGAAAGAAAGAAAATACATGAAAAAGTGATGGAAAAAAATGAATAAAACAGCAAGAAAAGAAGATGAAAAGCAGTAAAATAGAGAAAGTACAAAGAAAGAAAGAAAGAAAGAAAGAAAGTTGGAATAAGGAAGAAATACATTAGAAAAAAGAAAAATAATGAAGTATAAAGACAAAGGGGATGTCAGAAATAATAAAGAGAGAAAGAAAAAGTAATGAAAAAGATAAAAAATTTAAGATTTTAAAATATATTTTAAAAAGTCAGAAACAAATAATGAAAGAAAAGAGCTATGAGACGTGTTATTGTGCTAGTAGTCATGGTGTTAAATGGCAGATTGATGTTCTGAGTGAGAATCAGAACACGACTGAAAACAACCCAGTCTTTATTATTTCTTTCATTTCGTAAACTCCTGAGCTTCTGATCAGCTTCTCAGAACCGGACAATTCTGATCAGGTTCCCAGACACACCAACATAAACATCTCAGGAACGCCGCAACATCATCCACGTGGTGCTGTTCCACTCGTCTGTTGAGGACATCTCATTCAATCCTGCTATCATTTGTTTGACTTAATAACCTCTTCATAAACCATCAGGCTAGTGAGGAGCAGGATAAACAAAAAATAAGAAAGAAAGAAATGCTTTCAGCAAAAATAAAGTAAACTGAAGGAAACTATCGAAATTAGGAAAAATCAAACGGGAAAAAAGAAAATAGGAAATATCAGAGCAGCAAAGAAAAAAGAAGAAAAATGCACAATGAAATTAAGCATATGAGGAAGAAAATAAAATGTGAAACATAAAAAATAAATATAAAAAAAACAGAAAGAAAAAAAAAAACAATAAAGGACCAACAATTAAGCAAGCAATAGGAAAGAAAGTAGTACAACAAACATGACAGGACAAGAAAATAAATATATAAAGCCTTAAATAAAAGAAAGATATAAAGAAAAATCAACTGAAGTATTAAAGAAGAAAAAGTATGAAGAAAAAATATGATGTAAAAAGAAATAAATACTTGGAGTAAATCAATTGAAAGAAAATGGGACAATTAAGAAAACAGGATTCATCAGAGAAGCACAGAAACAGGAAGAAAAGCTACTAAAAGAAAGAGGAACAAAAAGAAAGAGAGAAGAAACAATAGAAAAAAAGTGGCTAAAATATTTTGAAGAAAGAAAAAAAACAATAAAAATGCAACAATCATGACAGAAAAAGAAAGAACTTTATAGAGCTTAAAACTAAAGAAAAAAAGATATGAAAATATATGAAATAATCAAAAAATCATTAAAGAAGAAGGAGCTACTGAAAGAAAGAATACAACAGTAAATAAATAAAGAAAAAAAGAAATAACAAAGAAAAAAAAACAGCGTGTAAACTCTCTGTAGCCTTTAGCAGGACGTAGGTGAACTGTTAGCCTCACTTTCTCCTCACAGTAATGCTAGCAAGCAGGGTTTTAGCAAACTGCTACATTTCCGTAAGTAACTTTTGTAGGGAAAGCACTAAAATTTGACTTTCAAACAAAACAAACTAGCAGGAGGGAAAGCCAAAACAAGCTTGACGTAGCATGGAGGACGTTTGCTAATCAGAAAGACATTTGAAAAACATTGCTACTGTTAAGTATGTGCTACTTTTCAACAATATTTGAAGTAATAATTGAAGTCTGGTTTCTGGCTCTGGTTTTATGAGGACATTAGTTTTACAGTCTGTTTATGGCAACTTATGAACATTTCTGAGGTAAATGTTGATGAATTTGACCCTTTGTGTTATTTGCACTCCTTCAAGTAGTTAAGATAAAGCAGTTGATGTTTAAGGTAATCTTTAGCCTTAAGGGTTAGCTAGTTTATGCTAGTCAATATTGTTTCTCAAGAGTCTGTTACTATGTCAGTTAAAACATAGTCACAGTAAATAACTGTATGAGGTCACATGATTAAAAGTTTATGTGATTAGCGAACAGCTTGCTCGTTAGCTTGTCCCTCTCATGCTGTTTGTGTGATATCTGGATTCTTGAAGACGCTATTGTCCAGTAACACTTCTTCAAGTCTGTGTAACCTCTATAAAATGACAATTAAAAATAAATAAATAAGCATCATGCTACCTGAGGTACTTATGTTTATCTTACTCATTTTCGTGCTTTTCAAAAAGGAATTATTTCATTTGTCGCCCTGTCAATGGGCTACATTGTCAAACTTATTGAACAAACAGCGACAAATTTACCAATGTAAATATAGCCTATTACTTAGCAAAACAGGTCTGTAATGTAAATTAGCATGTCACTCACTGCTGGTTATTAGCTAGGCTCAGTTCCCAAAAAAAGATTCCTGAAGTTTCTGTGGATATTAGCAATGGTGTAAGATGTTTTAAGGATATATCGTAATGTAGCATTCAGCTATCAGTTAGCATGATGGACATATGGTATAAATTAGCAAAACAGATAACCAATTTGATGTCAGAGATTATAAAAGGGGCAATTTTTCTTGATAAAGTAATTGTGGATTAAATGGATTAAAACATTGCAATTAGCATGATGCTAATTGCTAGTTCTTAGCTTCTGATACTTGACTGTGTAGTAAAGAGCTCCCTGAAGGTCGTGTTGAGTTCATGGCTGTATGGATAAACGGTGTCAAGAAGATTAATTAGCAATATTTATCCAAGAAATACGATATATAACAATTTTATTATTTGTACAGTTAACATGATGTGAATTAGTAGTAACTGACTTCCAGCTGAAAAGGTTTCTCTCTCAAGATATAAACATAGCATTATTTAGCAAACAGTGCCATGGGTGATGCCTTTGTTCGGTTAGCATGATGCTAATTTCTAGTTAGATTTGCCGGCATTGCTGGTTGAATAGGTTCTTGAAGCAAAGCAGCCCAGAGTGATGATGCACAAGGCTAATTGGTTGTCATTTGCTTTCATTAGTGCTAAAGGTGCCTCTGTAGTTCCTGGGCACACAGCTTGGAGTAGAACTTTACAAAATGGTACTATTTCTCGGAGCAGTGTTGTCAGTTAGCATGATGCTCACATGGATTATTTCTCAGCGCTGCCTGCTGAATAGGTTCCTGAAGGCGCTATTGTAGTTTTTGTTGAAGGCGGTGTAGATGAGCGGGTTGAAGAAGGAGTTGGAGTATCCGAGCCAGAGGAAGACGCTCTTCCAGATGGGTGGAATGTCGCAGGAGCACAACGGGATGATAAGCTCAGCCAGGAAGAACGGGATCCAGCAGAGCACGAAGACGCCGATCAGGATTCCCACCATCAGCGCGGCACGGCGCTCCTTCTGCTCACGCCAAGTCTCGCCCTCGGGCTGGAACGACACGGCTGCATGACGGATGCTAAACGCCATCTGGGGCTGTTCCGCTGCCTCCTTCACCTGAGGGCCAGGACACAGGAAGGTAAGATGCACTGTACATCCTTTATTATTCTGCACTTTACATCGGGCACAAGGTACCGTACAACTTTCTTTCTTTATAACTCTTGTTTGGAGAACACTTACAGTGATTATATTCTACAAGAAGAAACCAGTACATTGCAATATTGACTCTGTTTGCAAGCAATTAACAGTTTATAGTTAAGCAAAACTCTTGCTTAACTAGAGCAAAGGAAATAATGAATGAAGCAGAACAAATATGCCAGAAAACAATGTAACAATAAATAAAAAGAAAAAAATATATCAGAAGAAGCAGGATGGAAAAAGAAGAAAACATCAGAATTGCATACAAAAGAAAGAAAGAAAGAAAGAAAGAAAGAAAGAATGAAGGAAGGAAGAACCCATAAGGAAATATAATAACAATCATGAGAGAATAAGGTAAGCAAGCAAGAAACAAAGATGATACAGTACGTGATGTTTTTTTCCGACTCCATTTCTTCCACAAAGTTGACACATCACCGCTATCCTTCCAAAGTTTGATAATGTGTTAAAGGCTCCTTCACCTTATTCCAGTTATTTTTTTGTTGTTTTCTTTGCTTGATGCAACCCACTGATTTGTTCCTTCTGAATGGGTAATTTTTTTAATGTGTATGTGAGAAATTTTTGAAGAATGAACAAAAAAATTACATCAGAAAATACAAGACAAAAAAAAAATACATAATATAAGACATGAAATAAATGAGAAATGAAAAATATATGAAAAATGTCAGACGTTTAATAATAATAATAATAATAATAATAATAATAATAATCAGGACAAAATAAAAAACTGAAAGAAAGTAAATATAGGGCGGCGCGGTGGTGTAGTGGTTAGCACTGTCGCCTTGCACCTCCAGGGTCTGGGTTCGATTCCCCGGCCAGGCTCGATTCCCGTCTCTGTGTGCATGGAGTTTGCATGTTCTCCCCGTGCTTGGTGGGTTTCCTCCGGGTACTCCGGTTTCCTCCCACAGTCCAAAGATATGCAGGTTAGGCTAATTGGCGTTCCTAAATTGCCCGTAGTGTGTGATTGGGTGTGTGAGTGTGTGTATGTGTGTGTGCCCTGCGATGGATTGGCACCCTGTCCAGGGTGTACCCCGCCTAGTGCCCGAAGTCTCCTGGGATAGGCTCCAGGTCCCCCGCGACCCTGAACACAGGATTAAGCGGTATAGAAAATGAATGAATGAATGAAAGTAAATATAAAGAAAGAAGGAGAAAATCTATCAGAAATTTGTGACAAAGGAATATGGGAAAAATAAAGAAAATTGTAAAATGGAATAAAAGAAACAAAGAACAATAAATGAACAAACGTATATATCAGAAAATGCAAGAAAGAAAAAGAGAGACATGAAGCAAGAAAATGAATTAAAAAAAACAGGGAAAATATAGAAGTAATATAAGACAAATCTTGATAAATGAAAGAACATAGAGAGAAATACATGGTGCAAAACTAAAAAAGAAAGCAAAAGAATAAATGAAGAAAAGCAAACCAAGATAGGAAGCAATTTTTTTTTTGTTGAAAAACCTGGTTAGCAGTTTGTCTTAGTAACCACGTGCTAGGTATGGCACTAACCTGTTAACTTAGCTTATGTAGAGTTCACTAATGAGGTAATGCACTCCTCACAGTAATGTCACTTGCTAGCTTATTGATTAGCGAGGTAATAAACAATATCGCATCATAGACCCTTCAGAATTTCCCAGCCAGTTCCCAAACCCCAGCCACTGGATGCAGTGACGGTCCCAAGCACAGATAAAATGGGAGGGTTGCGTCAGGAAGGGCATCCGGCGTAAAACCTGTGCCAAGTTGTAGTGCGGACTGGATATTCCGATGTGGCGACCCCTTGTCAGGAGCAGCCGAAAGACCAACAACAACAACAACAACTCAAAACTCACAGTGAATAACAGGATGATTTTTTTGAAGTTTTAAAGTATTGGCACCCCATCTAACAGTGGAAACAGACATCTACTGTATAGGAGAGATTGTACTGTGTAAAAGTGCCCAAAAAAGTCCAAAACCCCTTCAACAGGCTTGCATTTGTCCATGTTGTTACCCAGCTCCAAAATCTTCTCTTAAGCCTAATGACATAAAAAGGGTCTCTGCTTTTCTCCCCATCTCCTTGTGTCTGATCTAAAATGACGCAGAATTTGTCTGAAGCTATTTTATCACGTTTTCCTGTCATGTCTGATTGCAGGAAATGCATCAGGTTCGTCAGATCTGCTCCTCTCCTGAATGATACGATGAACATGAAATGCTCCAGACTCTTTCTGTTTTTTTTTAAATGGAAATGACAGAGAAACAAGCTAAGGGGATTTCCATCAGGATGAATAAAAAGCCGCTGTCACTCCGGCTGTGTATACCTGTGTTTATGGTAAACTGTGTGAAAAGGACTCAACACCATGTACAAGACGCCTTAATGACACATAAATAATAGATAAGGTGTTGATGCGTACAGCGTTTGTCATCTCTGGTTATAATCCTAAAGTGAAACTGTTATTTCTTTCTTATTTATTTATTTATTTTTATTTTTATTTTTTTATAAAAGCTCATTACACACCCCTTTCCCCTGCCTGAATTGCTCAAGCAACAGATATTAGTGTTGTGCAGGAGTAAGAGGAAAAACAGGGAAATAGGAATCAGGCAAGAAATAAACAGAGGTGGAGAGAGAGAGAGAGAGAGAGAGAAATAAATGAGAAAGGATATATAATTATTGTGAGCCAGAAAAGATAGAATGTACCTTTTCTATTTATCTTGTACAAAATGGAAAATCTTGTTTTATTTAATCTAAAAACCCTTAAATAGCAAATAAGAAATGTGAGAATTCATTCAAACCATCAGCAAAAAACCTAACTGTTTCAGAAAGGAAGAACAGTGAAGGAAATGATGGCATTTTAAAATCGTAAAGTAAATTGTGAGAAGAATAAAGAAAGAACGGACAGAAGAAAGGAAACCAGAAAGTAAACAAAAAGAAATCAGAAGACCAAAAATGCAAGAAAGGAAAAAAGAAATATCAGACCATGAAGAAAGAAAGAAAGAAAGAAAGAAGGGAAGAAAATCAGAAAATTGTAGAAAAAGAAAGAAACAAACAATAATAGAATAATCAAGAAAGAAAGTAAGAGAAAGTAAGAATCAGAAAAAAATGGAGAATCATAGAGAAAAAAGGAAAGAAAGAAAATGGGTGTGCTGGCAAAAAGAGGCAAAAAAAAGGAGGAAAGAAGGAAAGGAAGGAATGGATGGACAGGCTAAACAAGAACATAAATGATTTACCGAGAAAGGGTAGAAAGGAGAAAAGATACTGTAAAGTAAGAGCAGAAGAGTGGAGATAACTGCCACATCCTGATTCTCTCAGGATGGCGCCGCGGATGGCTGCCTCAGTGTGGAGCTCTCCATTAGTCTTACTGTTTTTGTTAGTTTGTCCTGTTTTTTGTTTCTCAAACGTAATAACTTATACCAGGGATGAACTGCTGAACGTTCAGCAGGACACATCACACAATTTTCAACCACTTTTTGATTTTTCAAACGTTTTACTGAACATTGTAACCGGCGGAGCAGCTGCGCTGTTTAAATGCTTTAAGAAGCGCAGGCGGGGGAAGAGAGCCGGTGCGCTCGTCAAGCTCCGACAGCGCGGCTTTAGAACTGCGCTGCCGAGTATACATCTGGCGAATCTCCGCTCTCTACCCAACAAAATGGACGAACTTTTCCTGCTCTCCAGGAAAAATAAGGACTTTTCAAACTCTGCCGCGCTGTGTTTCACGGAAACCTGGCTGAATGAAGCCATCCCGGACAACGCGCTACACCTGCCGGGCTTCCAGCTGTTCAGAGCGGATCGCGACACAGAATCAACGGGGAAATCGCGAGGTGGCGGGACATGCTTTTACATCAACGAAAGTTGGTGTACAAATGTGACACCATTGAAGAAGATGTGCTGTCCTGATCTAGAGGCATATTTCATCAACTGCAAGCCTTTCTATTCGCCGCGCGAGTTCACCTCGTTCATTCTTGTGAGTGTGTACATCCCTCCACAAGCGTGTGTGAACGCAGCATTGCAACAGCTGGCTGCTCAGATCACAGACACGGAGCAACAACACCCGGACTCTCTTATAATTATACTTGGGGATTTTAACAAAGCAAACCTCAAACGTGAACTGCCTAAATACAAACAGCACATCACATGCCCCACCAGAGACAAAAATACTTTGGATCACTGCTACACCACAATAAAGGATGCATATCGCTCCGTCCCCAGAGCAGCTTTAGGACTTTCTGACCACTGCCTGGTTCATCTTCTCCCAACCTATAGGCAAAAACTTAAATCTGCTAAGCCTGTAGTAAGGACAGTAAAGAGATGGACCAGTGAAGCAGAACAGGAATTACAGGCCTGTTTTGACTGCACTGATTGGAGTGTTTTTGAAGCTGCTGCCACCAATCTGGACGAGCTCACAGATTCTGTAACATCCTACATCAGTTTCTGTGAGGACATGTGCATCCCTACCAGGACACTTTTAACATATAACAATGACAAACCATGGTTTACAGCAAAGCTCAGACAGCTTCGTCAGGCCAAAGAGGATGCCTACAGGAGTGGGGACAGGATCTTGTACAACCAGGCCAGGAACACACTAACAAGGGCGATCAGAGCAGCTAAGAGGAGCTACTCTAAAAAACTGGAAAACCAGTTTTCGGCAAACGACCCTGCTTCAGTGTGGAAAGGCCTGAAAACCATCACTAACTACAAGACGCCATCCCCCAACTCTGTAGGGAATCAACAACTGGTTGATGACCTGAATGAGTTCTATTGTAGATTTGAAACTCCCAGTCTCACACCACACTCCTGTCCTAACCCTCTTTCTACACCACCATTATCACCTCTGACAACCACCCTCTCTTCCCCCCCTGCACTCCAGGTCTGTGAAAAGGATGTTCGCCAGATCTTTCTGAAACAAAAGAGAAGGAAAGCTCCAGGCCCAGACGGCGTGACACCAGCCTGTCTGAAATCCTGTGCTGACCAGCTGGCGCCCATTTTCACACAGATCTTCAACAGATCACTGGAACAATGTGAAGTGCCTTTGTGCTTTAAACGTTCCACAATCATCCCCATTCCAAAAAAAACTAAAATCACAGGACTTAATGACTACAGACCAGTCGCCCTAACATCTGTGGTCATGAAGTCATTTGAAAGACTGGTGTTGTCCTATCTGAGGGACATCACAGGACCCTTACTGGACCCCCTGCAGTTTGCTTATAGAGCAAACAGGTCTGTTGATGATGCAGTCAACATGGGACTGCACTTCATCCTTCAACATCTGGACAAACCAGGGGCTTATGCAAGGGTCTTGTTCATAGACTTTTCATCAGCTTTTAATACGATCATCCCAGCACTGCTTCAGACCAAATTAAACCAGCTCTCTGTTCCTAGCTCTATCTGTCACTGGATCACCAGCTTTCTGACAGACAGGCAGCAGCTAGTGAAACTGGGAAAATTCATATCTAACAGTCACACCACCAATACTGGAGCCCCTCAGGGATGCGTTCTCTCCCCACTGCTCTTCTCCATCTACACCAACGACTGCACCTCCACAGACCCCACTGTCAAGCTCCTGAAATTTGCAGATGACACTACAATCATCGGCCTCATCCAGGACGGTGACGAGTCTGCATACAGAAGGGAGGTCAAGCAGTTGGCTGTCTGGTGCAGTCACAACAACCTGGAGCTAAACACGCTCAAAACAGTGGAGATGATCGTGGACTTCAGGAGAAACCCACCTGCACTTCCCCCACTCACCATCATGAACAGCACTGTGACGGCAGTGGAGTCATTCCGGTTCCTGGGCACGACCATCTCTCAGGACCTGAAGTGGGACATTCACATTGACTCCATTGTTAAAAAGGCCCACCAGAGGTTGTATTTCCTTCGCCAGCTGAAGAAATTCAACCTGCCACAGGAGCTGCTCACACAGTTCTACTCAGCCGTCATTGAATCCGTCCTGTGCACTTCAATAACTGTCTGGTTTGGCTCAGCTACGAAAGCAGACATCAGAAGACTACAAAGGACGGTTCGGACTGCTGAAAGAATTATTGGCACTCCCCTGCCCACGCTGCAAGAACTGTATATATCCAGAGTGAAGAAAAGGGCACGGAATATCACTTTGGACCCCTCACACCCAAGCCACCTTCTTTTTGAACTTTTGCCATCGGGTCGACGCTACAGAGCACCGAACACCAGGACAGTCAGGCATAAGAACAGTTTTTCCCCCAGGCAATCTACCTCCTTAACAGATAAACATCATTCAAACGGTCAATAAATATATGTGCAATATTGTGTACAACACCACTGTGCAATATACTGTATAATACCACAGACTTCAGATATTGATGTAACTTATTTAAAAGTATCTCACATCGTACTCCATTTGATGTCAACCATTTAAAATTTTTTTATTTTTTTTTTTATTTATTTATTTATTTATTTATTTTTTTTTTTTGCGTCATGCTGTTTTTGTCTTGTCATTTGTATTTTTTGTTCTGGAAGCTCCGTCACTAAAACAAATTCCTTGTACGTGCAAGCGTACTTGGCAATAAAACTCTTTCTGATTCTGATTCTGATTCTGATTCTTTCTGATTCTGATAAACTGAAAGAAGAATGAAGAAAGCAAGAAAATGGGCTTAAGATGGATGAATGAGAAGAAAGAAAGTAAGTAACGGAAGAATGGTTAAGTGGAGTGAGAGAAAGAGGCAAAAGTAAAAAAAATGGAGCCAAAGTCAAGTTAAATCTGGGACAGAGAGAGAGCTAATAGAGAAGAAGTAAGGGCAGAGATAATAAAAGATGGCTCGAGAGACAGAATGAGAGAGCGACAGGGCTGAAGCCTGACTCTAGTGTGACGGTACTGGATGGTTGTTCAGGTGTGAGACTCCGGGAGCGCTGCGGAGAAGCTTTTACCCTCCGTCGCTCGGCCGGACGTGCGTCCTTTCTCAGTATGAGTCACTTTAACACTTTCGCCTTGTTATTTTCACACAAAATGAGCCGAGGCAGACGTGACATGCTAGCGTTACGACGCGTGAAGACCCGCAATGAGGGCCACATTATCCTCGTCTGAAAAAAGAAAAACGCCTGCCTTGAAATTTTTTTTATTCTAGTGAAGCGCTCCTGCTGAGAATAATTGGCTTCTTTTTTTTTCTGTTCAGCAGGCAATCAAGCACCTTCCTTTTTTACAGCGTGAGATCGTCTCGCTAGCATCAACACGGACATGAGCAGCGGGAGCTAGCCAGACTGTTAACGGTGTTACAGGTTTCTATTAGCACACTGCTGTTTCTATAGTAACGGCTCATTCACAGAAACAGATTAAAGAATGTGTGCTATTGACATTAGCGGTCCAGCTGCAGCTTCTCTGGCATCGCTTTGGGGTTTCTCAGAAACGTGATGATTACGTACCGAAGCGAACAGCTGATGTAACTCTAGGCGGACAAAAAGTACCACTTGTTGTTTAGTGAATTGCTGTGATGTAAGAGGAACAAAACGCTTCAGGACCTGATGTTATAAGAAATGGATTGACTTTGGTGTGATAATGATGAGAATTTACTGCTTAAGGAAAGAAAGAAAATGAATAGAGACTTTAAAAATTCACGAGAGGAAAAAATATTTTTTTTAAATATGAGGAAAGAAAAAAAGGGAAATATGAAGCAAGAAAATTTATTAAAAAATATGAAATATCAGAAAATCAAGAAGAAAAACACATAAGAAAGCAAATATGTCAGAAAAGTATGACAGAAAGAATGAAGGAAGGAAGACAGGAAAATCAAAAATATCAGAAAATAAAGAAAAAAAAGAAAGAAAATAGAAACTGAGGAAAATAACAAGAGAAAAATAAATGCAAATACAAAAAAATTAAAGAAACAAGGAAAAAGGAAAGAGAGACATGAAGGAAGACATGAAATAAGACACATTTTATGAAATATAAGAAATAAATAATCTGTCAAAAGAACAGAACTAGAAAGAAATACATGAATACATGAAAGAAGGAAAAATTCTGGTTAAAGAAGTGCAGCTGGTTAGCTAACCTGCTAGCTTTATACTCCTTATCTTATGTAGCGCCCCTAATGAACTGGTGCTGATTAGCGAGCTAGTAAATGTTAGCGCCTCACCGACAACAGCAGCTTCCTGTGGCATTTGCATCTTAACCAATCCAAATGTCCCTCTGTGTGTGTGTGTGTGTGTGTGTGCACGTTCATGCGTATGTGTTTGTTGTCCTCTGTCTTTTCATCTCGTCCTGTTTTCATTTCACTGTCATTTCCTTCATGGTCCGCCTACAAAGCAAAAACTCCTGCTCTATAAAAAACACTATGTTTTTTTTTTTTTTTACAAAATAACTGTTCGTGACCTTTAAAATGCAGGCTGCAAAACTCAGCTACATCGCTACTAAACTGTGTGTGTGTGTGTGTGTTTGATGTTTCTTATTTTCATAAAATCTAAAGAGAGACACCTGCAATGCTCCAGTCAGCCAGTCGGGGGCACCAGACTGGGAGGCAACGATGACTCAAAAACTCTGTAAAGCCGTGGTGAGAAAAAAAAGCGTTTCAACACGTCAAAGCGTGAAGCTGACTGGCCACGTCAGCAGAAGAGCGCTCGGATGCTGCAGTGTTGGCATTTGTGCGATCCCGTCAACCGTGCGGTTTTGTTGGATGATCCCAGGATTCGAACTGGGAATACACTGCAGACGCCGTGAATCCACAGGGGTGCTCAATATCCTTTTTAATTAAAAATTATATTATGGAGCTTATCAATGCCATTTGAATTAAGTTCTTTCCAACAAGCTTTAATATTCCTTTATTAGCGCAGAAAAGAAAGCAGCGCATTTCAGACATGTCCTGGCTCATCAGCTTCCTTTGGCATGGACAGGGCCATTGAGGACATTTTTTCCCCTCTGCACACTTTCTTTAATGCTGACATTGACCAGAGAATCACAATTAGGAGCTGGTGTGTGTGTGTGTGTTTGTGCAAGGTACATAAGGTACAAACTAAATGCTAATTCCATCCTTTCATGATGGTGTGTGTTTTTCTTGAATGCAAAATGAGAAATCCTATTAGAGCAGTGAAAGTGTGTGTGTTGTGGCTAAATAACAAGCGCTACAATATCCAGAGGCTAATTGCAAACCTGAGTTTGGAACACCAATTATTATTATGATTTTAGTTTGTTTGTATTATCCTTACACTGTTCAGTGTTTTAGTAGTCCTGTTCCTGTCATAATTGGTTTAAAAAAATGTGGCGAATATAAACATAATAAAGTAAATACGAGGGGCCTTTAAGTCAAACCAGGTCTTTACATCATGGTGCACCTACAGTACAGTATAGTGATGAGACTCTTAGCTGCACTAAAACAATCAAACAGTGCAAAGAAGGCTGTATGTCTATGAACGACGATCCCGGCCGAGGTTGCTCGAAGCCCACAGTCATGTGAACATTCGGCAGTTGGGATGCCTGATCCTTGAAAATCGAAAGGGCAAATTTGCAGAAGAGATGCCTCTGTCTGTGTGAACTATACACACAATTATTCACCAGCACCACTTCCACATTACATAAACTCGGCTGGGAGATATTGCCACATCATCCATACAGTTCTGACCTCGCTCCAAGCCATTTCCACATGTTTTGGCCCATTAAGGGGTTTCTTGAGAGGCCAGAGTTTCAGACGTGAAGCAGGTATTTTGCTCATGGCTCTGGCGTACTGATAAAACATTCTACCTTGATGGTATCCAAGCACAAGTGCATTAGTGTTGCAGGGGATTATATAGAGGAATAAAGGTATGTTATTCTGTACAATCAAAAGTCCAGATTTGACTTGAACACCCCTCATATATTCAATGTTTAATTTCGTTTGGTCTTACCTCGATAATCTCCGCCATCGGCATGATGGTATTGGTCTTGCGTGATCCGATGCGAAATTTCGCAGCCTTGTAAATTTTCCAGTACACAAACAGGACGACGCAGAGAGGCAGATAAAAAGCGCCGAAGGTGGAGAACACCGTGTATGAAGGTTCCTGGCTGACCTGACATGCCAGATCCTCCTCGGAATACGTCTCTCCCCATCCGAAGAGTGGCGACAAAGATATGACAGACGAGAGCAGCCACGTTAGTCCGATCATCACGTTGGAGATCCTTTTCCTTGTCTTTAGCGTATATTCGAGGTGCCGTGTGATGGACCAATAGCGGTCAAGCGCAATGGCGGTCACGTTCCAGATGCTGGCTGTGCAGCACAGGACATCACAAGAAATCCAAACTTGGCAAAGCGCTTTCCCAAGGATCCACTTGCGGCCGTAAAGTTCTCGGACGAGGCTCAGTGGCATCACCAGCCCAGCAACCATCACATCTGAGATGGCCATCGAAGCCACCAGGTTGTGAGGGACACGGTGGAATGTTCGGACTCTCAAAATGGTCACCAAGATGAGAAGGTTCCAAATGAACGTAGCCACCACGAGCATGGCTAAAAGTGTAAGTGTGAGGACGCTGAACACGGAGAACGGACGGTATAAGTTTCCTGGTTCTGGTCTGCTGGTCAGATTCGATAAAAAAGTGCTGACATTGAGATAAGGCATGTTGGCCATCAGGGGACTAGCGGACTAGCATTAGAAATTATTTAGCGATGTTCAGGTGAATCAGGTCTGTGGAATCTCAGAGTCTGAGCCTTGTGAATAAACATTGCTTTAATTGTGGTGTTAAACTTTTTAGTTCGAGATTTGAGATCCAGCTAATATTAAAGTTTGTGTTCCAAAGATTCTTTAAGGTATCATGACCCCCATGACATGGTGGTGGCAGTTCTCAATTGTGTTTTTGGACAGGATGTGAAAGTAAGGTTGATAAGCGCTTGACATTTTGACCTTGTAAATTATTAGCATTTGAAATAGTGCTAAGATTAGATTAGCAGTCAAAATTTTAGCTGTAATAGCTATAGTTTAAAAAGTACGGGTCAAGTCAGTAAACTTTCTGCTATCTGTGGAGTACACATGGCTGTATTTATCAGAAAGTTTTCCTGCTGTATCTCGCTAGACATGAGATTAGCATGAACATCCATCAAGTACTCAGTAACTCAGAATTGAGTTGTTGAAATTTGGAATCGAGTTTGCTCTAAAAGTGTGTGCGGATTAGCATATTAGCATGGAAAAGTTAACTACTGACCGAGACCATACTTCCTTATGATTTTTTCTACTTGCACCTAATCTTATTGCTGTTAAAATTGACCTTAAATTAGCAGTTCTTCATGTTTAGTTTAAGTGAAATAGTTTCCAGAAACCAAAGCTTTAACATACATTACTTAGCATAAAAGATTCAGTAGCATGGGATATTGATTTAATTAGCTGATTATAACTTACATATTGAAAATGAAGGTCGAATTAAACTACTGTAGCATTAGAAAGTCTAAACTTTAAAGTTAGCGTGAGTCACATGATCGTAGTCCTTACAAACGACCTGTTGGCTTTAATGCATCCTGCTCCCCTTTTTTGGCAGCGAGGTTTTACGACTCCGTATCAACGCTCGCTGCTGTAATTCCAGCTGCTTTCAGGCTGATTAAAGACAGCAATCCCACGACGCTCATGCATGGCCGGAGGTTGGAAGTTTTGATCTCGTCTGATTTATTCCTGGCCGTCAGCCGGTGGTCGAAAAGAAACATCCTGAAAGACAAGAAAAACAGAATTGAATAACAAAAAGAATAAATCACTCGCTCCTCCACAGCAAGACCTGATGAAATTTTTAAACAGAGGTGCCGCACGCTTGCACGTTTGCCAAAAATACCCCACAGTCCTGACATCTTTGTCTGCTCGGAGGTTCGCAAGTTCTCCACGAGCAAAATGTGTCTGAGAGGGAAAAAAACAAACAAAAAAATATGGATAAGAGCCAAGCTGATGGAGAAGGAGACAGAGATGGCTCGCTGTCAGACGGGCCTGTGTGACTTTTATGTGCGAATAACAAGCCAGGAAGATGCCCGGACGCGTCCCCTGTCCAACCTCTGAGACTTTGTCACCGGATTGGACGGATAGAGGTATCATCGTCACGCCCGCATTGACTGTTCTACTTAAAAGAGGTGTGGGTGGGAAAGGATTCACACTATCACACTAGGCTATTTATGGAGCACCACATGCTCAGGCAAGACTTTCAGCCTCTATACTCCTCTACAGAAGTCGATTTTTCTTTTAATTACATCTGAGGCAGGACGGTTTAGAGATTACAGCTGTGACAGCTGTTCTAACATCTCTAACATCACCAGAGGCTGATTGTTACACGATTCTGCTGCATAATGATCCTTAAGCACCTTTCGCTAGCTTGAGGCACTTTGCATCGTCTTCTGCTGACACAAGCACACACACACACACACACAAGATGTCTAGTTAGGTTCTAACCTGTCCACAAATTATGTCCCGTCTTTGCTGGAATAGAGGTCCTGGATCTGATGCTGTCAAATGAACCCTGAGAAAATTAAGAGGCAAGGGGTAAGAGAGGATTATTTATAGCTGTATTTATTATGTATTAAATTGAATCGAAGATAGTGTTTTTAAAGGAAAGAGCTGCCTGGAAATGAGGAATGAGTACTATATAGATTTTTTTTTCTTGGAATTTATTAATTTTTTTTCAATAGCAATAAACCTTGTATCGATTCCATGGGAACACTAACACAAAAGATTCTAAAATCAATAATGACGAAACGCCAGAATGAGCTCGGCGCATAAGCAGGGCAGGGTTTAAAGAGACCCCTTTTCACCTCCCGCCATCCTCCACGCTCAATGACTCACAAGCGTGTCTCATGCAATAACCCCCCAAGCTGCTGAAGCAAGGAAGGGTTCTCATCGCTCCGTCGCTCGTTCGTCAGAAATCAGTGAAGAGACGCTCTAGAGGTTAAGAGTAAAGAAACGACAGAGCATGAAAAAGATGAAAACTAATAAGATGTGTGAGATGTATAAATGCAAATACGAGCGCTTGCATTTGTTTTTTTGTTTTGTTTTTGCTATAGTACGGCTTTGATGCAAAAGTTTGCACACCTCCGCTCATTGAACTTGACTAGTCTTATTATCTATGAGAGTGTCATAGATTTCCTGATGAAGGGTCACGGTATCTTTACAATTGGATCCTCCTAAACAAATCATTAAAAAGTTTAACTGCAGGAAGAATTAATACCTCAAAGATATATCAATCAGATATATAACAATATACTATCTATAATCAGATAGATCAACCAATATACTGTAATACTTAATGGAAAATTTAAAGTTCTTGCTTATCCTTCAATATCGTATGGGAAAACATCTGTGATTAAAACCAGTACTATAATGGCTTAAGTATAGATTTTTAGACAAAAGCAATATACAGTGGAATCTTGAATTATGAGCATAATTCGTTCTGGAAGCGGGCTCGTATTCCAAAACACAAAGCTAATTTTCGCTTAAGAAATAATGGAAACTCAAATGATTTGTTCTACAGCCCAAAATAAAAAATACATAAAAATAATTTACACAAAATATAACGTAAAAATAAGAAAAATTAACCTGCACTTTACCTTTAAAAAAAAAAGTTAAAATAAATTCCGACATAAGTGTTTCCGTTTATGCGCACAGGTGCTGTGTGTGTGTGAAGCTAAAGTAAGAAGAAGAAGTAAGAAGTCCCTACCTTCTCCCCCTTCTCATCTTACACAGTAAACTTTTCTCCTCTCTTATTTGAATTTCACACACACACACACACACACATTAACATTAACAGAAAGACTGACTGTTTTATCTGAAAAATTAGCAAGGAACTTCGCTAATGACAGGCTGAAACAGAGAGGGAGAAAATGGGCCTTTAACCTCTCTAATGAGACTTTCTTTTCCTTTACACGTGCACACAGTGCACACGCGCTGTACACACATGCATACAGACACAAAATAAAATGTTTTTTATGTACACACACATGGTGATAGTGTTATAGTAAACAGTACACGTGTGCACGGATGTTGATTATACCAGTAAGAGACGCGCACTAAGACCCAGCAGGGGAGATGATTACCCGCAATTCTGCAGCACAAGAGAGAGAAAATGCTTGTATGACTCGACCTCAGTGCAGCTTTTGATCATAGTAGTATTCTTCACAGATTAGAAAATGTAGTAGGAATTAAGGGTTCAGCTCTCTCCTGGCTCAGATCCTATTGGACTGATCGTTATCAGTATGTAGAATTAAATGGTGATTATTCTGCATGTTCTCTTGTGGAGTTTGGCGTTCCACAGGGTTCAGTTTTAGGCCCACTGCTTTTTTCCCTTTACATGCTTCCTCTGGGCAACATAATCCGTAAGCATGGTATTAGTTTTCATTGTTATGCTGACGACACACAGTTATATGTGTCAGCAAAACCTGATGAGAAAAACCAGCTTACTAAAGTTGAGCAATGTGTGCAGGACATAAGAAATTGGATGCTAATTAACTTCCTTCTGCTTAAGTTCTAGTCATAGGACTGCATACAGCTAGGAGTAAAATTTTAGATCACACTGTGATTTTAAATGGCCTTTCTGTTACATCAAGTGCAACAGTAAAAGACCTCTGCGTGATTATAGATTCCAGCCTTTCATTTGAAGCTCATGTAGATAATATTACCAGGATAACTACAGCTGGGGGCAGAGCTTTTTCTTACAAGGAAAATTTTCAATTCACTGTTGATTGTTGAACCTTTTTCACAGATGTTTTCACAGATAATGTTCCAGTGCTGAACCTTGAGAATCCCAGAAATGAAAATGAAAATAAATTTTCCAGCTGATGGTCGACTTTTGAACTGTTTTCTCTGTCGGTGATTGAGGATGTTTCCGTTCCAAACTCTTCCGTTTACTCTCAGACTCGTAGTGATGAATCTGTGTCTTGTCACCATTAGGCCTTGTTCACACGGGCGTTAAAATCGACCATTTTTCTGCCGTTCGTAGCGTCCGGTGACCGCGGATGAAGCGCAGAGGGTTTTCTACACATAGGAGACAATGACGGTGTTCACACGGGCTTTGGTGACGTGCGTTTGTCCGACTGCGCGTTTATACAGTTTTAAAAAAACGTTGCATGCAGCTTTTTCTTGCCGTTCAAATCCCAACGAACGCAAGGAAACCGTGTCTAGTTCGTTTTCTCCGTGTCCATTTTATGCTTCGGAGGACCGGATATATCCCATGATCCTACATGCTATACAGAGGGAAATGGGGGAAAAAGGCAAAAATAAAATGCTTACGTTGTGCAGTCAGAGGGTGAACCCAGTAGTGGCGGCGATTTCTTTCTCTCCCTACGTCGCCGTATAATTAAAAAAAATATTTTTATATATTATATAAAATATAATAATTAAATTAAAATTTTTAAAACAATAAGATTAATGTCTAATATAGCAAAATGGTCCATATTAAAAGGAGGCATGTCAAATAAAATGACAAGGGCTTTCATATCCAGTTCCCGACACACTGCCCCCCACAGGTTAAACACACAAACTACAATTTGGGCTGCAGGCTGTCGTTAGACAGAGACAAACGAACGCCAGTGTAGAAGTCAATCGAGCGGCACTACAAAACGCAACATAAACGTATAGGACGTTCTGAGCTCGTTCGTTTATCCAAAAATTTAACGCCCGTGTGAACAAGGCCTTAATGATTCGCTTTAAGAAACTTTCACCTTCCTCAGAGTATTGCTTTAAATGTTGTTTAGATAATCAAACGCTTCTCTTCTGTGAGCTGTTTTAACACCAGGCACACCCTCAGACCACAAAAAAAGCACAAATCACTGGACACCGCTCTTCTTTCATGCTATCATTCTTTCTCGCACCGCAGTTATAAATGAACTAATAAAACACGTTCACACCTGCACAGCAATACCTGGGATACTGGAGCCGTGAACGGAAAACAGTTTTAACATAACAAATAAATGTTATAGTGTTGGATCATCAATATATAGCATGGATAGTCCGTGTTAAGTATAAAGTACAAACCGGCTTCACACTCAATCTTCAGCAGGAGAAACTCTGTTTGTAGGTTAGCTCTTAGACTCAGCACAATTATATCCAGTACACACCCCTCTACCTCCATGGTCGTTCCTGATTGTTATTTCTTTTTACACTGTAAAGCAATACTGAAGGTGTTTATCCAAAATACACAGTAATCTCCTTTGAACAGTTGACATTGAGATGTATATCTGCTACTTATCCTCTGTAAATCCTTCATACCGGCTCTAATCTGAGGTGCTGGTTGTTAATTGGTGATTTCTGAGGCTGGTAACTTTAAATGAACTTCTCCTCTGTAGCAGAGGTCAGTTTTGGTCTTGCTTTCCTGGGAAGGTCATCATGAGAGCCAGTTTCATCATGGGTTTTGTAAATGCACTCGACACAAGACTTGCAAGAACTGGTATAGAAAGATTGACCTTTATTTTTTTAAATAACAACCGGATGTTGTTTTTTAATTACCCAATGCTGTATGTGTTATTATTATTATTATTATTATTATTATTATTATTATTATAAAAAACAATTTTTAATCCAGTATTGTAAAAAAAAATTTATGCACAAAAATAAATACAAACTTGTATCCAAAATTGAGGAAACTGTAAAAGCAAAGTGTGTGTAGGCTTTTTTTAAATGTATTTTTTAACACGCTTCGCTTTTAATTCACTGTTTGTGGAACATGATGAAATAATAGGATTAGTTCCCAGCTTCCCATGGTTTGAAGGATAATCTAACCATGCTCAATTTAGGAAAGGTATGAAATCTTCACTACACGCTCAACTTCAGCTCTGAAAGCAGCATCACAAGGTCGTGCACTACTAAGCTGATGCCACGCTACAGAAATACCCACTCCTGGATGAATTTTTGGTTTTAGACCCTTTTTTGACATCTCTCTTCAATTCCCAGCTAAACACTCTGTTAACACCACACACCCAGACGAGACAGGAACAGGACTCCTACGCTACCTGCTCATTAACGCACTCTGGTTGTTTCGTGTTCAGGGACTCCAGGTGATTTAACAAGCTGAGATGGATTATTGACCCGACCCGAAGGTCCAGTTCCCAGGGCTCTTCTGATTGGACGACAAGGCTCAAGGACTCCGGGGAGAAAAATAGGAGTACAGAGATGAATGAAACGCTGGGTGCAGAAGGGGGGGGGGGAGAGATAGAAAGTTACATGAAGAGTAAAAAAACAGAGAGAGAGAGAGAAAGGAGGAAAGCTGAGAGTTTCTGTATCGATGTTCAGGTGCCCTCTGAAGTGTATTAAGTTAGTGCAGAGTAAGGGAACAGAGCAAAGCCTCAGATCGATGAGGTGACGGCATGAGCGCTGTGTCTTATTGAGCTGATTTCGATTACAGTAAGGACTTTGCTGGAAAATGTGTTCAAATGTTTATCCGGTGCGTTCGGTCTATTGTGTGTGTGTGTGTGTGTGTGTGTGTGTGTGTGTGTGTGTGTGTGTGTGTGAGATGCATGTTTTCTTCTGTGTGAGGAAACATTCGGATTGGATTCCCCGAGACAGGAACACGCAATCCTGGAGAGAAATTTTGTCAGAAAAAGGTTGCGTCTCAGTGTCGTATTTATCTCCACATACTGTGTTTATATCAGGAGTCTAGCTGAAGAGACTTCCAGTATTTCCTGGACGTAATGTAACGCTGCTCAAGCGCTGATCACAAAAGATGGGGAACCTGTTATTACAAAGTCACTACTTTTAGATGGTTACTTGTAAACAAAGGAAAGAGTATAAAAACTCTTCAGATACGGCTTGTACATTACACATATACATCACGCTTCATAAAACAATTGAATCCAGAGTAGGTTGTCTGGTTTGAAAAAGTAGAAAATGCAATATTTCCCAGTTTCTGACGCCACTCAGACGCCGCAAATCCCGGATTTCTCTAAATTCTGATTTGGTCGGCATCCACAGCGGTGCGGCCGCAAATTCACAGGTTTCTGTAGTAACAGGGACTTGTGCAGCGAACACGCTACATATACAGGTTAAGAAGCATGCTTAGTCATCGATATGGTGACATTTGCAGTATATTTAACTTTTAAGGAAGAAGACACCAGTGTCAATACTGTGTAGAAGCACAGTATTAGTGCTGAGTTAATTTTTTTATGTTCCACATATTATACAGAAAATGTGTGTGCCAAAGACGCTACTTATACTTATACTACTTAAATAGTTTATGCAACATGGAAGTGACGATCTTGCCTCCCTAAAAATTTTAAGTTGTTAACTTCAGCTGTTTTGAAGAGATGATTTTACTGTATATGAGCCCCAAAAACGGTTATTTATATACTCAGCAAAAAAACAAATCTTCATTGTAAAGGGTTTAAACAATGTTTTCCATGCATGTTCAATGAACCATAATCAATTAATTAACATGCACCTGTGGAATGGTCGTTAAGACCTTAACAGCTTACAGAAAGTAGGCATTTAAGGTCACAGTTCTAAAAACGCAGGACACTAAAGAGACTTGTCTACCGACTGTGAAAAACACCCAAAGAAAGATGCCCAGGGCATCTGCGTGAACGTGCATTAGGCATGCTGCAGGGAGGCATGAGGACTGCTGATGTGGCTATAGGGCAATAAATCGCCATGTCCGCACTGTGAGACGCCTAAGACGGCGCTACAGGGAGACAGGAAGGACAGTTGATCATCCTCGCAGTGGAAGACCACGTGTAACAACACCTGCACAGGATGGGTACATCCGAAAATCACACCTGCGTTGTAGCGCAGCCACACAAAAGGGACACCTTCAACAACAGGAAAATGGTCTTGGAGCTAATGCTGCTCACCTGTGGCCGAAGGTGTGCCCTAGCGGTTTCTCTTCCCCCATTGACAGTGGTTTGGTCACCGGGCAAGTTCCCGCGCATGCGCGATCGCAATGCAAGGGAACCCGGAAGTGACGTGGGTCACGTGTGCCGGCATAAAGCCGGAACAGGCGAGGAAGACGGCACGGAGAGATGAGGACAGCGCGCTGCATGTTTTTCGAAGCTGAGAGCCTGTTTGCGGATTACCTTGCGATAATTTCATTCAGGACCCAGCTCCTTCCGTTTCTCGATCTCCCAGACCTACCATCGTCATCTGGTGAGATCGAACCATCTCTCCAACTCACCATTTTCATACCTATTGCCGTTTTTCAGACACTGGACTATCATACACACACTCACACACCCGCATACATCCCGCACACACCATTTATATTTGTATTATATTTGTATATATTGGTTTTGGTGCACCTTGTTTGTTTATTTATCTGTTTGTCACTGTATAATACACTTGGTTTGATTTATTACAATTGTTTTGTGTCACGTCGTATTTTGTCCTGCCGCGATTACGCAATACCGGAAGTAGTGTTTAACAGCCCATATTTAGATTCCCGAATCCGTTCTTTTGAAAACAAACGGTTTAATAATAATCCAAGCGTTACAGCGTGACAGGTACAGGATGGCCACAACAACTGCCCGAGTCACACCAGGAACACACAATCCTTCCATCTCACAGCAAGAACTGACAAATCTGGTCCAGTCCATGAGGAGGAGATGCACTGCAGTACTTCAAGCAGCTGGTGGCCACCAGATACTGACTGCTACTGACTGATTTTGAGCCTCCCTTCATTCAGGGACACATTGGGAAACATTTTTACTTTTTGTCTTATGGTGTTGACTCTTTTAGTGTTCATACAAATATTTACACATTAAGTTTATTGAAAGTAATAACAGTTTTTTTTTAATAACAGTATATTTCCTTATGAGTATTGATACTAAAATTAAAATTGTTGCTTAAATAGTTTTTTGGTAAAATCTTAAAGAGCAAAAACTCTGTAGTGTCCGTAATCATGTCAAATTCATGTTGCAATATCTTAACAATTTAGTATTTTAGAATAATACACTTTTTCAGGTTTATGTCTTTTCATGTAAAAACTAAATCGGCCAAGTGTCATCTAAATGAAAATTAAGATCGTTGAAAGATTTGAACAAAAAAAATAACAGACACTACATACATACTGTAAAAGGGCATCAACCTGTATTTGGCAAATGTGTTTTTTTTATCTGATAAAAAAAATAAATGTTTATGCATGTTTAAAAAAAAATTGAAGCATCGATTGGGAGATAAGAAGTTTTAAGTATTATGAAATTGTAAAATTGTTACTGTATATGATCCTATCTGAAAATTCTCTTTTTCACCTAGGTGAGAAACTTTTATTAACAATACCATGTTTTGGTAAAGCTTATTCCTTGAGGTTTCTCTCCAGGTTTAACTCTTACGGTTTTGACAGAGTGAAAACTCATTCTGGTGAGGAAACGACTGTTTATAGCTGCTATAACATAATCGAGAACAGAACCTTGTTTTGACATTAACACAAACATTAACATAATTAACTTAATGTTTGTTAACATTAAATGGATTAAAAAATAGATGTTCTTTGAAAATGAGATATAAGAGAGAAAGAACAGTTCAGGAATTTGTTGTTATAATAAATTATTTAGGGAGGCATGGTGGTGTAGTGGT
Organism: Channallabes apus; assembly: GCA_030522415.1. NCBI lineage: Eukaryota > Metazoa > Chordata > Actinopteri > Siluriformes > Clariidae > Channallabes > Channallabes apus. The sequence goes on from CM060108.1 coordinate 7,673,828, forward strand.
TAGCACTGTCGCCTTGCACCTCCAGGGTCCGGGTTCGATTCCCGGCCAGGCTCGATACCCGTCTCTGTGTGCATGGAGTTTGCATGTTCTCCCCGTGCTTGGTGGGTTTCCTCCGGGTACTCCGGTTTCCTCCCATAGTCCAAAGATATGCAGATTAGGCTAATTGGCGTTCCCAAATTGACCATAGTGTGTGAATGAGAGTGTGTGTGTGCTCTGCGATGGATTGGCACGCTGTCCAGGGTGTACCCTGCCTCGTGCCCAGAGTCTCCTGGGATAGGCTCCAGGTCCCCGCGACCCTAAATACAGGTTAAAGCGGTATAGAAGATGAATGAATGAATGAATGTATATATTCATGTTTTTTTTTATTTTATTTTGTGCAAGAATTAGTGAAGACATTCTGGGGCATTACGGGTCACAAGAATGTTATCAAGTGCGCTAGCAAGAAGAAAATGGAGCTGCTTTCAGTTTCGTTTTTTAAAGCAGCCGGTGCCGACAGGAATCATAAATGAAGGTTAAGTGAGTTTTAATGTCTATTTATTTCATATTTTAAGTCATTTACAATTTTTATTGTATATTTTGATTGTTGATTTATATGCAAAAATGTGATTACAGTGTTGGAAATCGGTAATATTGGTAATATTTTTTGGGTGGCTGGAACAGATTATCTGCATTTCCATAAGAACTCTCCTCCGGAACAGCGTTCCATGTGCTTGATAGACAATAATTGTATAAGGAGATGTTCAGAAATTAGTCAATTCTTTACATGAGCCACTGGGACTCATGTATTAGAAGAAGGACATTTTCGAAAATGAAGTTGATTAACCTCACAGAGCGTTCTTTGGTATTGTGACCACATGGATTGAAATACAGTTATTTGGTACAGAAGGATAACTGAATCTTCTTTATATTTGGTTTAAAAGTCAGGAGCAGAAATATCATCTTAATAATAATAAAAATTATAAAAATAATGCCAATCCCAATACTGAAAGATTTCACCGAAAAACTTTTACAAAATTCAAGGCATTCTTTGAGAGTCAGAGGATTCAGTAAGCTGAGTCGAGCGGACATTTTTTTTGACAGAGCGAAGTCTTTGAAAATTTACCTCTCGTACCAGAGAAGAGCTTTCCCAGATACAGATGTCAAGCTGACCGTGAAATAAGCCAAGAACTCAGTGAAGCAGTGAAGCTGAGTCGAGTACGACACCCTGGAAATGTATCTCACAATACATACTGTACTGAGCTTAAGTCATGTATGAGAAACAAGAGACAGGAAGTGAAGAATTGGGGATAGAAAATCTGCGACACCATGACCGGGGACCAGAGCACAAGCTTTCAGTTACATAAATCTGAACCATGGCACATAATGTAGGACTGGTTTCAGTAGTATAGAACCTCCTGCACTTCCACAAAAAAAAATCTTCAGGTCTGAAAAATATCACTAGCATAAAATCATATATTTTTTAGACTGTATAGAAAAGACACTCTAGTGGTGGCACTCTACAGTAGTAGTTAACATGGCCACCTTGTACCTACAGTACAGGATCCGGGTTTGATTCCATAGATTGCATAGAATTAGCATGTTCTCCTGTGCTTGCTAGGTTTCCTCCGGGTACTCAGTTTTCCTCCCACAGTCCAAAGACATGGAGGTTAGGCTAACTGGCGTTCCAAAATTGCCCGTAGCATGTAAATTTCTACTGGTGGTCCCACCAGAATAAATGCAATGGTCACCATTGGTCTTCTTGCTTCTTGGACTACAGAGGCTCTTGCATGGATGGATGGTACTATTGTACTGTATGTATGTAACGTTAATTTAATACCACAGTGTATGTTAATAATATATAATAAAATCTTAATATAACATACACTACCGTTCAAAAGTTTGGGATCACTTGCAAATTTCTTTGTTTTTGTTTAGTGATTTATTTTCTACATTCTACAACAATACTGGGGATTTCAAAACTATAAAATAACACATATGGAATTAGGTAATTACGTAACAACAATAACAAAAACACCAGTTAGTTGTTATTGTAAGACACAGAGGTCGGCCTTTCTGTAATAGTTCCTGCAAGAACAGTATTGTGTCAAGTGCATTTGCAAAATCCGTCCAGCACCATAATGAAACTGTCTCTCATGAAGGCCGTCCCAGGAGGACGAGACCAAAACCTCCCTCTGCTGCAGACGAGAAGTTCATTTAGAGTTATCAGCCTGAAAAATGACCAATTAACAGCAGCTCAGATTAGAGGCGTTATGAAGTCTTTACAGAGCAGAAGTAGCAGAAACATCTCAATATCAACTGTTCAAAGGAGATTCATGCAGTTTTTGGACGCCTTCAGCAAAACTTTACAATGTAGAAAGAAATAAACATCAGGAACCATCATGGAGTTAGAAAGTGTTCTAAAACTTTTGAACGGTAGTGTATGTACTAAACCAAACTAGTATTGTGTACTAACATACCTTATATGGTATAGTGTAGCTTAGGTTTTTATTTTTAAGAAGACTTCAAAACAAACTTCTTTCACATGATCATTATGGGGTATTGTTTGTAGAATTTTGAGGAAAATAATGAATTTAATCCATTTTGGAATGCAAATGGAAAAAGTGAAGCGCTGTGAATAATTTCCTGATGCACTGTACGATTTACAGTAGTACGTCAGCCATTACCATGAGAGGCGCCAGAGAGTACCAGGGTAGGTACTGTGGCACTCCAGTGGGTAGTGTAGTACTACAGTAATGGCGCTTTTCCACTGCATAGTACGGCACGACACGGTTCAGTTCAGCTCACTTTTGGGGGGTTTTCCACTGGGAACAGTACCTGGTACCTGGTCCGTTTTTTAGTACCACCTCAGCCGAGGTTCCAAGCGCACCGAACCGTTACCAAAACGTGACGCGTAAACTCTGCTGGTCACCGATTGGCCGGAGAAAATCGTCATTACTGCGTCACCGAACTTGCGACACGAGAAGCCAGAGAACAGAGACATGAGAACAGCCAGAGAAGGATCGCACGCACCTTTTTGTATTAACCAAAAATTTTCTTTGGCTGCCATCAGACTCTTTTGAAACAAACTCCTTCGTCTCACTGTTTAAAACATCCACATGCCGAGAATGAAGAACACCATGCCGTCGATTGTTGTGTGTTTGTTTGTGTCGCGTTTACGATGATGTCACGGCAGTAGAGGCGCCGCAACTAAAACGACACGTGAATAATCCCGCCCACTAAAAAAGCGGTACTAAACTGCAGTGGAAGCGCAAACCGAGCCGAACTGAGCCGAACCGAAGTGAGCTGTACTGAACCGTGCTGTGCCGTACTATGCAGTGGAAAAGAGGCATTTGTCCCCAACATACTGTATAAGCGAGTTCCGTTTCGATAACCTTCTGTAACCTTCCCCAGTTCTGTGTCTCTATACAATCCTGTCTCAGACAATTCCTTGGACTTGGTTTGTGCTCTGACACGCACTGTTAACTGTATGATGTTATACAGTATAGACAGCTGTGTGCCTTTCCATATTAACTGAGTGCACCATACAGTAGGTGGACACCAATCGAGTTGTAGAAACATCTCAAGGATGATCAGTGGAAACAGGATGCACTTGAGCTCAATTTTGAGTGTCATGACAAAGACTGTGAATTTGTACATGTGATTTATTTTTTATTTTTTTATTTTTTTTAATACATTTGCAAAGATTTCAAACAAATTTCTTTCATGTTGTCATTATGGGTTATAGGGTTTCGCAGCACCTCATGGAATAAAGTCATCTCTCTGTCATATACTAACTTTTCCACGGTGTCTTCTAACATGCCTTGGGCTCCGAAAGCCA